>JAZKJV010002077.1:0-353056 GCA_037367405.1 Ottelia alismoides
TAAATAAATCCAAACTTATTCAAAATAATTTTAATAGGTTGATGATAATATAATTAAAATTCAGAAAAGGAAAAATATATTTTTCAGATCGATTTTTTAATATTTTTGTTGCATTTTGAGCTTTTTTATTTTTTATTTTTTTCTTTTTTTTATTTTTGGGATTTTTGGTCTGCTGATAAAATATGCTAACATAAATATCATATCATTTTAATGGAATTTGTCAAAACATTTTCTATTATTTTGATATTTTCTTCTTCAAATAGGGACAAAAATGTATTCATAAAAAGTTAAAATGCCAAAATTGCCAAAATAAAAATGTGGCATGAAAATACATATTAGCAGGCATCTAACCCTATTTTGCATAATATTTAGAGCACAAGCACTATTTTTAATAATGAAATCCAAGAAAAAAAATACATGAATTGAGAAGGGCATATTTGCAAATAAAATAAACATCAGGGTCATATATGCAATTTTCCCTGAAATGTACACCATATATTAACATTTTTAGACTAAATATAAAAACAAAGAGCTGTAAGGGTATACTTGAAAAATGGCAACCTCATGTGGGACAAAATGTGAGGTGACCTGGCATGGACCTAAGTGTAATATGCAAGAAGTATATGGGTCTCCATGCAAAATATCTATTTACTTACATGACATATTTTATTTACAAGACCAATAAATAAATATAAAAAGGATGGGGGCTAAAAATGTAAATTACCCCATTAGGCACAACATCGTGCGGCTGACGACTATCCACTTGCCACACATCGTGCTGCCATCTCGTGATACCGCTTCGCCAATGATCGGTTCTGACTTGATTGTGGACTCCATCGAACGGATGAGGCGAGCGTAGAGCGGACTGTGGAGATTAGAACTGGAGGGGAGCCTTCCATCAGACGGTATCTGCTACACGAGGAACAGGGAAGAAGAATACCTTCCCTGAACTTCGCTCTTTGATTTCTCCTCCCACTGGTTGTTTCTGATGCAGTTCTTGGGCACTACACATCCGCGGAGCTCGTCCGTGTTTATTGATGTGCTCCAGAAGATCTAGGACCCACCAATGGGGTCCTGGCACGTTGGAGAAGGAAGAGCACCTAGGGACCCTCATCCAGGTGCAATCATGTCCCAAAAGGGGCCATTTCGCCTTGGCACCTGCATGAAGATGTTCATTAGCTTGAGGCTCATCGCCTCGACTGATTTTGAAGCTAAGATACGCTCCGGATGAGTGAAATGGGGATGATCCGATGTACGACGATGGAGAAGCATCGATCTCCATATCACAAGCGTGATCTAAGTGACTGGAGCGTAGGAAATATCGTAGAAGAGAAAGGGCAAGAGAGTAGGGTGGAAAGGCAGGTTGGAGATAGAGTGATTCACGATGAGGACATGGCTGGAGATCAAGATCTCCGACGAGATGATTAACCTAATCTACTCTACTAACATGAATAAATGTAGGAATAAAATGCATAGAATGAAAGATACAAGCTACAGTTATACCTAAGGGTTGCTGAGGGAGCAGAGGTGGCCGGAGGGCCTACTTGAATCTCTCCGCCTCAACCGAATCGCTTGCCCCAAAGCTCCGCGATGCTCCAACTATCACCAGGAACACTCTCTCACTCACGATGTGGGACTTCCAGGCTCAGAGAAGGATCAAAACGGAGCTAGGAGGCAGAGAGGTTTATCTATAGACAAAGTCGAAGATCCGTATTGACCGATGATTTGGAATTAATAGAAGGTATCTACAAAGTATATAGGGCTTTGACGTGGATCGTCGATGGTAGATGCTGATCTTTGTGTGATTAATCGACGAAAAGTATGGATGAGAAGCCTAGGAAAAAAAGGAAGAAATCATGGGAGATGACATTCTTGACAAGGTTCAGATACCTGGAGGCAGAGTTGACGGAGGTCAACAAATGAAGTGCTGCGACTGGTCCACGTAAGCTGCTAAAGGACAAAAAAGCAGGATTCAATCGAAAATAATTAATTAAAAATAATATATGATTTTATTGATTTTTATTATAAAAAAAATATTTACTATTTTATGTAGTATTATAATATGATTTTTATTTATTTCTCTTATTTTATTTATTACAAGTTAATTTTTAAGGGCGTATTTATAGGTATATTCATCTATGTTTTGGTTATTTTATTTTTATTTTATGTTTTTGATTTTAAAATTTTATTCTTATATTTTATATATTTATAACTTAACTTTATGTACATAAATATATTTTTATTATATTCTTATGATGGCATTTGTATACTTAAATAAATAGGGTATAAATTATATAGGTATAAGTGTAGATATTTCATCTATGTATTTTTGTACATTATCTTATTTTTATGTTTTTATGGCTTTATTCTAGTTTTAATATGAACGTATAGTACAAATATATTATACAAAAATATAAAAAAATGTAAATTTATAAAAAAATAATAAAGAATAAATAAAATAAATATTTTATTTAGGTATATAGTACAATAGGGGGTTCAAAACCTAACTTTGACATGTTAACTCCAAAAAATGTAAAACCACCTTCATAAAATATCTTATTACAAGTTATATACAATTAAAGTTGATTTTGGACATTTTGAGTTTATATTCAAGAGATAAGGGTATGTGAAGTTGGGATTTTGGAATCTTATTTAGAGTATAACTTGTATACTGTATATTGTTTTTGTATGAACTCAATTTTATATTTTTCTATACATTTTAACTACAACTTTCATGTACAAAGTTTCTTTATTTGAGGTATAAATAATAAAGAATAAAATAGGTCTTAAAAATTCTTTATTGATGAGTTAAAAGAATAGAAATTATTGGTGATTTCTGGCCCTTTTCTCCCCTTAGTTTACTCCTTGTCGAAATAGTCATCAAGATGCCTAGGTCTGGGGTTTAGGGTAATAAAATACCTTTGGTTTTTTATTCTTCTTCTTTTCATTTCTTTATTCTATAATTTTTGCATAAAAATATTGTTTTTATATACAATAATTAGAATAAACAACGAATGGTAATATATACAAAATAATGATATTTACATGCATTAGCTACGGTTTTAAAGTCAAAATTATAGAATAAAAGTGATGAAATGGAGATTTATCTAAAGTGCCATCCAAGTATGATATGGGAATCTCTCTCGTTCTGATTGATCTCCATATCAAGGACTGTGAAGTCCACGATGTAATCTCGTCTGTCGACATTAATGATAATGTTCCTTAATTCTCCCCTGGACCTCTTAGTGGACTTGTCAGCAAACTGGAGTAAGGCTCTAGATTTCCTAAGAGGTCCCAGATTTAGCCTCTCGTAGAGAGTTGTTGGCATTAGATTAATTGAGGATCCATTATCTAGGAGAGTGCATGCATATGCAGTGTCAATGAATGAGTCACCGGACAACAGGCACCCATGTCCCTTCGCTTCCTTGGGAATGCATTCTTAATGGCACATGTAGTGTCTACTGATAAACATGCTTATCAACACAACTTCTTGTTTTCCTCCTGGTCATTGTAAGTGTGCATCTCACCATACGATACTTTTGAATGCAGGTGTCATATCCACATACTTATCAAAGGTGATTGTGAACTTGATGTACTTGTTACAAATATCTTCCATCTCGAGATAATCTTTTTGGATTTTTTGTATTTCTTCTTTCCACCATTAGAAGCACAGGGGAAGGGATTATTGAGGAAAACTTAGATTTTGAAATCAAAATATGTTCATTCTTATATAAATGAGAAAATGAGTTTTGTACAGTTTCGTGACTCCGACTCTACTTGGAAAGAAATTCATGAAATGAAAATGATGGTGCATCTGTTATTGTTGTGCATCCTCTTCAGATGGAGGTGTGAGCTCTGCATCAGTCTCACTTGATTCACTATCGATGCTCCTCTCCTTCTTTTTGTACTTTTTATTTTTCTGATTTTTTTATTTTTTTTAGGAATACACATCTCTCTTATTCCGCTGAAGGTAGTGCTGGTAATGGTGATGCTCCTCATATGCCTCCAGGTTCTCCTCAAGTAGATACTCGGCGACATCACCTCTACTCCCATTTCATCATGTATGATCACGGTCCTTCTGCTCCTGAGAGACATATGATTCACATTATCATAAGAAAGGATCTCATATTCAGATATGGAGTAGTCAGAATAGTATATCTGATCATGCGATCGTTGTTGACTCTGATTCAGACTATTGGGATTGGCCTGAACTTAGGCTAGAATTGAAGTCATTGGTTCCATATGCAAATCCTTTTAGCATGAGACATGGTTGAGACCTGATGTCATGATAATTATTCTACATCTACTGAACCATATCTGTCAAAAATAGAATGGCCAAGGTGAGGGATCTCAATGACTTGTGGGGTTACTATTGTTGGCTGGAGGTTGGGTGATGTTGTTGTCTGTACTGGTGATGAATCTCAAATTCATCACTCTAAATCTCATTAATTAAGCTCCATTCCCTCAAAATCAACATCATATCTACATCTACTCTGCATAATTAGCGTTCATGCATGTTTTAATAATAATTGCATTTTATCCATAATTTCTGCACAAAATAAGAAACCAAAAATCCTAGCCAAAAATGACATGTAAATAGACTAATTTCCTTGATTTTTAGTTCATTATTGCTAACTCCGAATCACACAAAACCACTCCATTGTATACATATCACTAACACGAATAAATAAAAAATACAAAAAAATAATTAACCCAATTAAGTGGACCAAAAACCCAAACCCTAGTTTCAGGATTCCCGGACTAAAAGCCTCAAATCTTCCTCATCCAGTGTCTGTTTTGCTCTACTCGCTTTTCAACAAATGTACATTCAATTACCTTCAAAACAAGACCAAGTTCAAGTGAATCGGAGCTCGTATGTGAAAGTTGGGTTTTGGGCCTCTTTTGTACATTATGTATTTTAGCGGTTTTTCACATGATATTTTTGCACATATTTTCTTAATTAATAAAAACCCAAAAAATTAGATTTAGGTGTCTTTATTTATCTTTGATTTTTCCATATTTTTCCGGATTTTTTTATCTGGTTTAAAAATGATAAAAAAAATTATAAAACCCCAAAATCTAGGTATTCTATGTATATGGGAAACCCCAAAAACTTACTTTATGCATTTGATCGATTTTGGCTTTGATGTCTTCATAAAAGTTGTAGATCTCATCCAAATGAGCATTTTTTGTGAAGGAACTTTTTCGATCCGAGGTCGTTTGCTATTTATTTTCCATTTTACAAAATAATTCTTTTTGATTTTTCTGATGCTGACACGTGGCAGTCCCTGGGGCTGCCACGTGTCAGCGTTTTTGGGCCTCTTTTAATTCATTTTTATTAAAAAAATTAAAAATAATAATAAGGGCACCGCACATGCGCCGCACGTGCCTCCCAGGCACATGCTCCGCACGTGCCCGCTCCCACTCTCCCTTTTTGGCCACACGGCGCATTCACGGCCGTTCGATCTCGGCCGATTGAACGGCCCCCAACCCCTCATCTTCTCCAGGCGCCCCATCTCGCAACCGGCCGCCAACCGCCCACGCAATCCTCGCAACCGTCGCCCCTCCCCGTGATCTCCGCACCGGCCAACCGCCTCACCGATCTCCCTCTAATCTCGACCTCATCTCCGGAAACTCCTTCCAAAGCTGACCTCCCTCCATCCTACTTAAGAAGTATCATCGCCTCTCATTCCTCCATCCGTCGACGGTACCACTGGAGCCCGGTGGTGACAGCCCGGTTGCTCCGACTTCGACGAGATCCAAGGCATCTTGTTGCCTTGCCGCAGAACGCCCTCGTGCGAGCTGCCCTCGCTCCGGCCATTAAGATGTTGAGTTAAGAAGTTGTTTTTAATTTGTTCATGCTAAAAAATAATGTGATTGTCGTTGTAGGCGACGATCAGAATCTATCAAGAAATAACCACGAATATTTAATTCGTTTTGAATCGAGTGGTTTTATGTTTATTTTACTTGGGCAAGTCCCATGGTCGAACACAAGGAGGAAAAGGAACAATCTCGAATTATGTCTATCAAGATTCGTGCACGGTATTTGAGGCGGTCTTTTTTTGGAATTTTTAATGCAAATAAGGGATGCAAGATGCAAATTCGGCCTATTTTTGGGAGTAAAATGTAAAATTCTATCAAACGAAGTTCGAAAAATATGAAACTTGGCCACAATGCAGAATATGATGGTATGAATGCACTGTAATGTTTTTGGAATATTTGGATGCAAAATGATTTTTTATGTATTTTTAAGTGCGAACAGAATGATTTTCAATATTTAATTATAATAAATATTAAACCTAATTGTTTTCAAGAGATAAAATTATCTAAGATCTATCACTAGGTGATGGATCTCAGAAACATCCTAAACCTTGAAAATGTAAGATCTAATACCTATTAAAAATCAAACACTGAAATATGCAAAATTATTTTTACAGGGCAATCTATGCATGCAAATGCAAATCCTTTTGGGCATAATGTTAAGCATAATAATCTCTACAATAGATAAATTTTCAAAAATTTTTAGATGAACGATTCATCAATGGAAAATTTAAGAGCAAAAAATGGGCAAAGTTCGCAATTTTTAACAGAATAATTAATTATTAATTAACCACTACTCACAAAAATATCCACAGTATATCAAAAAGTAGAGAATTAAAAGACAAACATCATGCTATTTTTTGAATAATAGATAAATTTCATGTAGGGGTCCAAAATTGCTGGGGAACACATGGGTGTAAGTGCAATAAAATAAATAAAAATAAATAAAGTGCAGGGGGCCTAAGCGTGATTACCGATAACTGAGGGGGGTCTTCTGCAAAATGACTAGAGGGGCACGTGCGTGGCACGTGCCCTTTGGAGGTGGATTTTTCTGCAATTTAGAGGAACCCGGGGGGTGTCTGCAATTAACTCCAGCGTCACGTGACCCCTACGTGATGAAGTGGCTCGGCTGGAGGCTTGGGGCGAGGGCTCCACGTGGCGCAGCTTGATTGCTTCAGGCGGCCCAAGGCACCTGACGTAGAGGGAGGTTCGGAGCAAGCTTCGTAGTGGATCACAACCGTCGATGCGGATAGGATCGAACGACTGAGGGACGTTGCTGATAGAACGTCGAGATCAAGCTTATCCTTGTTCAGATGGCGGTGAGGGCGGCCGAGGTGTCAACGGTGCTGATGGAGGATGCGGGCTGATCAAACGGTCGTCGTTGGCTGACACACGGCCGAGGGTCATCGATGGAGCGGTGGAGGACGGTGAAGCTGGCGGCGTAGTTGGTGACGAAGGTGATGACCGTGCTGAGTTGGGCTCAACAACTAGAGTGGTGATGGCGTAGCTCGATGCAGGAAACCACGACGGTGGAGGTGAGGCCCTGTCGGAGGAACATCGATGAAGGCGTTGATGAAGTTGTTGGTTTCGACGCCCAGAGGAGGACCAACAGTGAAGACGACAAAGTGCTTTGTCGAAGAAGATGGCTTGCTGGAGGAGCTCGACAGCAGTATATGAAGCGGGGGTGTTTGATGAATCGATGATGGGGGTCCGAGAGTTGAACGGAGTGGGATAGAGACACCGGTGAAGGGAAGAAGAAAAGGTGAAGCAGAGGCGGAGGGTACCTGGAGGAGATGGGGATCGACGGCGGTGCACATCGGAGCTGAGCAGCTGCTACGGAGGAGGAGGGCTGCGACGAGGTCGGCGACCTCGGATCATGCCGTAGAGGAGGCGACCGAGCTGTCACTTTCGGGGTTGATCCTGAGGAGTCGAACGACGGATGTGGTCGATGAAGATCGGAGCTGAAGTGTCGGTGGTGTTGTCGGAGGTGGCAACATCGGTGTTACTGGCAGAGTTGTTGGAGTCGTGCAGTGGCGTAGCATCGTGGAAGATGGTGAAGGTAGTGTCGTAGGCTATCAGTGGTGACGGTGGAGTTAGAAGTAGTCGACGTCGTGGGCTTGACAGGGATTGAACCTGGAGCAAGGGCAATATGCTGATGGTGTTGCAACGAAGCAGATCGAGCTTCGACCTTGGCGTGATTGAAGGCCCTCCGAGCTGTCACCATCGAAGGGTTTTGAACGATAGGAGTATCGACGGATGGGGGAACGAGAGGCGATGATGCTTCTTAAGTAGGATGGAGGGAGGTCGGCTTTGGAAGGAGTTGCCGGAGATGAGGCCGAGATTTGAGGGAGATCGGTGAGGCGATTGGCCGGTGCGGAGATCACATGGAGGGGCGACGGTTGCGAGGATTGCGGGGGCGGTTGGCGGCCGATTGCGATATGGGCGCCTGGAGAAGACGATGGGTCGCGGGCCATTCGATCGGCCGAGATCGAACGGCCGTGAACGCGTCGCGTGGCGCAAAAAGGGAGAGTGGGAGCGGGGCACGTGCGGAGCACGTGCCTGGGAGGCACGTGCGACGCACGTACGATGCCCTTATTATTTTTTTTACTTTTTTATTAATATAAACAAATTAAAAGAGGCCCAAAAAATGCTAACACGTGGTGGCCCCAGGGGCTGCCACGTGTCAGCACCAGAAAAATCGAAAAAGAATTATTTTTTAAAATGCAAAATAAATAGCAAATGATCTCGGATCGAAAAAGTTCCTTCACAAAAAATGCTCGTTTCGATGAGATCTACAACTTTCATGAAGACATCAAAGTCAAAATATATAAAATACATAAAGTGAATTTTTGGGGTATCCCATATACATAGAATACCTAGATTTTTGGGTTTTGTAATTTTTATTCATTGTTAAACCAGATAAAGAATCTGAAAAAAAATATGGAAAAAACAAAGATAAATAAAGACACCTAAATCTAATTTTTGGATTTTTATTAATTATGAAAAAATGTACAAAAATATCATGTCAAAAACTGCTAAAATACACAATGTACAAAAGATGCCCAAAACCCAACTTTCACATACAAGATCCGATTCACTTGAATTTGGTCTTGTTTTGAAGAAAATTGAATGTACATTAGTTCAAAAGTGAGTAGTATCAAAACGGACACTGGATGAGGAAGATATGAGGTTTTTAGTCTGGCAATCCTGAAACTAGGGTTTGGGTTTTTGGTCCACTTAATTGGGTTATTTTTTTGTATTTTTTATTTATTCGTGTTAGTGATATGTACACAATGGAGGTGGTTTTGTGTCATTCGAAGTTAGCAAGAATGAACAAAAAATCATGGAAGTTAGTCTATTTACATGTCATTTTTGGCTTGGATTTTTGGCTTCTTATTTTGTGAAGAAATTATGGATAAAATGCTATTCTTATTAAGACATGCATGAATGCTAATTATGCAGAGTAGATGCAGATATGCTGTTGATTTTGAGGGAATGGAGTGGTGAATTTGAGATTCATCATCCCCCTATACTTAACCATGCTCGTCCCTGAGCATCAAAAGAAATGCCATGAGATGAAATGAGATTGGATTCCATACCAAGACCATGAGCTGAAGGTGAAAATGAAACTAGGATCGACCTTTGGATTATTAGTGTGGCGGAACTTCTGCGAGACTTAGAATTTTAAAATCAACTGCCTTCAAGTTCTACACATCATTGTCACAGTTTCGGCTCAGAAGTGATCTTAGGTCAATCCTCTTCCCAAAGTGTACCCTATGAACATTGAACAACCGACTCATGTGTGAAAGGTTTTAGCTCTTCCCATCTAGAATGCCGGACTACCATGCTCCTCTCCTCTCCAGTAACTCGTCCTCAGGGAGTCAGGTATTTCCTTCTAAGGTCAGTCGCGTTGTGTTCACAATCGAATTGGGGGAGATGATAGAAGAAGGGGAAAAGAACTAGAGGGTGTCCAGTGTAGTCACCTCTCCTTGCAAAGATGGCCAGTGTAGCCGAGTCTCCACCAAGATCTGCAGGTTTCTTGAAGCTTGGACCTTTTTGGTCGGATTTTTATTTGGTAGAATGCTTCTTTGTATTTGGAATTTTTGGTGGTTCTGCTTGGATCTTGTTATGCCCCTACAGATATAGAATCTTTTTGTTCTGTACATTTTTTTGGGGTCTTAGAAAAAATTATGCGCAACCATCCATCCCTTTTCCGAAGCTTTATTTCAACCCGTACTCCAGTCTTTAGATTTCCACGCTACTAGAAAAGAGACTCACATAGTATTCCAACATCCCGTCTGAGTTCAGCTAAGTGCATAGTGCGAGAGTACAAATTAATTCCCTATTCCAGAGTTGTACCCAGAATGAAGAGACCAGGTTAGACACTAACAGTCAAACGCTGCACATTGTCATGCGGAACTTAAAGAATTAAGTCAAAAGACCTGAAGTCTTTAAAATCCTATTTCTCGGTGAAGTTCCTCTGAAAATTAGGTGGATTAAGGTCAAGTCCAGACCACTCTCGATTTCTGCTCACAACTCGGTTTAGAACCCAATGACTTTTCACATATGCAAATGAATGCGATACTGGATGAGGTGCATGTGTGTGAAATGCAGACAAAAATTTTTTTGTGAATTTTTTTTACAAAAATGAATAAGAAGCCATTTTTTAAAAAAAATTTGGGCATAGTCAGTGTTAGTAGCATGACTCTTTTTTTCTTGTGTTTTGTGGTTTTTTTTGAATTAATAACCCATCTCGTAAATACATATATACTTACACGAATGTAAGAGATATGGTAAAGTATATACAAAGTGTATATATATATATAGTCCCCCCTATATTTACCGAGTGTTGTGTCCTTAGAGCACAAGAAGCGTAAACAAGAGTGAAAAAGGGAAAAGAAAAAAAGAACAAGATTTACAGAACCACCCCCCTATACTTAGACTATGAACAGTCTAAGTATAGAAGAAGAGCGGAAAAAATGAAGCAGTAGGGGTATGTGAATGAGGAGAGTATATATAGGTGGGTGTCGGTTTCCCCTATACTTAAGCTCTGGCCAGCCTAAGTATAGAAGAAGGGTAGAAATGGAGCGATCGAGAGATGGTATGTACAGATGGCATCGGTCCCGCCCATACTTAGGCCTTGGCCTAAGTAGAAGAAAAAACTATACAAGGAGATCGATGTGGTCGGGAGGGAGGGTGAGTAGCCGATGATTAAGGCGGTTTTCGGTTGATCTTCTTGTGAGCTTGCGGTGGGATATCGTAATGATGAGACAGAGATGAAGCATATGATTCCCAACTATTATTAGTGTCATCCTCAGAAAAATCATAATGGCTAGTAGATGAAACATTTGAGTCGGATGAAAGGTATCCATCATCAGAGTTATCCTCAAAGGAATAATATTGGAATGTGGACACACTCCAGATATTCATGTCTTTTTGTTTCTTCAGTTGTTTCCTCAGAATTCGTTCCTTCTTAAGATCAAGCGGTTTGTCCACATATGAGTACTCAGAAGCACCAGTCTCAATCAGCTCATACAAAATAATTCCAGTGTACTTGAAAAGGGCAGGAGCATCAGCTTTGGATGAATAGTAGTTAGGAACGGGAGTTGTCCAACGAGAATTGAATTTTGGATCCTTGCGAAGATATGGCTTTAGAGCTGTCGAACAGACTTCACTCATGTAGACTACCTTTTCCGGACCTAATGAGGGATCATCAGCTGATTCCTCTTCCGAAAGGTCAAAGGTAACTCTCTTTTTCTTTCTTTATGAAGGTGTCGATTCACTTGAGTATCCAGATGAATAGATATTAGAGTTCTTTCTCCTTGGTCAATTTGCGTTTTGTTTGTTTATTCTTGTTCTTCTGAATGTTCACTCTCGATTTGGCATGACTTGGTCCATGTATTCAGAGAATGTTGCTCCAGGGTGCGACCATGCATATGTCTCAGGATCGTAGTAGAATGATTTGTCTATAACGAGATCTGCGGGAATTAAAATACTGGGGAGAGTCCTGTGTCATGTTGATGTGATCTATGTAGAAAGAATAGGTGGACCCAGGGTGTGCCCATGCATAAGTCTCCGGGTCATATACTTGATTCTCCATGCTAAGAGCAGCTGGGGATGGAGCAGGGGGAGATTTTTAAACCAATAGTCTTATCAACAACCTCTATCTCAGGTGTGGCTGTGGGGTAGGGCTCTTCTACCGTTTCATGGTTTCTGTTGTCGGGGACTTCCTGGGTTGCCTCAGAAGATCGTGGTTCCTTAAAGACATGCTCAGATCTAACTGCTTCCAATGCTGTGAAATAGATTTCCTGAGTCTCACAATCAATAATTGCCTTAGCCAATGCTAAGAACGACTTTCCAAGAATGATTGGAGACTGGGTCAATTCGCCTTAATGCTCAACGTCAATGATCATGAATTCTACTTTGAGCGGAGCACCTTGAAATTTCATGATCACAGAAATGATTCCTCTCGGTCGTTTTACCGATCGGTCTGCCAATTGAACAATCTCTCATAATTTCCTGATCAATCTGAGTTTGAGTTCGTGAAATACAGAGGTCGGGAGGATATTGATCGGTGAATCGTCATCAATCCGAGCATGGGTGAAAATTGCATCTTTGATCTCACAGTCAAATCTGGGCAATCGCTTCACTATGCGGCTCTTGGTTTTTCTCCTCAAAACCAAGGAGGAGGGCATTAACAAGATATGTCTCTCGATCTTGGTTCTAATCCTGCCTGACTTTTTCATAGTTAATTTGTCCATTATAAATCTTCTAAGGTCGAGAAAGTGTTCAATGGCCTGTAGAAAGGGAAGTACAAAAATCAATTTCTTTTCTAGTGCTTCCCGTAAAGCATGATCCAAATTCTTCAAATCTTCTTCAGTCTCTATTTTTATGAAACTTTCTACTTTTTTATTTTTTTCATGTTTTTGAATATTCCAATTTTTTTGGTATTTTCTATGTGGTTTGGTGATATGGTGTACTCCTCAGTTGAGTAGGGGTTTTGATGTTCAGAGTGGGAGTCAGAGGCATGGTCATTTCTAGGGGAATAATATGCAGAGGTGTCAATGTCGGAATCGTCCCCAGGTTTCTGAATATCCTTAAAATTTTCAACATGAGATCCAATCATTTCCTCATTCATTTTTATTTCTGAGCTCACATAAAATAAACTGAGTCGGTTAGTAAAATTTCTTAGTTTTTCCTCCATTAGTTAGAATTCCTTATTTAACCTTGAAATATTATCCTCAAAATTATGTTCATGATCAATCATGGGAGCAGTCAGTGTGTGTTCAATAATTTCATCTTCCATTTTCTTGTATGTGGTAGTGGGAGAGTTTCTTGAAATATCCTTTATATGATCATTATTTTCTGAAAATTTCTCGTCAAAAATTATGGAAGGAGGTTGCTCATATGGTTCAGGCATGTGTAGTTGGTCTGAGTAGAGTTCAATCCTTTGATCATGATTAGTCATACCTTGATATTGTGGAGTCAGCATATAGGGTTTATGTGTTTCTATGTTGTCAGTCCAGTCCTTTATATGAGTATCATGTCTGAAGAAGGGTTTGTCATGGTCAATCCAACGCTGAGGATTATTAAGTATGGGTCTTTCCTTTTGGGTTTGATTTCTCGACCAGTCATGAGGCTCAAAGGTATTTTGATCTTGAAATGGCTCATCAGCGAGAATCCGAGAATAAGAAGGTTCAATCCAAGATGGTAGATGGTCACGTGTGGTCGGATGATTCAAGTAGAACTTCAGTGAGGAGACCGAATTAATCCGCGGGAGAAAGTCTCCCGCAAATGTTGGCGGATTATTGAAAAAAGAGGATTTAGTTGATTTGAGCCTAACCGAGACAAATTCATTTTCATTGTATAGTTAGGTTTTCAGATAGATGTTCGGCCATTTTTGAAAGAGTTGAAAGGAATGGGGGGTTGGATCTGCAAGAGTTTTTGGAAAAAAGTTCCATGATGAGGTTTAAATCAAGAAAGGAGAGAGATGATTTGCACGGGATAGTCAAAAGAAATTTTATCAAATGTGCGGCTGTTGATCTTCGAAATCGGTTCACGCACACCGATGCAAAAATAATTAAAACCCCAGGTTCACCAACACACACAATGAAGCCGTAAGAGTTCGGCTATTATCTTTTCAATTTTAGCTGGTGAGAAATCAATCTTAGCAAAAATTTAGCGAGCCGTTAGGTACCGAAAGTTTCGTAATGACTGGTCCGAATTCTTCGACTAGTTGCACCTACTTTCAGCCAGTATGGGTGTATGTACAGATCGTAGAATGGCTACCCGTGTTACTTGAGGACGGAGCCTTACGCAGTGTCTTCTAAACCACCCACTCTGCTAAGGAAATCCGGACCGTTTACCGGCTACCCGTAGATCCTCACTGAGAAGTAGCTAATCATTTTTGGTAGAATCAGAAGTCAATATGAAAATCCGATTTTGGGCTCTAGCCTTAAGTGTCTCTCTCCTCGCTGCAAGATAAAATCAAATAATGTTGGGGTTGCTCTCCCGTAAGAATTCTTGATTTTATGGGTTCTTAAGATCGACTATGTTTAGCAGTCCCAATTTTAATTAGGTAATCACTGAAGAGTTTAAATGAGCACAAATACACGTCTACCATCCAGTCCCAATTTCCTTTAGAGTTATGTGATAAAACAAGAGGGAGAAATTCGGGAAAAGCCGATGCACGTGAAAAGCTATGATGAATGCTCATGTAGAAGACTTACAGTGAATCCTCGCAATCTCCATGTGGGATGCTAGACAGAATTGAAAAATTATTCTAAATGAATGCAAGCCGATGAAAAACTGCACCTAAGTAGAAAGTTCTATTAGCAGGAAAGAATTGAGTTAAATTTTGGCTAAATTGAGCGATCTATGTGTGTCTCATTTAATAGTGCAATGTGGCCTTAGATCCTACGAGCACAATCAAAAATATAATTGCTCTAAGAGTGGTATGTGCAGGTCTATCCTAATCGCCAAAATCAAGTCGGGCCGCACCCTCACCGGAGAGTGAAACAGGCCACGACACACCACAGAAAAGTTCAGAGTCTTTTTACACATGCGAGAGTCCAAATGGACACCGCTGTAAATGAGGAAATAATTACAGAACTAAAATTGCATAAATTAAATTCCAGACTCTACACTCTCTCATGACTCGACTCGATCTTAAATTAATTGCGGCTTTTTTGGATGTCAGTGAAGATGCGTCGGTTTCTTGCAAAACCGCTCTACGTATGTTGGGTACCTCGCAAGAAAAATAAGAGAGAGAATGTTAGAGAGTGACTCTAAAAATAAATCAAAAATAAAATAAAAGAAATAAATGCTGATAATAAATGAAGGAAATAAAATGAAATTTACAATGAAAAATTCGATGGTCAGACTACCCGAATGCGGAAAACCGAACAAGAAATGTCAAAACACAAAACTAAGTCGTTTGCCTCCCCGGCAACGGCTCCATCTGACAGGTCCGGAATTGCTGAGTTAAGAAGATGTTTTTAATTTGTACGTGCTAAAAAAATAATGTGATTTTCGTTGTAGGCGGCGATCAGAATCGGTCAAGAAATAACCATGAATATTTAATCAATTTTGAATCGAGTGGTTTTATGTTTATTTTACTTGAGCAAGTCCCAAGGTCGAACACAAGGAGGCAAAGGAACAACCTAGAATTATGTCTATCAAGATTCGTGTAACGGTTTTCGAGGCGGTCTTTTTTTTTGAATTTTTAATGCAAATAAGGGATGCAAGATGCAATTTCGGCCTATTTTAGGGACTAAAATGTAAAATTCGATCAAACGATGTCCGGAAAATATGAAACTTGGCCACAATGCAAAATATTATGATATGAATGCATTGTATTTTTTTTGGAATTTTTGGATGCAATATGATTTTTTTTATGAATTTTTAAGTGCAAACAGAGTGATTTTCAATATTTAATTATAATAAATATAACCTACTTGTTTTCAAGATATAAACTTATCTAAGATCTATCACTAGGTGATGGATCTCAGAAAAATCCTAGACCTTGAAAATATAAGATCTAATACCTCATAAAAATCAAACACTAAAATATGCAAAATAATTTTAACAGGGCAATCTATGCATGCAAATGCAAATCTTTTTTGGCACAATGTTAAGCACAATAATCTCTACAATATATGATTTTTTGGGAATTTTTAGAGCAATGGTTAATCAATGGCAAATGTAAAATTGGGAAAGTTCACAATTTTTCACTGAATAATTAATTATTAACTAACCACTACTCACAAAAATATCCACAGTGTATCAAAATGTAGAGAATTAAAAGACAAACATCATATTATTTTTTGAATAATAGATAAATGTCATGTAGGGGTCCAAAATTGCAGGGGAACACATGGGTGTAAATGCAATAAAATAAATATAAATAATTAAAGTGCATGGGGGCCTAAGTGTGATTATCGATAACTAGAGGGGGGTCTTCTGCAAAATGAACAGTGGGGCACGTGCGTGGCACGTGCCCTCTGGAGATGGATTGTTTTGCAATTCAGAGGAACCCAGGGGGTGTCTGCAATTAACCCCAGCATCACGTGACCCTCACGTGATGAGGTGGCTCGGCTGGAGGCTTGGGGCGAGGGCTCCATGTGGCGTCGCTTGATTGCTTCGACGGTCCGAGGCACCTGGCGTAAAGGGAGGTTCGGAGCAAGCTTCGGAGTGGATCACGGTCGTCGATGCGGATGGGATCGAACGGCTGAGGGACGATGCTGATCGAACGGCGATATCAAGGTTCTCCTTGATCGGATGGCAGTGAGGGCGGTCGAGGTGTCAACGATGCTGAAGGAAGATGCGGGCTGATTGAACGGTCGCCATTGGCCGACACACGGTTGAGGGTCATCGATGGAGCTGCGAAGGACGGCGAAGCTGGCGGCATAGTTGGTGACGAAGGCGATGACCGTGCAGAGTTGGGCTCAACGGCTAGAGTGGCGATGGCGTAGCTCGATGCAAGAAACCACGACGGTGGAGGTGAGGCCCTAGCGGAGGAACGTCGATGAAGGCGTTGATGAAGTTGTTGGCTTCGACGCCCGGAGGAGCAGCAGTGAAGAAGACGAAGTGCTTCGTCGAAGAAGATGGCTTGCTGGAGGAGCTCGATGGCGGTATATGAAGGGGGGGTGTTTGATGAATCGAAGATGGGGGTCCGAGAGTCGAACGGAGTGGGATAGAGACACTGATGACGGGAAGAAGAAAAGGTGAAGCGGAGGTAGAGGGTACCTGGAGGACATGGGGCACGACGGCAGTGCACGCTGGAGCTGGAGCAGCTACTATGGAGGAGGAGGGCTGTGACGAGGTCGGCGACCTCGGATCACACCGTGGAGGAGGCGACCAGGCTGTCACTTCTGGGGTTGATCCTGAGGAGTCGAACGACATATGTGGTCGATGAAGATCGGAGTTGAAGCGTCGGTGACGTTGTCGGAGGTGGTAACGTCGGTGTTACTGGCAGAGTTGTTGGAGTCGTGCGGTGGCGTAGCGTCGTGGAAGATGGTGAAGGTGGAGTCGTAGGTTGTCGGTGGTGACAGCGGAGTTAGAAGCGATCGACGTCGTGGGCTCGACAAGGATGGAACCCGGAGCAAGGGCAGTACGCTGATAGTGCTGCAACGAAGCAGATCAAGCTTTGGACCTCGCCGTGATTGAAGGCCATCCGGGCTGTCACCACCGGAGGGCTTTCAACGATAAGAGTATCGACGAATGGGGGAACGAGAGGCAATGATGATTCTTAAGTAGGATGGAGGGAGGTCGGCTTTGGAAGGAGTTGCCGGAGATGAGGCCGAGATTTGAGGGAGATCGGTGAGGCGGTTGGCTGGTGCGGAGATCACAGGGAGGGGCGACAATTGTGAGGATTGCGGGGGTGGTTGGCGGCCGGTTGCAAGATGGGCGCCTGGAGAAGACGATCGGTCGCGGGCCGTTCGATCGGCCGAGATCGAAAGGCCGTGAACGCGTCGTGTGGCGCAAAAAGGGAGAGTGGTTGTGGGGCACGTGCGGAGCACGTGCCTGGGACAAAGTCATTGGGACTAAAATGAAAAGTGATTTATGTGATAAAAGAAGCATGCACTTGTTATGAATCATAAGAAATATTCCCCATAAGATGAAAGAAAGTTATGTCACGTTTTCTTATGAAATCTATATATGCACACCCATGGTCATGAAAGAATGCAAAATGTATATGTTAGGAATCGATCTTAGACGTGCATGGGAACATCTAGGCACGCAATGATGTTCATCCATGAAAACTCAAGTACATGCTTTATAACAGACTAAATGACTGTTAGAATTCCCATGCATGGACCCTGATACATACTGGACATTAGGCTCATGCAAAATTATTTTTATTTATTTCAGGTGAAGAACAAGTTAGACCAAGTACTCAAGTTCATGTGGAAGACTCAACTTGACATTTATCATGGTATGGATAATACATGGTTATGTTGGATATATGTATGCCCACTAGAACAGAGAGTCATGTTGTGCAATTGTTTAATTTTTCTTTTGCAAGTATACCGTGATTAATGTTGTACTTACATAACTCTTGGTTTGAATAGATTTTCATTGTTGTTTATTGAACGGTTTTTGCTGCTTATTGATTACCATGCATGTTTTGGTAACGATTCGATCGTGCGAATTTAAGTTGCACGCTTCTGCTCGTCAGCACGACCTGTTTCATTACAAATGGTATCAGAGCCGGAGTTCCTCTGGGTATAGGATATCCACAATAGATAGTGATCCAAGACAAAGATGAATAGAGTCAAACATAGGTATTACATGCAACTAGTTGGCCCTTTGATTTAAATCTGATGACCGATCATTGTGGAATTTTGATGTCCAGAGACCACAAATCATCATTAAATAATGATATTACTAAGGACACACATCAATAATTACTGGAGTTGTAGACAATCTACATATGAAAAGATAAACATGCAATGGATAAATTTAAGTATTTGAAGTGACATATCATCAAAGAGAGGAATCTTTTTAAGTATTTTTCCTAAGACATTGATTAAATGAGTGATGAACTAAATGGAAATAAATTAATTTTCTTTAATGTCCGCCCTTAAGTGGTGCGATCTTGTTGCTCTCTCGATTGACTGCACATTCTTGAGAGTGATAGTGTTGCTAAGATATCAGAATTCTTAAACCATCAATATTGTAAATAAAATAATCGAATTGTATGCGATAAAGTTATGAATTTGGAGAAGAATGAGAATATGATAAGAGCAAATGAGAAGTCAATGAACTGCTAGTTAATTATTACACAACATACCTATTTAGCTCCTAGTTCATAGTCATCTAGGTTACACCATGAATGTTTCGATTTTTTATGTTTTTCCATATGATCATTCGTATTACCTCTTATTGACACAAGGATTCTCCATTATTGTTATCTTACCAATTGCATTAATTTTGAAAAGGCCTTAATTACATGACACCTATTGAATTTAAATAGAATATGTCACAACAACAATTAGATAAGGGATTATGTGACCTATTGTTTTTTATATAAGGAACATTTTTTTTCATTTTGTGAATAAGGAAAGTTAGGTCACATAGTTTCTGCATTGGTTATTGAACTATGAATAAGGTGATTTGAGGGATTGATACCTACTGCTTTGGATCAATGACTTGTTCATTGATTATGGAGAGAAAAGATCCTTTCTAAAATTAATCCACATTTGAGTCACCATTATCATGGAATAGAGATGGAGTACATCCTATAAATAGCCTCCAGATTAAGGATTGGCCTTTGTAATTGGTTTTATCATGCATTTTGGTCTTGCAACCGTTATAGAGCGCATGAATAGAGCGGCTATTCAAGAATACCTTGACATATTTATGATCGTATTTGTGTATGATGTTGTTATATACTTCATGATATGGAGAAATACCAAGTAGATCACAATATTGTATTCGAAATACTACACCAACACCATCTTTATGAAGTGTTCTCTAATTATAACTTTTGATTGGATAAAATCATCTCTCCAGCCATGTCACGTTTAAAGATGGTATTGAAGTTGACGTAATCAAGATGAAATCTCTATTACTTGGAGTTAGCAAAGATGATCTTTACTTTAAAATTTTATGATACTACTTGTAAGGCAAAATAAAATAGAGGTAATTGGAAGGATCAACGTAAAAACCAAAGATGTAATTTTCAAAATGGAAGATTATGATCGTATGGACTCTATGAAGATGTGAGATTCCATGATAGAGTTCGAGTTCTGGGCGAATTGAGATTAATTGACCAAGTTAGCTCACTTCTTACCAATCATCTTTAGATCAATTTGAAAAGAATGCGATAGACAATGGAGTTTGCATATAGTAATAAATACACTTTGATAATCAAGATGATTCCCTACGAAAGAATATATAAAAAACTTGATAGATAATGATCATATTGGGGTGATGCTGACGAGAAATATATTTTGGGAACATAGCTACTTCAGACTAGTATGAAGGGTGCTGATCTAAATAAAAAAGATTGTTGGCAACATAAAGTAGGTAGAAATCTTATGGTGATTGTCATAGAAGGGAGCTGAGTAACGCATATGGAGAACCAGACTTTATGAAAATCTTCCAAACTAAAGGTATTTTTTATCTTCTGGGATATTCAAAGAAAAGATTCCTCAAACAATTTTCAACATTGCATTGTTGCTCGAATATTCAAAGGTATATAATGTGTTCCATATGTCTATGTTGAGAAAGTATGATCCTAACCCTTCACATGTGATAAATTACAAATATCATTCGTAATTCAGTCTAGTTTGAGTTTCGAAGAGAAGTTATATACATTGTTGATTGAAAGGATGACCAACCTTATCTCGGTATAGTATAGATGGTTGAAGTTCTTTGATAGCATCGTCAAAGGAATGAGTATATTGGAGATAGAAAGACTGATGCAAATGTATATCGACACCTCTTTCTTATACTCCTTTACTCAGAAAATTCGAGGATGAAATTTTTCTTAGGGTGGTAGATTGTAATGGTCAAGTTTTTTTTCAAAAAAATAAGAGTAATAATTAAAATTCCTTATTCACCAACCTTTACCATAAGCAAAAATGGAAAACCAGTTAGAGGGTTTTAATATTAATTAAATGGACATTATTGATCAATTAATCCCTTCAATTGATGTCCATAAAAACCCCATTCCTTCTTCCCCATATTACCCTCTTTCCTTTGCAAAGAGAGAGATGAGAAGAGAGTTATAGAGTTATAGAGAGAGGGAGGGAGAGATATCTTATCAAAGTCCTTCATAGGAGATGACAACGAAAGATCAAGGGAACGAGGTGATTGATGGCAGGCGCGGAGTCGCAATCGAGCAACTGCGGATTGGAGGTGTTGGATTCGGATTCTTGATATGTATCGGCTAAGGATTTTACGTATTAACAAAAGTCATAACCGGATCATAATCTTTGAGTGTATGCGCCAAATCTAAAGGATCATCTTTCGATAGGCATAATGTCTCTAATCGTTGAGAGTATTCTAAGGTGTTAGAGTTACATCCATCTGATTTATATCTACAAAGAGAAATCGGATTTATGTTGGATCATTTATGTTCAAGGCATACAAAGTTGCTACTCAAAGGCAGAACGAATGCATGAGACGATCTATTCCATTATCACTAATTAGATTTTTTGGTATGCAATCAATTAAGGTTATTCACATGTTTAAACTTCGAAGGAAATCACTATACGGACATCACGGGTATCTTTATTAATTATCAGATTATCTCATAGAAATTATTATCATTCTAATCTTAGTTATATGTAATAATTTTTATTTGTGTTATTCGTATTAGTTTTCTTGATACAATGAGGTTATGTGTCGTGAGAAATAAAATGAGGTTCCGTAGTCCTTGTTTTCATAACAAGGTTCTTTATGAAATTTACTGTAAACTGAAGATTTGTTTTTTTCAAGTTAATTGGTTAAGATATGAATGATCATATTATGTAACTCTTTCGTGATGTGTCAATCAAAAAATGAATGTTCCTTTTTCTAGAAAAATATGATACTTCTAATTGGTAGGTATAACATTAGGTATTATCATAACACCTACCACATATGTCAATTCCTATTACCGTATATGACTGTATAATACGGCACATGACTTATTCACTGAGATGACACTACATATGTATTATTGTAAAAGAAACCCGTAAACATGGAAGAAAACTATCTCTTGGTATAAAATGTAGCATTTATCATGCATCTAACCTCATGTTGATTTCACGTCATGTGTTGTATAAATACATATTAGTTATATAATATGCATCAAATACGATGTGAAAAAAATCTTACATGATAATTATATGTATGTACGACAACTCATATGGTTAAATATGATGATAAAGATACAAAGTTATAATGAAGTAATCGATCGATTGTTTACTATTCATAATTTATTGTGTATCACATCCATCGGTGATTATTGAAGCTATCAAGCTATAAAAGTGGATAGCAAGATACTGTACTTGAAATGTTCACGTGAACCACTATTTTATTAAAAAGGAAATGTCATTAAAAGAATCAAAATTTCCTTAACATGAGTAATGGCATGACAGTGATAAGCGGAGCTAAGTGCTACACC
This sequence comes from Ottelia alismoides, assembly GCA_037367405.1. Classification (NCBI taxonomy): domain Eukaryota; kingdom Viridiplantae; phylum Streptophyta; class Magnoliopsida; order Alismatales; family Hydrocharitaceae; genus Ottelia; species Ottelia alismoides. Next base: position 22,439 of record JAZKJV010002077.1, read on the forward strand.
TAATGGTGGGAGCCACTTCTAGAGTCCAATTATTGTATGCCCAAGGTGAAGGATATGGTTAGATCCTCAAGCGCATCACGGAAGCGTGAGCGTCGTATCGAATTTGACGAAGAGCGACTAGTCGCACTAGTTGCTCGATGTAGCGGAATTTAAAAATTTTATACGACGAAACCACATGATCCAAGAACACTTCTTGGATCGTTTCGTCTAAACCACAAACAAGTAATTAAGATTACCTCTTGAAGTGTGGTTGCGATCAAGTCTCTAAACGAAGAGACCTCCTGTCTCAAGTCCGATCTGACGGAGGAGACGCTTGCGAGCGCGGGGATGAACCGCGTGCTTCTCGCAATCCATGTTGATGATCCAAGCGGCGGATCTCCTGATCTCGACACACGAGATCCAACGTCTTCTTCACGAGCGAGGCGCACCGAAGAAGACGGAGATCCACGAGCAGAAGAACGGGCAGCATAACGACAATGCCGCGGCGATGGAGAACCTCTCCATGGTATCCATGGTGGACGGCCATGAGAGAGAGAGAGAGAGGGCTGACATCTAGAGAGAAAAGAGACAGGGAGAGAGAGATGCTTCTCAAGCATTATGTGTAAAGAGAGAGCATGGGTATGCCTCTCTATTTATAGGGTTTTGGGATCCATGGATCTCAATCCATGTGACATAAAAAATCAATGGATGAGATTGATTTATGTCAATCCAATGGTCAAGATTGTTGTTGGTAAAAACCAACAACTTGTGATTTAATTTTGATTAAATATATTTGATAAATCAAATAAATATTAATACCAAATTAAATCAATCATATAAGGAGAGAAAAAATACAAAGGAGATACTTTCCCCATAAAGGAGAGGGGACGGCCACCAATTCCCCAAGGGAATTGGGTGCCGCCCCTTCTATACCTAATGGGGAGTGCAATCTCATGGATTCCATGAGATTGCATATCTCCTTATTTTTCTCTCTACTTATTTCCAACAACTATTTGTTGGGTTTTTATTCTTCAAAAATAATTCACAATTATATTTGAGAATATTGCAATCTTGACATTGGAAATTTTTGAATCATATTCACAACCCAAAACAACATATAATTTACATTGTCAATTAATTACACATTGTGTATCCAATACACATAATAATTAATCAACACATATAAATTATAATTAGCTCTCTCTAATACATTATAAATCACATTTATAATATATTATGAATAATTGGATATTACTATCCACATTATTCTTATCCATAATAATTAAATCACATTTAATTATATTGGATAAATTATTCTCTTGTGCTTAAATAATATGAATCACATTCACATTATTTACACCTTTGATAATCAAATCACATTTAATTATCTAAGACAACTCTCCTTATAATATGAATCAAATTCATATTATTCATGATAATTAAATCACATTTAATTATCCATTTCCTCAATGCTCGGATACATATATCAATAATAGAATTATCCATAAACTCTTTCAAGGATAATGCGCTTTCTCCGCGAATACTTGGAGATAAGGACAGGGCGATTGTATTGTTCCACGTATAGTGACATGGATATTGAGATCACATCTCAAATCCAGATCTTTGGCCTCCCATAGATGCTTGATTAAATCAAGACCGCAAATCTAATCTTCTCATTGAATTTGAATCACATTCAAATCAATGTCCAACATTTGGACTAAGATCAGATTACTTCTCTACTGAGAGGAGTCACTAAAATCCAGACCCGTTTCATCACTCCCTAGGAATGGAAGCGTCATGGTTATACAACCGTTTATGATCACATCACCCTCAGGCATTCCCAATACCTGTACATCCTGCATACTGGAAGACTCAGATTAAACCCGAAGTATTAGATCAACTTTATACTGTCTACATCAGGGTTTTATCAGTAAGTTTCTCATTCGATAATTGGAAGTCGGTATCGATCATATACTTTCCAAAAGGATATATCATACCTAGGTCTTGATCATATACTTTCCAAAAGTATATATCAAACCTACAAATTCAGTCAAGCCTCCAAAGCGAGACGACCGTGCGCACGGAATTTGATTCTTCCCAATATCTCATGAGTGAGCTCATGTCTTCCGGTTTAGTAGTGAACCTGTATGATCCCTTTGAGAGACCGTATTGCTCATATGCCCTTATATGCACACCAGCGCGCCGGTGTATAGACCTTGATTAGGCCATCAACCTATTGGTCTGCCAAATGTACATACTCAGACATATAGTAACACATCTGTCTCCGGTCAGAGGATGTGTGCCTATATCATGACAGCATATGATATAGGACTTTGGTTATCTCGATCTCGTTAAGTCAACTCTTTGTCCTAACTAATCTGACACCTCCGAATCTCTATTCCTATGCAGAGGACCTGCATCAAGAAGTCGGTCAGATATCAGCCTAACTGAGAAAGGATTGCCATCTCCTACTCAGGCTGGAGATCATCTCTTAATAATCATTTGACGGTGCTTGATGAGTCCTCAATCTAACTCATTAGATATTCATCTAAGCACCAGCCTCTATGATTCAATAATTGAATCAACAGCTGTATGATCATTAAGATGGCCATGGTACATAACCCTAATTGTACTAAGGGACCTATTATGCAAACTATGTACTCTTTATTTCAGATTAAGGAGTGAATTGCAATAACATTTATTGCATAATGGCTCGCCGTGTGCTCGCATGTCCAACAATCTCCCACTAGCCCAAAGAGCCATTAATGGGCTAATCATTTAAACCCACACTCATGTGACAATCATAGGCTATTTAGATAATAGCTAGGTAAGCTGATCAGTCACTCCGTTCCCAAGAGACTACGCCAAGTCCTTTTACGGCACTTGCATATCTCCTAGTAACAGTTCTCGCATCCAATGCAAATGTTGCATCTTATGCAACCGATACTCAATTTTGTTGGTTATAGTGTCCTTGACACTACATCTTATTAATTATCATAACCAGTATTCCCATAATCCTTATTAGAGTACCTTCATTCCTGAAGATCTCTATCTCCTAAGGTAACTGCAGTCAAGACCCTTATAGATTACTATCTACAAGATCTTAAACTTTTGAAGATAAGACTTTGAGATCACTATCTCTAAGTTTCATCATCTTTGAAGATATTGTTATTACTGCAATCAAGTATTTTATCTCCATAGTAGGATTAGTAACAGTTTACTACTCCCACTGCATGGTAGACATCTGGTTCTTGTACACATCTAGCATACATTCAGCTTCTCATAACTGATGCACAAGTGCAAGCTGTTCTAGCATTCACTTCCTCAACTCTTTGAGGTGCTATCCCTTTAGACAGGTCACTACCACATCTTAAGGGAAGGAAGCCTTTCTTGGAATTTTCCAGAAAATGGAATAAGTCCAAGGTGTACTACTAATGCTACAGTCCCAATACCCTCTTCTCTTTGCTTCTGAACGACTTCAGAATTAAGATATAAGAGGTATCCTTGAAATCGTATCTCAAGGTATGGAACAACCAAATTATAAAACGCTTATCATTTATTCTTATATGATTAGAATAATATCTACATTAAGCACGATGAACACAATGGCACTCCAACTAAGCTTCACATGGTTCATCAAGATTTTATCTGAAATCATAACATTTATAATTTCATTAAATCTTATGTTCCAACTACAAGAAACTTATTTGAGTCCAAAGATGGAGTTCTTCAGCTAGCACACCTTGCTTTCCTCAACCATGAAGCCCTGGGGCTACTTCATATGAATATCCTCAGAGAGGCATTCATAGAGGAATGCAATCTTGAATCACACCATGAAGATGTCATAGACAAGTTGTGTAGCTATAGTTAGCAATATTCTGATGGGTTAAAGCAAGGTCACTGGAGAGCAAGTCTTATCGCAAGCGATGCCTTCTCTTCGGTGTGTAGCTCATGGCTACGAACCGTGCTTTGAAGGTCTATACCTTCTTATCAGGTTCCCTCTTTCTCTTGAAGATCCATTTACACCTTAATGGGTCTGACCCATATAGGTGGATCCTCGAGGGTCCATATACAACACTTGTATATGAAGTCTACATTAGACTTTTATTGCTAACATCCATCTTTCCATGTCATGATCCTCAGGAGCTTCATCACATGAAGTCCGATCATTTTCTGAGACATGGAATCCATCCTCAAACTTATTTGAAGAGGTATTAATGTTTCATCTTTAATTATCTATTTTAGTTTCCGACTTCAGGAGCCTCATTATCTTTTCAAGATTAAATGAGTTCCTTTACTTCATTTTCATCTTTATTCTCAAGAGACTCATCCTATAAGAATCATATTCTCAAAGATGAGATTTTTTAAGAATCTCCAGGTCATAAAGTAGGTATCCAATACCATCCTTTATTTTCCTAATGAAGTAGCACTCTCTAGTGCTAGATTCCAGCTTAGTTGCATGGAACCTTATTAAGTATATAATGCAGTCTCTACTACATATATATCTTGGAAACTTAAGAGATAATTATGCTAGGATTAATCATTGATCAAATCATGTCACACATGATCATTTGTATCTCCCTACAACTCTATTGAGTTAAGGTTCATCAGGAGGATTGAGATAGGAATGATATTCACATCTCCATAAGGTATTCCTTGAATTCATCTAATAGGTACAAGCTACCTTGGTTAGATCAAATTCATTTCATCTTCCTTCAAACTTTGGTTCTAAACCAAAATTGTGAAATCTTTGAACATTTCAAAGTTTTCTAAGTGAAGAAAAGAAATCTCATATCAAATAATCACTAATAGATATCACATATCCATAATGTTTATTCTGATATAGATGATTCTCAGACATCAATATGTATGAGATCCTTAATACCTAGGCATCTTACACCTTTCCCAAGGAAGGATGTATTAGACATTTTACTTTGAATACAATATTCACAAGTATGTGAGATTTGAATCTTTAGACAATCTAAAGTTTCATGTCTTACCAGTCCATTGATTTCATCAACAGACATATGTCCAAAATTTGATGCCAGATCATTGTCAAATGATCTTTATCCTCCTATTGATCTTTTAAAGGTTTAATTTTCAGTATTAGAAATCTTAATGAACCATTCAATAATTTTCTAATTTAATAGAGTCCATTAGATTTTAGACTACTATCTGAAATATTTCCATCATAACTCTTTATGATAGATTTATTACAGAATTCATGTTTACATCCAACAATTAGAAATAAACAATGAGTGTATTCTACGTCAATCCATATTAAATTAATTATCAATCCAATTTAATAAATCAAACTTAATTTTATGCTTGAATATACATATATGATATTATTCTCAAAGTACGTATTAATTCGTATTTTAATAATTAGAAAAATACATCATAATCCCTCGGACATTATCCCGGCCCTACCCGCTGTCATGGCCAGTACCGGCGGGAGTGGGGCGGACCACATACGTTGCAACCCGCTCACCCAGCGATCCCCGACTAGACACCATATCCACCTCGGGAAAGGATAATGCCAAATTGTTTATTTTGTACTTGAGATGATCATCAGTTCTTCAACCGAAATTATACCATATAGTAATCAAAATAATTTTGATTTTAAGGAAATTTGCTAGGCAAATTCCCAAGTCCTATTCAAGCAAGAAGTTTGATGATTGTAATTCCAATTATGGTTTAGATCAAATCTAATCAACTAATTGGTTGGGGTCAAGTCAATTAGGCAAATAATCATGTTTCAATATTTCACAAATATTTTTCAAGATTATTTCACGAAATTAACAATTAATTTCACTAATTGACAATCACTTGGTTCTAGATTAGGAAAGCAATTTCAGCAGTGACCCCTACTTACTAAAATTGGCATATCTCAATCATATTAAATCTAAATTAAGCAAAGTCAATTTCTAAAGTTTGCTAATTTGATTTAGGACAGAACCTAAGTGATGTTTCACGCATTTCGAGGCAAGTCTAAACAGTAATTAACATTTTAATCACGTTCAGATTCACAGTTCCCGCAACAGTGCATACATGTTCATTAAAACGACCATATCTCGAGCATACGAAATCCGATTTACGCAAACTCAGATCCTATGGTTTCCTTATTTAATGGGGAACATAATATAAGTATAAAATTCGTGTTTAAACAATTTAAACAGTGCCGAATTTATTTACTAAACAGATCTGCGAAATCAAATGCGATGAAAACTTTCGCGACCTTAGCGAACCCAAGCCGTCCTTGGTTAACGAATCACTATTCGAAACCGTCAACCTGTCTCTGATACCACTTGAAGGATATGGTTAGATCCTCAAGCGCATCACGGAAGCGTGAGCGTCGTATCGAATACGACAAAGAGCGACTAGTCGCACTAGTTGCTCGATGCAGCGGAATTTAAAAATTTTATACGACGAAACCACATGATCCAAGAACACTTCTCGGATCGTTTCGTCTAAACCACAAACAAGTAATTAAGATTACCTCTTGAAGCGTGGTTGCGATCAAGTCTCTAAACGAAGAGACCTCCTGTCTCAAGTCCGATCCGACGGAGGAGACGCTTGCGAGCGCGGGGATGAACCGCGTGCTTCTCGCAATCCATGTTGATGATCCAAGCGGCGGATCTCCTGATCTCGACACACGAGATCCAACGTCTTCTTCACGAGCGAGGCGCACCGAAGAAGACGGAGATCCACGAGCAGAAGAACGGGCAGCATAACGACGATGCCGCGGCGATGGAGAACCTCTCCATGGTATCCATGGTGGATGGCCATGAGAGAGAGAGAGAGGGCTGACCTCTAGAGAGAAAAGAGAGAGGGAGAGAGAGATGCTTCTCAAGCATTATGTGTAAAGAGAGAGCATGGGTATGCCTCTCTATTTATAGGGTTTTGGGATCCATGGATCTCAATCCATGTGACATAAAAAATCAATGGATGAGATTGATTTATGTCAATCCAATGGTCAAGATTGTTGTTGGTAAAAACCAACAACTTGTGATTTAATTTTGATTAAATATATTTGATAAATCAAATAAATATTAATACCAAATTAAATCAATCATATAAGGAGAGAAAAAATACAAAGGAGATACTTTCCCCATAAAGGAGAGGGGACGGCCACCAATTCCCCAAGGGAATTGGGTGCTGCCCCTTCTATACCTAATGGGGAGTGCAATCTCATGGATTCCATGAGATTGCATATCTCCTTATTTTTCTCTCTACTTATTTCCAACAACTATTTGTTGGGTTTTTATTCTTCAAAAATAATTCACAATTATATTTGAGAATATTGCAATCTTGACATTGGAAATTTGTGAATCATATTCACAACCCAAAACAACATATAATTTACATTGTCAATTAATTACACATTGTGTATCCAATACACATAATAATTAATCAACACATATAAATTATAATTAGCTCTCTCTAATACATTATAAATCACATTTATAATATATTATGAATAATTGGATATTACTATCCACATTATTCTTATCCATAATAATTAAATCACATTTAATTATACTGGATAAATTATTCTCTTGTGCTTAAATAATATGAATCACATTCACATTATTTACACCTTTGATAATCAAATCACATTTAATTATCTAAGACAACTCTCCTTATAATATGAATCAAATTCATATTATTCATGATAATTAAATAACATTTAATTATCCATTTTCTCAATGCTCGGATACATATATCAACAATAGAATTATCCATGAACTCTTTCAAGGATAATGCGCTTTCTCCGCGAATACTTGGAGATAAGGACATGGCGATTGTATTGTTCCACGTATAGTGACATGGATATTGAGATCACATCTCAAATCCAGATCTTTGGCCTCCCATAGATGCTTGATTAAATCAAGACCGCAAATCTAATCTTCTCATTGAATCTGAATCACATTCAAATCAATGTCCAACATTTGGACTAAGATCAGATTACTTCTCTACTTAGAGGAGTCACTAAAATCCAGACCCGTTTCATCACTCCCCTAGGAATGGAAGCGTCATGGTTATACAACCGTTTATGATCACATCACCCTCAGGCATTCCCAATACCTGTACATCCTGCATACTGGAAGACTCAGATTAAACCCGAAGTATTAGATCAACTTTATACTGTCTACTTCAGGGTTTTATCAGTAAGTTTCTCATTCGATTATTGGAAGTCGGTATCGATCATATACTTTCCAAAAGCATATATCATACCTAGGTCTTGATCATATACTTTCCAAAAGTATATATCAAACCTACAAATTCAGTCAAGCTTCCAAAGCAAGACGACTGTGCGCACGGAATTTGATTCTTCCCAATATCTCTTGAGTGAGCTCATGTCTTCCGGTTTAGTAGTGAACCTGTATGATCCCTTTGAGAGATCGTATTGCTCATATGCCCTTATATGCACACCAGCGCGCCAGTGTATAGACCTTGATTAGGCCATCAACCTATTGGTCTGCCAAATGTACATACTCAGACATATAGTAACACATCTGTCTCCGGTCAGAGGATGTGTGCCTATATCATGATAGCATATGATATAGGACTTTGGTTATCTCGATCTCGTTAAGTCAACTCTTTGTCCTAACTAATCTGACACCTCTGAATCTCTATTCCTATGCAGAGGACCTGCATCAAGAAGTCGGTCAGCGGTTAAGTCAGCAAAACCAGCAAAATCGCCTATAAATTTAAAATTAAGATAATTTTAAAAAATCAATAAGTTAAGGTATATGGCAATTATAAAAATGTTAAGGCATGTTCAAATATTATGAGTTTAAGTTCTTATATGAAATTATGTTATTGTCATGGGCATATGCATGATTATGTTAATGTTAATGTATATGAGAAAATGTTATGAAAAGTCATGCAAGAAATGGGTTATAAGGGTAACCCATTAGAAGAATGCAAAGAAACGGCTATAAAGGTAACCCATTACATGTATGTAAGGAAATGATTTATAGAGATAAATCATTACAAGTTATGAAGGAAATTATTTATAAAGATAAACCATTACATGTTATGCAATAAAATAGTTTAATTAAAGATAAATCATTATATATTTACAAGAGATGGTTTAATAAAGAATAAACCACTATGTGTCGTACAAGATTTGGTTTCAGAAATGTAAACCATAAAAGTCATTGGGGCTAAAATGCAAAGTGATTTATATGATAAAAGAAGCATGCACTTGTTATGAATAATATGAAATATGCCTCACAAGATGAAAGAAAGTTATGCCATGTTTTCTTATGAAATCTACATATGTACACCCATGGTCATGAAAGAATGCAAAATGTACATGTTAGGAATCGATCTTAGACATGCATGGGAATTACTAGGCACACAATGATGTTCATCCATGAAAACTCGAGTACATGCTTCATAACGGACTAAATGACCATTATAATTTCCATGCATAGAACCAGATACATGCTGGGCATTAGGCTCATGCAAAATTAATTTTATTTATTTCAGGTGAAGAACAAGTTAGACCAAGTACTCAAGTTTATGTGGCAGACTCAAGGTGACATTTATCATGGTATGGATAATACATGGTTATGTTGGATATCTATATGTCCACTGGAACAGAGAGTCATGTTGTGCAATTATTTAATTTTTCTTTTGCAAGTATACCATGATTGATGTTGTACTTACATAACTCTTGGTTTGAATGGATTTTCATGGATCTTTTTTAGAACGATTTTTCTTATTGATTATCATGCATGTTTCGGTAACGGTTCGATCGTGCGAATTTAAGTTGCACATTTTCACCGTTTAGCACGACCCGTTTCATTGCACAACCACCCCATTCCAGTAACCACTCTGTGAAGTTATCGAGTCCACCACCTCCATCTTCCTTGACCCAACAACAACTCCAACGAAACCCCTCCTGTAGCCTACTTCGTAAATGGTCATCCATTCTGGTGAGAAACAAAGATAACTCAGAGTCCACCTCCGGTGATATCAAGGCGTTGTTCCTTCGAGCAACCACCTCCAAACTTCCAGTGTGATCCGACAACTCCATTGCCATTGCAACAACTCCAAGCTCTGATGCTAAGCCTCACTGTGTTTCGCTTACGGTTGGAGGTGATGACCTTTGAGGCACCTGAGCTTCAAATCCCTTCTAGGCGTGAGTCCAATAATCTATTACATGTAGCTTCCATTTCCCTCTCTTCTTCTTCTTCCCCAAACCATCTTTTCCTCTTTTCCATTATTCTTCTTGGTTTTGTTTTTCTCTATTCCTCTTTCCCATCTTCTTCCCCTGTTCCAATGAATGAACCCAAACCTCTTTGATCACCTAATTTGTCTCCATCGAGAACCCATCACCTCTGATCAGCTCGAGTTCGACAAAAGATCGAGCCTCCAGGTCCCTCAAATTATCCTCTCCTTTCTAGGAGCTCCATGTTCAAATATCCTCATCACGTTACTCACCCAATGCGTAATCTAATTAACCCAACTTCAGCCAAGGCTCTTCAAACATCGAACACTTCCTCCCAATTGTAGGTACTTATCGGAGCTCCATCAAATCAGCTCAGCACTCAGCCCTATCTTCATCTTAGCATATCCCAGTCTCGTCAAAAGCTCGACTCTTCTTTGACTCATCAGCATCAGAATGACATCCTTTGATTTGAAGCCAAGGAGTCACTGCTTCGACAATCCAGACGCCCCAGCGGAGCTCCACCTCGGGCCTCATATCCGCTGCACCTCAAACTAAGCTCGAAGCCATCACCGCATCCTCCTCCTCCCTTCGAGAAGCAGCTCCATTTAGAAAAATTAGAACCCATATAGGAGATCATCACCAGATCCCAACTAAGCATCCTTCATCACAATCAGAGTGAGGGTTGAGTGATACCCCTCCATCGAACCATTACCGCCTTCTGCCTGAGCCGTTCGTTCGGAGGAAAAGGAGAAACCATGCACCATGCTTCATCGCACTATAGCTTAATCGCACAACAGTTACCCTCTGATTAGAATCAGAGAATTATCCATGTGCCATGCATCCTCGCTTGCAGCAACCCGTTGATCGAGTGCCTCGCATCAAGGTTGTCAATCCAAGAGCTATCGACCACCATTCGATTGGACATCATTGATCACATCGGATGAGCCACGTGGAAGAAGAGGCGCGATTGGATCCAAATCAGTAAGGAATCATCATAGCCATTAGATAAGTCACGTGAGGCCAGCACATGAAGGGACATTTACAACTAAGTCATCAATTATTCTTCTAATTGCAAGGAGCCCCGGTTCTTTTCGAGAATGTTTTAACCCCCTACTAGGTTTAGGTAATATCCAAAGTGCCCTTAGGCACATTTAATTTTTCATTTTCATTTTATTTTTATAGAAAGACCCTTCTGCTTAAACATGAACTTTATCGATTTTAAAAAATTAAAAATAACATTTTGTTGAGTAATTAATCCTTTGTCTAATGAGCTTTTATTTGGATTTTAATGATTTGAGTTTGAATTACTAAAATTCAGATAGTAAAAATTAGCATATTTTGCATATTTTATGTTGTATAATTCATAGAAAATCAATTATTCTAAAAATCCTAGAAAAATCACACAAAACACATATCATTTTATGCTCTATTATGTCCCACAAAGAACTGAAAAATTATGTGTCCCTCGTTAAAAATAAATATTGAGTAGTTTTGGTATCTAATTCATAATAAATAACACACTTAGTACATTAAGGAAATACAAATTTCTCTAGATTCCTCTTATTTAGATATACTTGTACTGCTTTAAAATTGCATAAAATATTAAGTTATGGGAATTAATATAATTAAAATATTGAAATTTGCTATGTTTTAGTAAAATTCATAGAATTGAACATTCCAAAAAATATATAGTAGGCATGTTTATTATATTTTTATCTCTTGTCTAAATTTCATGCATTTCATTGCTATTTGCATTAAACATTGTACTAAACCCAAAAACATCAACTATTTTTCATGCATGCATAGTTGATCAATAAAATAGAAAATGCATTTCATATAGTACTAATATTATCTGTTTAGAAAAACATATCATTTTTTGCCAAAAAATCATCTCAAGGTATTTTCTAAATAATCAAAAAGCCTAATACTATACAATAACCTAGGATTCATACAATAGTTTTATTTACCTCAAAAATCCAATTTTAAAATTTACCAAAAAGTTTTTTAGTATAGAATAGTTTACTTTAGCACCAAAAATATCTTCTACCTATTTATATGGGATTTCTGCCTCATATCAATTTTGCAATGAGACCCTTATAGCTATTAATAATCGATTTCAAAATACGCATTGCATCACTTTCGCTTTTTATGTTCTAGTCATTTGTATTTGCATTTCATTCCATATGAATTAAAACAATCATCTCCTTGAAACCTTGATTGCTATATTGTCTTGATTGAAGTTTATCCCATTGTTGTGCCTCCTTGAGTTTGACCTTGCTTTTGGTTTCTTATAAAGTAAAATAAAATAGCACCACTCACTTAATTGGAGCGCATTGAATATTGTATTAAACTAGTTCTATGTAATCTAATAGAGGGGTTTTAGTGCCTGTCTTCATTAAAGACAATATCATCTTGTGGTGTAGGATTCCGAAGATCCTCATGTCAGATGGAGGTAGCCACTTTATCAACAAAGAAGTCAAGAAGCTGACAAAGGAGTACAACATTGAACAGCGTGTCGCATCTCCCTACCACCTATAAACTAATGGGCTAACTGAATGTTCTAATAGAGACATCAAGATGATTATATAGAAACTTGTGCATCTCAATAGTAAGAACTGGACCCAATTGCTTAATTTGAATTTTTTGGTCTTATCGAACAACGTACAAATTTGCTTTGGGATTGTCTCCTTATCAGGAAGTATATGGTAAGCCATGCCACTTGCCCGTTGAACTAATTCACAAATCTTTATGGGCGGTCAGTACATGCAATCGAGATAGAGAAAAAGCTGGTAAAAACAAAGCTCGATCGAAATAGACTGTTAGAATCTAGAGACTATGCATAAGACAGTAGTCTCATGTTCAAAGAAAAAGTCAAGAAATGGCACGGTAAGCACATCAGAAGAAAGAATTTCGAGCCAAATCAAAAGGTGTGGTTGTTCGATGTAAAGCAAATAGTCAGGTTCATTCATTGTGAAAATTGTGTGTGACAACGGTAGCATTGTCATATCAAAGTTGTCATCTAACACACAACCATTTGTAGTCAACGGATAGTTGCTGAAGCCATACCTCAAGCATGATAATTTCATGTCCGTCGTCGACTCCATCAATGTTTTTTTCCAAGAAGAGCTCCCAGCGACCGAGGGACCAAACACCTAAAAATCCAAAATGTATTTTCTTTTTCTTCTTTTCTTCTTTGCTTTTCTTCTTTTGCATTTCTTTCTTCCAGTTATTTATTCATCCCTTTCATCAGTGCTATACTTAGGATAATCATATTATAAGTTTAGGGGGATGAGTGACTCAAGTGTTCATTCTTTGATCCCTCATATGTCTCTCAACTTGTTGATAATTCATTTTTATACTTTGGGCATATTTACCATAAGTATAGGGTAAGACAGGCTAAGCCAATGATTTCATATATTCGAACCCTCATTCATCCCTGGTTTGTGTATAGTCTACTGTACATAGGATTAGTTAATCCTATGTATAGGGAGGACGATCGACTTCACACCTTTGAGTTGTTGTAGTATAGGCTTTTCTATACTTAGCACGAGTTATGTCTTCATTTCTACTATGTGATCACTATGAGGACATAGTTCGAGCTAAGTACAGGGGGTCGTATATATGTGTGTATATATATATACATATGTTAGCCATAACTCATACATTCATATCTTCAATAAATATGTCTAATACATTGGGTAAGGGTATAAGACAAAACAACTACAAAGAATACACTCATATAAAATGTGCACCTAACTTGCATAAAAATGCCTTGTATAGAATTCTTGTGAACTTGGAAGACCACTAATTCATTAACTCGTTTTCTTTTTCTAAAATGCCATAAAAATCTACAAAATTCCAAAACATACCTACAATTTAGAAAGAGAAAAAAGATTTTCAAAACCCCATAAAATTTGCAAAAACTTTTTGAAAACTCCATAAAAAGATCAAAATCAGAAAATGATCTCATAAAAATATTTTCTTGCATTGCATTGCATGTGTATTTTTTTTAATGCTTTTGACAATTTAACAAGTATAAATAAAATCTATGGATTTGAGCTTGATCTGGACCTTAATCCACTTAGTTTCATAGGAACATATGAAGGATTGGAATTAGGATGCTTCAGATCACTTTGACTTAATTCTTTAGGTGCTATGAGATTGTATCCATGAGTCAACTCAATGTGTCTAACTAGAACCTTTCATGTCATATGTATGACTCTTGAGATAATGGCTTGACTTGAGACCTCTCACTCAACACGTAGCTCAACCAAGATGGGTGGATGAAATATCTTGGAGTCTAAGTTGGAATGATACTAGACCGCTTCATCTGTCTCACAAACCATTCTTGGGGACTGCCGAAATTGGTACTTCAAATCACTGTTCCTCTAGTAACATGGACATCTAATGACTGGAGACTGGATTGAAATAAAGCTTCGATGAAGAATGGTCTACTAGCACAATTTTTCTATGACCTCAAAACATGGGTGGTACAAAAGATTCTATATCCGTTGGGGCAATACAAGAACGCAGAGAATTGCCAAACAAAGAAATACCCAAAAGAAGCCTATACCAAAAACTCCAAAAATTTTAAGCTTCCAGAAAAAGCCTTCCTCTTTGTGAAGACTTGGTTACATTGGTTGAGCTTCACAATGGAATGTGACTATACTAGTTTGTTTCCACTTCTTCTCTCTTCATTGTGTACTAGCATGTACCTAAACTCAGAAGGAAATATTCATCTCCTCTTGGATGAGTTATCAGAGGAGGAGACCACTTGATAATTTAACTATTTATCTGGGAAGAGATAACACAATTCACATACATGGTACTTGTCACTTCAAGGTTACAGAAGTATGCATTTGAGAGACGGTTCTGATCGGGCTGTTTAGTTGAACTGAATAGAGGAACATGTAATTTATGGGCTCACAATTCCTAACCTGAACATGGTTCCAAGTACATTAATAATCCAAAGGTCTTAAATGAGCTCCAAACATCGATTGTGCGAAGTCAAGTTTAAAAGTCATCATCATTCTACCTTCTTTATTTTCCTTTTCTTTATTTTCTCTTCTACAACATTTATTTTCCTAATAAGTGTTTGCTAGGGACTACCAAATCTAAGTATAGGGGGGTGATGACTACGTATTCATTCATCTTTATTCCTATATTTTGTATTTAAAAATCCTAGATAAATGTAAGTACATATATCAAACTTGTACAAATTAACACACTGAGTGTTGTCTGTAATAGTACATAAATAAATGTATTTAAACGTGACTAGTCGCTCTCGATCGTATATGATGCGATCATAACGCTTTCGCGATGCGCTTAAGCATTCTCCAATAGCCTACAACTACAATGCAACATGAGCTTAATTTTATTTTTGGTGACTTTTTTGGAGCACAGTAGCTAATTTAAATAAATAGGATAAATACACAAAAATTCAATTTATTATGGGGGCATAAATGTAAATAAAATATAGTGTGAGGGCCTCTGAGAAATTTTCACAAAACGTTACATAATGATATTCTAAATTAATGGACCAACACAAAATACAAATACCCACAAGGGTATACATGGAAAAACGACACCTTACGTGGGACAACACGTGACGTGACGTAGATTGGACTCTGTTGCAAATACCAAAAGTTCAAGGGTTTTAATGCAAATATTAAAAAGTATAACAACATCAAAAGAAAGAATATAAATAATATAATACATGCAAAAAGTTGTGGGGAAAGAAATGCAAAATACCTCGCCTAGCATGTGATCCAACGGCTCTCAATCTGCACTTATCCACATGTCACGTCGTGACCGTGTGATGCCAATTCGCGTACGAGCATCCCGGATTAGATCTCCCTTAACAATCTGACAGTAATGGCCCAAACGATCAAACGGTGGTTGTACGTTTTGGAGTGACTAGAAGATCGCACAGTAGAGAAGGTGTCTAGAGGAACAAGAAAAGAACATGGGAGGACCGAGCTTCGATCCGCCCTCCTAAGCTCCTCCGATCGTCGACATTGCTCGGGGAAGGTGCAAAATGGAGCTTCAGTTCCTCCACTCCCGATGGTTGCTTCAGGGGATGACTTGGAGCTCTGGTGATGGCTGCCAAGCTCGTGGAAGACAGGGATCCAGGTACCTCAATTTTTTGCATAAATGACCCAGCAGGGGTCCTTTGGCCTTCTAGGACCTGCAGAAAGGTCCAACAAAGCAAAGCAAGGGGGTCGGGGGTCTTCATAGGTGAAATGACAGAGGGGGGTGTTGGGCGGAGGTGCTCCGACGAGGCGCGGGAGGAGGAGCACCCGCATCTTTCTCTAGGAGGAGCCAAGGTGGATGGAGTGAGGCGGAGCATGGGTAAACAAGTGGGAAAGAAGGTGGTGGGAGTAGGTGGGTCGGAATGGAAGTGGAGCATGATGAATGGGTTCGTCGGAGATCAATATCCACCGAACTACAAATTGATTTAACCAAGCTAAGCCATGCAATGAAATTTAAAACTAATTGTAGGCAATGAAAATAAATCATAAAAAATAACCAAAAAACATTAAAAAGGACCTCAAATCGGTTAGGCCGACGAAGTGGACCTCATGGCGGCGGAACTGCCGGAGAAGGGTGCAAGAACCTTCATATTACGCCTTGACAAGCTGATGAATCTCAGATTCAACACTCAAAAAATGATGAATTAAGATAAAATCCCAAAAATTCATTGGCATTTATTCATTTATTCTATATAATTAGCATCCATGCATGTAATAATAAGAATTGCATTTATTCACTCATTAATGCACAAAATAAGAAGCCAAAAATCCTGGTCCAATTGATCAGTAAAATAACCTAACTACTCCAAATGACCTAAAACCACTTCCACTGTGTATATATCACTAACAAGAATAAATGAAAAATAAAAAAATCACTAACCTAAATAAGTGGACCAAAAACCCAAACCCTAATTGCAGGATTCTCTTACTAAAACCTCGATATCATCCTCATCCAGTGTATGATTTGATCCTACTCACTTTTGAACTAATGTACATTCAAATAACTTCAAAGAAAGACCAAGTTCTAGTGATTCGGAGCTCATATTTGAAAGTTGAGCTTTGTGTCACTTTTGTACATTTAGTATTTTAGCATTTTTTGACCTACTATTTTATGTAGATTCATTTTATTTTATTTCATTTACATTTATTTTCCTTGATAAAGTTTTATTAAAATACAAAAATCCAAATTCAAATTGTACTTGAAATCAAAGAAACTAACTAAGTCCGAGTCTTCACTAACTGTTTGTATAAAAATTGTCTTTTAGTGTTTTATTTTATTTCTTCTTTTTCTTAATTAATAAAAATCTATAAAATAGATTAATTTGTAAATATTTATCTTTGATTTTATCATATTTTTCTGGATTTTTAATTAGTTTAAAAATAACACAAAAAATTATAAAACCCAAAAATCAAGGTATTCTATGTACATGGGATACCCCAAAAATATCACATTATACAAATAATCAATTTTCATTTTGATTCCTTCATGAAAGTTATAGATCTCATTGAGACGAGCAACTTTCGTGAAGAAACATTTTGGATAAAAGGTCATTTGCCATTTATTTTTTATTTATCTTTAAAATGTATTTTCAAATTTTCTGGAGGTACGACGTGGTAGCTCTTGGAGTCGTCACATGGCACCCATTTTTTTATCTTTTTATAAATTCATTTTATTAAAAATATAAAAATAAATGAAATTAATAAATAAAATAATTAAAAAATGCTAGCACGTAGCGCAGCCTTGGCCGTCCGATCTCGGTCGATTGGACGACCGTTGCGCATCTCCCTCTTCCCCATTTCCCAAACCAGCTGATCGCGAATCGCCCCACCTCCAAAATTTCCACCACGCCGCCTCCACCGCCCGCCCACGTATCTCACGACCACCCTCCATCTCCTCCATCCCAGATCCCTCAAACCTCGTCTCCTCTTCAATCAAATCTCGCTACCCCGCGAATCGCAGTCGACTCCATATCTATCACCAGCCACTCCTGATCTGCTTCTATTTAACCAATAGCGGACTCCCTCTCGTCTTCATTCATAGATCCACAACTAAAGACAAGGTTGACGGTGACAACGTCACCCCCGCCAGCCGGCGAGATCCAATGCTTATATCCCCACCTTGTCGTAGCATGCATCAGCCATGCCATCCTTGCTCCGGTCTCTTTGCGCCGTCAAGACATCGGTCACCGCCTCCGCACTTAGCCTTCACCTCCGTCCACCAACGTCGACACCCCCCCTTCGACTACACCGCCACATCTCGCACAACCTTCCGCTCTAGGAGTTCCCTTCCTCGACACGCCTCCGCTCCAGCTGGAACTACATCGGCTCCACCAAGGATCGCCACTGATTATTTTGCAGATCTCCCCATGGATTTTGGTAATTTCAATAATGTCCTTCTATTGCTTTTCTTGTTTATTTAATTATTGTAATATTGCATTAATATCCTTGTGTTCTCCTTTTATTTTTAACTGCTTTATTACATCATTTTATCATTCCAAAATAGCATTGTGTTCAATTAATTCTTGACATTATTGCATGCTTGTGAGATTTTTCTAGACTGTGGGTAATTATTAATTCATATTATCATGGTAAATTGCATTTTTTGCCCATATCGTGCTTCAAAATTCATAAGTAAATAACCATTGCTCTAAAAATTGCCAAAAATCAAGGATTAGATAATTAATTGTTTTTAACATCTTGCCCAAAAAGAATTGCATTTTCATTCATGGTTTGCCCTTAAAAATCATTTTGCATATTTCAATCTTTAATTTTTAATAAGTATTAAAACTCGTATTTTTGAATTTTAGGATTTTTTTGAGATCACCTATTGATAGATATTGGATAAGATTATAACTTGAAAATAAATAGGTTTTATATTTATTATAATTAAATATTAAAATTCACATTGTTAACATTCATAAATACATAAAATATTTATCTTGCATCCAAAAATTCCAAAAAATTACAGTGTATTCATTTCATCATAATAGACATATGGGCTAAATTTCGTAATTTATGGACATTGTTTGATTGAAAATCGCATTGTAGTCCCTAAAACTGGCCTCATTTGCATTTTACATTACAAAATTGCATTAGAAATACCAAAAAAAATACCGTCTCGAAAATTGTGCATGAACTTTTATAGACATAATTTTAGGTTGTTCCTTTGCCTCCATGAATTCGACCTTGGGACTTTCCCAATTAAAATAAACATAAAACCACACTGCTTAAAAATTGATTAATTAACTGCAGTTATTTCTTGATCGATTCTGAATTCCCGATGTAATTACAACAACACATTAATAATTCACATCAATTAAAAGGGCATTTTCGGACTCATCATATGGTGCCCTTGACGAGAGGCAAACAGCTTAGATTTTATCTAAAATATTTTGTGTTCGGTTTTTCGCATTCAGGTATTCTGACCCTCGAATATTCACTGTATATTTCCCTTTTCTCTTTTATGCATTTATTTTATTTCTAGCATTTATTTCTTTATTATTTTTTATTAATTTTTGTGTCACTCTCTTAGTCTCTCTCTTATTTTTCTTACGAGTACTCGGCGTACGTAAAGTGGTTTCTCACAAAAACCGATGCATCTTCATCGACGCCCGAAAAATCGCAAATAAAACTAAGATTGAGTCGAGTCGTGAGAGAGTGTAGAGTCTACGATTTATTTTTCTACAATTTTAAATTTTGTAATTATTTACACATTTACAGTGGTGTCCATTTGGACTTTCGCATGTGTAAAAAGACCTTGAACTCTTTTGGTGGTGTGTCAAGGCCTGTTTCACTCTCCAGTGAGGGTGAGGCCCAACTTGATTGGCTCGTAGGTTAGACCTGCACATACAACTATTAGAGCTTTTAGGATTTTCTGATTGTGCTCGTAGAACCTAGGACAACACTATACATTAATTGAGACACGCATTAGAGCGTTCAATTTAGTCAAATTCAACTCAATTCTTCACAGCTAATAGAACTTTCTACTAGGTGCGGTTTTGGTCAGCTTACATTCATATAGATCAATTTTTCATTTCTTGTATTGCATCCCACATGGAGATTGCGATGAATCACTATAATTCTTCTATATGAGCATACATCATTGTTTCACGTGCATCAGCCTTTCCCTAATTTCTTCCTCCTATTTTGTCACATAATTTTAAAAGGAAATTGGGACTGGACAATAGTTGTGTATTTTTGCTCATCTAATTCCTCAGTGATCGCTTAATTAAAAATTGGGACTACTAAATATAGTTGACTTTATTTAATTCATAAAATCAAGAATTTTTGCGGGAGAGCAACCCCAACCTTGGATTCATTTATTTGTCTAAGTGAGCGAGAGACGAAACTTAAGGTTAGAGCCAGCTCTGGGATCTTAATTCAGACTACTAATTCTAAAACGATTATCTACTTCTCAGTGAGGAAATAATGGGTAGCCGGTAAACGGTCCGGATTTCCTTAGTAGTGTTGGTACCGGTAGTCATTTTACGATCCGTATTTACAACCATACTTGCTGAAAGTGGATGCAACTAGTCGTAAGAATTCAGTCCAGTCTTTAAGAATATTTTCGGTACCTAACAGCTCGATAAATATTTTCCACGATTGATTTATCATCAAATAAAATTGAAAATATAATTGTTGAATTCTTGCAGCTTCATTGTGTGAGTTGGTGAACCTGGGGTTTGATTTGTGTTTGTATCGTTATGCATGAGCTGAATTCGAAGATCAAAAACCGCACACTTGTGCCATCACTCTCCTTGATTTAAAATTTCAGGTTTCCATTGTTGAGTATCCCGTACACTTAAATATTTTCAACCAAGATCTATCATTACAACTCATCCACCTTCTTTGAAGATGATAAGACATTTGATCGAGTATCCATCAGATCTATACTATGAAAATGAATTCATCTTGGTTAGAACAAAATTGTCCAAAACCCCTTATGACAGGCATACTCCAACTTTCACAGGAGACTGTCATACACAAATAGATCCAACCCTCTCTACAAATCTGATGTACTTCATGAATAACAATCCTTTGTATTCGTATCATACAAACAAAAAGTCGACTGAGGTATCCACTTCTTAGTATGTCTTTCATCTATATCCTGATCATACAATCCATCCTTCATACTATGTAAATGTCAATCCATCATTCGTGAGTGACTCTAACCACAAGACAAATCCAATCGAAGGTAACACTTCTTCACATATTCCACCTCCCCCACCCTGTAACACAAATGAGCAACTACCATCTTGGATTGACTGATTTCTCGTCGGAACTCATGAACCATTTGAAGATCAAATAACTTTTGAGACGAATGACTGACGAACCGCAAAATCGGCCCTTTAATAATGTGTTTTTAGCACATGGAATCGTCATCGTAGTCGGGCCGGTTTCGGTCATCAAAACGATCACCTCATTTAGATATATGCCATAACGAATAGAAATGAGGTGATCGACAATTTATTTTACTTGGCAAGATACCAAGGTCGAACTCAGGGACACGAGCCTCTCTCGTATTAATCAGATTTAAGTGTATTTAATTCGGTGTTGAGTTAAAGGCCTATAGGTCAAAGACAATGCATTAAAATGAAACATGCATTTTTTTTAAACATTTTTTTTTATCATGCAAATGAATGCACATGCAAAGCTAGTGATATGCCCCAAAATCAAAGTTACTTGAGCCATAGAAAATGCGAGTTAGAATAAAGAAGTCTCTACACATATGAAGCAAGTAGGCATGATAAATGAAAAAAAAAAACAAGACACTTAAATAATAAAATAATACATCACGGATCATAGTGTCAGATTTAAAATTTAAGCATGCCATAATAAAGAGGACTAGAAGAGCTTCAAAACGAAACTGAAATCAACTCGATTGGACAAACGTAGCTCAAGATATGCATAAAAGAAGACAGGGGCATAAATGCAATAAAACATGAAAAGATACCTACAAACAGGTCCTCGGAGGGACTAAAATAAAAATAAATGAAATTCTGGGACCTTCCCTGTAAAATGACCACTGTGCACGCACGGTGCACGTGATCGGGACCTGCTTGCAATTTGGAGAAGTCGGTGGGCTCCTCCGCAATTTGCCCAGAGGGCACGTGCCATGCACGCGCCTTCCAGGCTCGGACGTTGGCTCGGGATCAGCGGAGGTTCGGAGTCGCTTCGGTGTAGGCTCGGAGTCGGCCGAAGCTCCTGATGGCTCGGAACAGGCTCGGGCCCTCCAGACCTGGAGGCACGGCGACGGAGGCTCGGTGCTGCTCTGGTGACGACGCGTGGCTAATTATGATGCCGTTGGATCAAGATGATCCAACGGTCGCTGGAGAGGCGGGTCTTGAGCGACGTGGCTGAATCTGAGCCGTTGGATCGAGATGATCCAACGGTCGCTGCTCCTCCGTCTTCATCCTCGACTGGTGGCGGCTTTGGAGCTCCGGCGAAGGAGCTCCTCCTCCGCCGCTATCTCTCGATCACCATAGACCTCCCCCGAGCTCGAAGAAGGATCGTCGAGGAAGCCGGTGACTCGGGGGAGGTCCAGAAGCCACTGGTGTAGCGCGTCGAAGCTCGGATGGCCACCGCGAAGTCGATGAAGATAGCTCCGGCAGAGCTCCGTCCATTGATCGCTCTTGATGACCTGCACGTTAGTAGATAGCCGAAGCGGCGATAGGGTGCGTGGGTGAGTGAGTGGGAGCTCATGCGGGCGATGAGAGTGAGGAGCTCGAAGCTCCTCCGCCGAGGGGGCGGAGGAGGTGGGTCGAAGGTGACGGGGGGTATGGAAGAAGGAGATGGTGAGCGGAGGGTTGCGCGGTGAAGGGGGATCGGAGGTGGATTTAATGTGGTGGTCGTCGGAGGGCGAAAACGGCCGGAGAGGCCTAGAAAATTAAGCGAAATTAAACAAAAAATGCAAAGGGAGATCGGAGGAGCTTACCTGCGTTTGGGCGGAGCGGGGCCTGTGCTCGAGGTCATCGGAGGACCTCGGGGTCATCGCTGGACTCCCCCGGCTACGGGGAGCAGCTTGGCGGAGGCGGAGCTCCGCAGACCTGGCCTACCATGGCCAGGGGTCGTCACCGGGGCGGACCTTCGTCTTCGCGCTCCTCACCGCCCCCTCGCTGTCACCGGGGGGCGGGGCTCGCTGGGAGGTTTCCCACATAAAGGCGGACACCGGCGAAGATGCGAGGTGGAGGTGTATTTGAAGGGGTAAAGGTGGCGGTTTTCAGTCGGAAGGCGTGTCTTGCGAGCGAGTTATGGAGCGAGTGGAGGAGGTTTGTGGATTGTGGAGATAATGGCGAGGATGAAGGATGAAAGGGGGATGTCGTGGGGCAGTTGGCGATGGAAATGGTCGACTGGAATGGCAGAAGAAAAGGGAAGGGGGCGAGGTGTTTGTGCGGTGAATCGTGGGAGAGAGGGGCTGACGGGAGGTTGACGACGGTCTCCTGACCGTTGGATCTGGCGATCCAACGGTGGAGAGTAAGGCGAGAAGTAGCGGCTATGATGAGATCTGAGGCGGTGAGATCGATGGTCGATGGATGCGCCACGTGGCGTCATGTGGTCGCGACGCTAACGGAGGGTAAAGATGGAGAGTGGGAGGTGATCGAACGGCTGAGGATAATGAGTGGGTTGAGTGGGTAAGATGCGAGATCCAGGGCGCGATCGAAGGGCATCGGTGGCGACACGTGGCAGGCTAAGGGCAAGGCGGCAGCGAACGGCTTAGATGGGGTGCGGGGATGATCAGACGGCCGATGCCAAGGGGCGTACGTGGAGAGATCTGGACCGTTGGATCAGGAGCAGATCCAATGGCTCAGAACGCAGGCGGAAGGGGCAAGGGAAGCGGGCCACGTGGCTCGCCCAGATTGGGCCACGTGGCCCAATCAGGTTATTGCAAGAGTATTTTTGATTTTTGAGGGCTTATTTGGTTGAATTTGAGAAAACTCAAAACATGAAAGTTGTAGATCTTGACGAGATCTACAAGTTTCATGTTGACCAAAACTCGAAAAGAGATCAAACAAGGGCCCGAAATATT
The DNA here is from genome assembly GCA_037367405.1 of Ottelia alismoides. NCBI lineage: Eukaryota > Viridiplantae > Streptophyta > Magnoliopsida > Alismatales > Hydrocharitaceae > Ottelia > Ottelia alismoides. The sequence goes on from JAZKJV010002077.1 coordinate 46,662, forward strand.
TTTGAAGGTATTTTTAAGACTAAAAATACCACGAATTTTTGGATTGTCATTTTTTTATGGTTTTTAATTTATTTAGGACTCTGTTAATTATTAGACATTAACAGGGAATTATTGACAAACTTTTAAGCAAGGGGGTTAATTATGGAAAATAAAGATGATGAAACTGAGGTTCATCAATGACTGGCCGAGACAGCAACTCCAACTGACTTCAATCTCTCCTCACCATATTGTTGGAATAGGTCAATACTTCCCAAATCCACAATTCGATTTGATCGTTGAAAATAAAATGGAAATCCGAATAGATCAAGAGGATTGGCCCGTACCTGATAATCTTCCATCTTGGATTAATTGTGACAATCCCATCTTCAGACATGACACTCATAGAGAGGAGTGTACTGATGATATCGACACACATAAACCTTGTATGTTGACTCCACTATATAAGGGTTCGACCAATCATGACCAAAGGAATGGACTCTACTCAATCCAACTATACATACCTGAATCACACCATGAGACATATGGTTTCTATCCTATTGAGCAGGCTCCTTCCATGATTTTCGAGGAGAAAACTTCAAACGATCATACAGTGGAGAGAATCTTCTCCCAAGTCATACACGAAAATGGAAGATGCAATGGCTGGATCTCAAATTCAAAAATGAGAAACCACACAGACTGCTCCTGAAAATTCTTTGGAAGATGACATTTCAAGGATAAGTAAGAGATATGAATTGATGGAGGAAAAATTCAAAAATGTTACTGACCGACTAATTTCATTTTACGGAAGCTCGGGTATGAATGTAGAGGATGAAATAATTGGATCTAATGTTGAGAACCCCGAGGATATTTAGAAACCCATAGACTATGTTCACCCTAGGGACGACTATGACAACAACACCTCTATATATTACTCCACTAGGGATGACTCTGATTGTTACTCGGCTAATCAAAACCCCTCATCATCTACGGAAAGTACCACATCACAACACCACATAGAAAATACCAAAAAATCAAAATATTCAAAAACACCCAAAAAATTGAAAACCAGAAAATTACATAAAATTAAAACTAAAGAAGACCTGAAGATTTTGGATCCTACTCTTTTGAACTTACATTGATACATGCCATTAAACACTTCCCCTGTCTGAAAGGATTTGTAATGAGAAAATTAATGATGAAAAAGTCAGGCGGGATAAGAACAAAGACTAAAAGTCATATCATGTCAATGGCCACCTCTTTGATGTTGAAGAGAAAAATCAAGAGACACATAGTGAAGCGGTTGCCCAGATTTGACTGTGGAATCAAAGACACAATATTTACCCATGCTCGAATTGATGACGACTCACCAATCAATATCCTCCCGACCTCTGTATTTGATAAGCTCAAACTCGGACCTATCGGGAAAATAAGAGAGATCGTTCAACTGGCTGATCGATCAATAAAGTGGCCGAGAGGAACCATTTATGTCATCGTTACATTCCAAGGTGCTCCGCTCAAAGTGGACTTCACGATTATTAATACTGAGCATCAAGGAGAATTCACCCAGTCTCCAATCATTCTCGGAAAGCCATTCTTAGCATTGGCTAAGGCAATTATTGAGTGCGAGACTCAGGAAATCAATTTTACAGCATTGGGAGCACTTCGATCTCACCCAGTCATTGAGGAAACACGACATTCTGAGGCGACCCACAAAGCTGTCAACTGTTGTAACCACCAAACGGTAGATGAGCCCTACCTCGCTGCTACACCTGAGATAAAGGTTGTTGAGGAGACTATTGGTTTAGAGACTCTCCCAACTGTTCCATTTCCCGCTTCTCTCACCATGGGAAATGACTTCTCATATGATCCTAAGACATGTGCATGGATACATCCTAAGTCAGCCGAAATCTCATCTGACCACTTCGATCAAATCAACCTGGCACAGGAATACACCAACATCAAGTCAATTGAGAACGAATATGTGGGACGTGCACTAACCAGTAGTTCAGAGACTCTCCCCACTATTCCATTTTCTGCTGCTCACTCCATGGGAAAGGGTTTCTATTATGATCTTGAAACATATGCATGGATGCATCCTGAGTAGGCTGAAATCTTCTCTGATCACCTTGACCAAATCGATCAAACTCAAAAGTGCACCAACATTAAGACAACTAAGAACAAATACGCGGGACGTGCACTAACCAAGGAGGAATATTTCAATGGAGACTCAATTGTCAGCACCTCACTCTTGAGACCAGCACCTGTACAGACAACACGAAACATGGTTGCTCCTTCATCTAAAAAGAAAGTCACCTTTGACATGCCGAAATAGGAATCATCTGATAATTCCTCATCAGGTCCGAAAAGGGTAATCTACATGAGGAGAGGTATGTTCGGCAGTTCTAAAACCCTATCTATGCAAGGATCCAAATTTTGATTCCCATTGGACGACTCCTGTTCCTCACTATTATCCATCCAAAGCTGATTCTCCTAGTTTCATTAAATATCTGGAATAATTTCTTATCAGCTGACTGAGACTGGTACTTCTGAGTATTCATCATCAGAGGACGAATCGCCTAATCCCAAGAAGGAACAAACTCTGAGAAAACAACTGAAGCAACTAAAGAACAAGAATATATGGTGTACCTCAACTTTCAAATAGTATTCCAATGAGGATAACTCCGATGATGGTTATCTTTCATCTGATTCATACACTTCATCTATCTCCATCATGACTTTTCTGATGATAACACTGACAATGATTGGTAATCATATGCTTCATCTTCTTATAATTACGATCTCCAACCACAAGCTCACAAAACGATCAGCCGAAAACTTCCTTAATCATCGGCTACCCTCCCTCCCTCCTGACCTCGTCGGTCTCCTTGTACATCTTCTTCCTCTACTTAGACCAAAGCTTAAGTATGGGGGGGGGGGGTCGATGCCATATGTACATACCATTCTCCCCCTCTCACGATCGCCTCATTTCCACCCTTCTTCTATACTTAGGTTGACCAGAGCCTAAATATAAGGGGAATCGATGCCCATCTATATATACTCTCCTCAGTCACATATCCCGAATGCCTTGTTTTCTCTCTTCTTCTATACTCAGAATGATTCACAACCTAAGTATAGGGGGACAGGTCGATCTATCTTTTTCTTTTTCTTTTTCACTCTCTTATGCTTAGCACGAGTTATATCTTCTCTACGCTTCTTGTGCTCTGAGGACACAGCACTCGCCAAGTATAGGGGGTGTGTATAAATACTGTGTATATATTTTACCCATAGCTTGTACTTTCACGTAATTCTAGATATATTTATGAGGTGGGTAACTATCTTGAAAAAACAACACAAAAAAAAAACAAAAAAACAAAAAAAAGAGAGAAGTTTTACTACTAACACTGACTATGTCCAACAAAAAATTTTGAAAAAAATGGCTTCTTATTCATTTTTGCAAAAAAATCAAAAAAATCATAAAAATCACAATAAAAAAGTTTGAATTTCACACATATGACCTTCATCCAGCATTACATGCATTTGCATTTGTCAAAAGCATTTGGGTTCTGAACTGAGTTATGAGCAGAAACCGAGAGTGGTTTGGACTTGACCTCAATCCACCTGATTTTCAGAGGAACTTCACCGAGAAAGAGGATTTTAGAAGCTTCAGGTCTTTGACTTAATCCTTTGAGTTCCACATAACAATGTGCAGCATTTGACTCTTAGTGTCTAACCTGGTCTTTTCATTCTGGGTACGACTCTAGAATAGGGAATTAATTTGTACTTTGGCACTATGCACTTAGCTCAACTCAGACAGGGTGTTGGAAGACTGTGTGAGTTTCTTTTTTGGTAGCATGGACATGTAAAGATCGGAGTACGGGTTGAAATAAAACTTTAGAAAATGGATGGACGGCTAGGCATAATTTTTTCTAAGACCCCAAAACATGTAGGGAAAAAAAGATTCCATATCCGTAGGGGCACAACAAGATCCAAGCAGATATACCAAAAATCCAAACGTAAATAAACCTACTACCAAATAAAAATTTGACCAAAAAGGTCCAAGATTCATGAAAACCCGCAGATGTTGGTGGAGACTTGCCTAAACTGGCCGACTTCACAAAGAGAGGTGACTACATTGGTCACCCTCTCGTTCTTTTTCACTTCTTGTAATTTCTCCCTCTATTCGATTGTGAACACAACGCGAGAGACCTTAGAAGGAAATACCTGACTACCCGAGGACGAGTTATTGGAGACGAGGTTTGCATGGTAGTCTGGCATTCTGTATGGGAAGAGCTAAAACCTTTCACACACATGAGTCGATTGTTCAATGTTCATGGGGTATGCTTTGCATGGAGGATTGATCTAAGATGACTTCTGAGCCAAAATTGTGACAATGATGTGTAGAACTTGGAGGTTGTTGATTTTAAAACCCTAAGTCTCATAGAAGTTCCACTAAACTAATAGTCCAAAGGTCAAGTCTAGTTCCATTTTCACCTTATGCTCATGGTCTTGGTATGGAACCCTATCTCATTTCACCTCATTGCATTTCTTTAGATGCTTAGGGACGAGCATGGTTTAAGTATAGGGGGATGATGAATCTCAGATTCATTACTCTAAAAATGATGAATTAAGCTCAAGTCCCTAACCTCCAATGACATTTCTTCATTTATTCTGCATAATTAGCATTCATGCATGTAATAATAAGAATTGCATTTTATCACTCATTATTACACAAAATAAGAAGCCAAAAATCCCAGTCCAATTGACCTGTAAAATAGCCAAATTTCCCTAATTTTTAACTAATTCATACTAACTCCAAATGACCTAAAACCGCCTCTATTGTGTACATATCACAACAAGAATAAATGAAAAATACAAAAAAATCACTAACCGAAATAAGTGGACAAAAAACCCAAATCCCAATTGCAAGATTCTCGGAGTAAAACCTCAATATCTTCCTCATCCAGAGTTTGATTCGATCTTACTCACTTTTAAACTAATGTACACTTAAATACCTTCAAAGCAGGACCAAGTTCAAGTGAATCGAAGCTCATATGTGAAGGTTGGCTCTTTTGTACATTTACTGTTTTAGCGATTTTTGACCTACTATTTTATGTACATAATTGACTCATTTTATTTTACTTCTTTTACATTTATTTTCTTTGATAAAAGTTTTATTGAAATGCACAAAAATCCAAATCCAAAATGAACTTGAAATCAAAGAAACTAATTGAGTTCGAGTCTTCACTAACTGTCTGTAAAAAATTGTTTTTTCGTGTTTTATTTTATTTATTATTTTTCTTAATTAATAAAAATTTAAAAAATAGATTAATGTGTAAATATTTATCTTTTATTTTATTATATTTTTTGTGGAATTTTATTTGGTTTAAAAATAACTGAAAAAATATAAAACCTAAAAGTCAAGGTATTCTATGTACATGGGATACCAAAAAAATATCACTTTCTACAAATGATCAATTTTGGTTTTGATCCCTCCATAAAAGTTACAGATCTCACTGCGACAAGAAAATTTCATGAAGAAACTTTTCGGATATGAGGTCATTTTTTATTTATTTTTGATTTATATTTACAATTTATTTTTGAATTTTCTAGAGGTGTCTCATGGCAGCTCCTGGAGCCGTCGCGTAGCACCCATTTTTGAGCTTTTTATAAATTCATTTTATTAAAAAAAATAAAACTAAAAATAATAAAAAGTAAGAAAAAAACGCTGCCATGTGGCGCAGCCTTGGCCGTCCGATCTTAACCAATCGGGCGGCCGTTGTGCATCTCCCTCTTCCCCCTATCCCAAACCAAACGATCGCGGATCGCCCCACATCCGAAACTCCGCCGCGCCGCCTTCACCGCCCGCCCACGTATCTCGCGACCACCCTTCATCTCCTCCATCCCGAATCCCTCAAACCTCGTCTCCACGTCAATCAGATCATGCCGCCTCGTGAATCGTGGTCGACTCCCTGTCTATCATCGGCCACTCCTCATCCACTTCTATTTAACCCATAGTCGCCTCCCTCTCGTCTTCATCCGTTGATCCACAACTGAAGACGAGGTTGACGATGATAGCGTCATCCTTGCCAGCCGGTGAGATCCAAGGCTCGTATCCCCGCCTTGCTGCAGCATGCAGCAGCCATGCTAGCCTTGCTCCGGTCTCTTCGTGTCGTCGAGCTACCTGTCTTCGCCTCTGCACTTCACCTCCGCCTCAGTCCACCAATGCTGACACCCCCTTCAACTACACCGCTGCATCTCTCACAACCTTTCACTCAAGGAGGTCCCTTCCTCGACATGCGTCTTCTCCAGCTAGAACTACATCGGCTCCGCAAAGGATCGCCAGTAGAGGTCACGTGCTTGGCAGATGACCTGCTGAGTATTTTGCAGATCTTCCCCCTGGATTCTAGTAATTCCAATAAAGTCCTTCCACTGCTTTTCTTTTTTTATTTAGTTATTGTAATATTGTATTAATACCCCTGTGTTCCCCTTTTATTTGGAACTGCTTCATTACATCATTTTATCATTCCAAAGACATCATTGTGTTGTTCAACTAATTATTGACATTATGGCTTGCTTATGAGATTTTTCTAGATTGTGGGTAATTATTAATTCATATTCTCATGGTAAATTGCATAGTTTTCCCATCTCGTGCTTCAAAATTCATAAGGAATTAATTATTGCTCTAAAAATTGCCAAAAATTCAAGTATTAGAGAATTAACTGTTTTTAACATCATAACAAAAAAGAATTGCATTTGCATTCATGGTTTGTCTTATAAAAATCATTTTGTATATTTCATCTTTAATTTTTGATAGGTCTGAAACTCATAATTTTGAGGTTTAGATTTTTCTGAGATCAATCACCTAGTGATAGATCTTGGATAAATTTATTCCTTGAAAATAATTAAATATTCAAATTCACACTATTTGTATTCATAAATTCCTAAAATATTTATCTTGCATCTACAAATCTAAGCACATTATACCATATTCATTTCATCATAATTGGTATCTTGGCCAAATTTCGTAATTTTTTAACTTCATTTGATTGAAAATCGCATTTTGGTCCCTAAAATTGGCCTCATTTGCATTTTGCATTCCAAAATTGCATTAAAAATACCAAAAAAATATTGTCTCCAAAACCACGCACGAACTTTGATAGACATAATTATAGGTAGTTCCTTTGCCTCCTTGAGTTCGACCTTGAGACTTGCCCAAGTAAAATAAACATAAAACCATGCTGCTTTAAAGTTGATTAATAAACCGTGGTTATTTCTTGATCGATTCTAAATTCCTAACATAATACATCGACACATTAATAATTCACACCAATTAAAGAGGGCATTTTCAGACTCGTCACACGCCTCCAACAGCTGGAGAGAAGGCTGTCACCCTCCTCAATCCAGAGCGTTAGAGAAGGGGGCCAAAACTCAGTCAAAAAGGGTTCAAAAATCAAAGGAGGGAGATGCGGTTTTGTACAGGCAGACGAAGGTCTCCAAAGATTGATGAAAATTTGGCGAAACCAAGCCCCTCGACCCAAGCAATCACGCACGTGTGATTGGGGGTAGATCAAGGAGGAAAAGTGCGAAGGGATACCCACCGATTGATGAAAGAATCGGTTTGGAAAAATCAAGAAAATGGAGTCTAGCATAGGCCTGACAAACTACCAGGTGTGGGCTAGCTAGTTGACTAAGGTCAACTAGCAGAGCCTCCTGATTGGTCCATGTGGACCAACCAGGAAAAACCTACCCAAAAATCAATTATAAAATTGATATTAATTATTATATGATTTTTGTAATTTTAGATTATTATATGAAACATGTTTTTTATTTTGTATATTATTTTATTATGATTTTTATTTATTATTTAGAGATTATTAGTTACAAGTTAGTTTTTAGGATTTGTTTATAGGTATATTTATCTATATTTTATATATTTTATATATTTTATTTTCTATTTTCTATTTTTATTATTTAATTTTATTATTATTTTTTTATACACTTAAATATATTTTTATTACATTTTTCTGGTATAATATAAACACTTCAATAAATTTGTGTACGATATATATATAGGTATAAGTATACGTATTTTTTTATTTTTTATTTACATATTTATATTAATATTTTATTTAATGTTTTATCCAAGTTTTAATATGTATATATGATACAAATAATATTTACAAAATTATAAAAATATAAAAATATATAAAAAAATAAAGATATATAAAATGAATATTTTATTCGAGTATATTTTAAAGTAGGGGTCCAAAACCTAACTTTTACACCTTAGCTCCAAAAAATTAGAAACTACCTTCATTAAATAGCTTATTATAACTTATATACAAGTAAAGGTGATTTTGATATATTTTGAGTTTTTATTTGAGAGACATGGGTCTGGGAAGTTGGGTTTTTGGAATCTTATTAAGAGTATAACTTTTATATTGTTTTTTTATTTTTGTATGAAATCAATTTTGTATTTTTCTATATATTATTATCTACAATTTTATGGTAAAATTTCTTTATTTGAGGTATAAAAAGTGGAAAATAAAATTGCTCCTAAAAATAAATAGATAATGATCTATCAATGAGATTTTTATTGTAGTTTTGGCCCTTATTCCCCCTACTTTATTCCTTGTCGGCCTAGTGATGAATCTCGTATTCATCACTCTAAATCTCATTTATTAAGCTCAAAACCCTTAAAATCAACAGCATTCTTGCATCTATTCTGCACAATTAGCATTCACGCATGTTTCCATAAGAATTGCATTTTAGCACAAAAATCTGCACAAAATAAGAAGCCAAAAATCCAAGCCAAAATGACTTGTAAATAAACCTAACTTCCCGGATTTTTAACTCATTCATGCTAACTCCGAATAACTCAAAACCACTTCCACTGTGTACATATCACTAACGAGAATAAAGAAAAAATACAAAAAAATAACTAACTCAAATAAGTGGACCAAAAACCCAAACCCTAATTTCAGGATCTTCGAACTAAAAGCCACATATCTTCTCCATCCAGTGTCCGATTTAATCCTACTCACTTTTGAACTAATGTACATTCAATTACCTTCAAAACAAGAACAAGTTCAAGTGAATCGGAGCTCATATGTGAAAGTTGGGTTTTGGGCCTCTTTTGTACATTGTATATTTTCGCGGTTTTTGACCTTATATTTTATGTATATATTTTCTTAATCAATAAAAATCAAAAAAAAATTAGAATTAAGTGTCTTTATTTATCTCTGATTTTACCGTAATTTTTCCGGATTTTTATCTTATCAAAAAAATAACATAAAAATTATAAAACCCAAAAATCAAGGTATTCTATGTACATAGGATACCCCAAAAATTCACTTTTTACATTTGACCGATTTTGGTGTTTATGTCTTCATGAAAGTTGTAGATCTCATCGAGACGAGCAAATTTCATGAAGAAACTTTTCGATCCGAGGTCGTTTACTATTTTTTATCGAATTTACAAAATCTTTTAGTCTCGAATTTTCTGGTGCTGACATGTGGCAGCCCCAGAGGCCGCCACGTGTCAGCTTTTTTTGGCCTTATTATCTTCGTTTTTTTTAAAAAAAAAATTTAAATACGAAGCACGTGCGTCGCACGTGCCTCCCAGGCACGCGCCACGCACGTGCCTCGCTTGCCCCTCTCCGCCACGTGGTTCAATCACGGTCGTCCGATCTCGGCCGATTGGACGGCCGTTGCTCATCTTCCTCCAGCTCCCCCTTTCCTCTTCTAGAACTCCGCCGCCCCGACGATATCCTCCGCGATTTGCGCGCGTCGCCCCGATCTCCTTCCATCTCCGGCGCCGCCTTCCCCTTTCCCCCGCGATCCTCGTCAATCAGATCTGCCACCGATCACCCCGATCTCCCAAATCGCATTTCCATCTCCGGTGACCTAATCCTATTTAAACCCATCGCCGCCCTCGTCGAACTTCATCCGCCGATTTGCTCCCTCACGACCACCGGGGTGACAGCCCGGTCAATCTCCTTCCTCGGTGAGATCCGAGGCTCCAGGCCTCGTCGCAGAACGGCCTAGAGCCTGCTGCCCTTGCTCCGGCTAGCCATCGAGCCCACGACCGACTCCACCAACCAACTCCGCCGCCTTCGTCTTCACCGGCCCCGTCGACAACCGCCACTGCTTCAGTTCCATCGCCGCTCGACCACCGCTACTCCGCCTTCGTCTCCGCCAACAGCCACCGCTTCATCGACCAGGACCCCCGCCACTCCGCTTTCTCCTTCGCCTGAACCGCCACGCAGCTGCTACCTCAACGACGGTCGTGTGTCGGCCACGCCACCAGCGACGCCACCGGCATTGCCACCTCCGCTTCGTCCAAGCCGGAGGCCCCCCTCGCGCTCCTCCGCCTAGGCAGCCACGCCTCGCCGCCGGGCTCGAAGCCCGAGGCCCTCCGCGCACGTGCGAGGCACGTGCGCTCGGAGGGAACTTCCCCAGCACGCTACCCACGGGTCACGTGTCTCTCACGTGCCCATGGGCAATTTACAAAGACCCCCCTGGAGTTCCCCCTATTCACGCAGACACCCCCGCCAGCCAAAGGCACGTGCATAGCACGTGACCTTTAGAAATTTTGCAGGAGTACCCCTCTCAGTATCGGTAATTGCAGAAACATCCCTCTACTGCATTACTTATTTATGTTATTTATTTAACTTGCAGTTGTACCCCTGTGTTCCCCCTTAGTTTCGAACCTTCTCTCTACATTATTTTATCAATCCAAAATTTGCATGATGTTTATTAATTAATTCTCTACTGTTTGACACGTGGTGGGTATTTTTGTGACGGACGGTTAATTAATAAATAATTGTTTTGTGAAAATTGGCATATTTTACCCATTTTCTGCTCTGAAATTGATAAGTGACTAACCGTTGCTCTAAAAATTCTCGAAAAATCACATCTTGTAGAGTTGATTATTCTTAACATTGTGCCCAAAAAGATTTGCATTTGCACGCATATTTTATCCTGTAAAAATCATTTAGCACACTTTAGTATTTAATTTTTAGTAGGTATTAAACCTCACGTTTTCGAGGTTTAGGATTTTTATGAGATCCGTCACCTAGTGATAGATCTCAGAAAATTTTGATTCTCAAAAATAAGTAGGTTTGATATTTATTAAAATTAAATATTAAAAATCATTTTGTTTGCATTTAAAAATTCATAAAAAATTCATATTGCATCCAAAAATTCCAAAAAAAATTGCAGTGCATCCATTTCATTATAATTTACATTGTGGCCAAGTTTCGTATTTTTCGGACATCATTTGAACGTAATTTACATTTTAGTCCCTAAAATAAGGCTAAAGTTGCATTTTGCATCCTTTATTGCATTGAAAATTCCAAAAAAAGACCGCCTTGAAAACCGAACACGAACTTTGATAGACTTAATTCTAGGTTGTTCCTTTGCCTCCTTGTGATCGACCTTGGGACTTGCCCATGTAAAATAAACATAAAACCACGAGATTAAAAATTAAACAACTACTTTGTGGTATTTCCTTGACTGTTTCCGATTGCCGCCTACAACGCACAACACGATAAAAACAACTTATTAAAAGCAGCATTTCTGGATCCGTCAGATGGCGCCGTTGTCGGGGAGGCAAACGGCTTAGATTTTTGTCTAAAAATTTTTTATTTCGGTTTTCCGCATTCGGGTAGTCTGACCCCCGAATTTTTCATTGTAAATTCCATTTTTTTTCTCTGCAATTTATTTTCAGCATTTATTTTTCATATTATTTTGAGTCACTCTCTTACATTTTCTCTCTTATTTTTTTTGCGAGGTACCTTGTACGTGGAGCGGTTTTCAATAACCGACGCAACTTCACCAAAAACCGCAATTAATTTAAGATCGAGTCGAGTCGTGAGAGAGAGTAGAGTCTAGGTTTTTAATTTCTGCACTTTTAATTTCTGCAATTTTACAGCGGTGTCCGTTTGGACTCTCGCGTGTGTAGAAAGACCTCTAAACTTTATTCTGTGGTGTGTCGTGGCCTGTTTCACTCTCCGGCGAGGGTGGGGCCCGACTTGAGTGGCGAATAGGATAGACCTGCACTTACGGCTCTCAGAGCATTTATATTTTTGCTTGTGCTCGTAGGATCTTAAGCCACACTTCACTTTAATCGAGACGCACATAGATCGTTCAATTTAGCCAAAAATTTAAATCAATTCTTCCCGCTAATAGAACTTTCTGCTTAGGTGTGGTTTTTCCATCGGCTTGCAATTCATTTAGAATAATTTTTAAATTCTGTCTAGCATCCCACATGGAGATTGCGAGGATTCACTGTAAGTCTTCTGACTGAGCATTCATCATAGTTTTCCGCGTGCATCGGCTTTTCTCGAATTCCTCTCTCTTGTTTTATAACATAACTTTAAAGGAAATTGGGACTGGACGGTAGACGTGTATTTGTGCTTATCTAAGTTTGCAGTGATCACCTCATTAAAACCGGGACTGCTAAATATATCTGATCTCAAATAACCCATAAAATCAAGAATTTTTGCGGGAGAGCAACCCCGACCTTGGATGATTTTAATTTTTTGAGTGAGCGAGAGACGACACTTAAGGATAGAGCCCAAATCCAAAATCTCAAGCTCGCTAAATTTTTGCCAAGATTGAATTATCACCAACTAAAATTGAAAAGATAATAGCCGAAATCTTACGGCTTCATTGTGTGAGTTGGTGAACCCAGGTTTGTCTTGTGTTTGTATTGGTGTGCGTGAACCGATATCGAAGATCAATAGCCGCACATTTGATAAAATTTTCTGTCCCATACAATCATCTCTCTCATCTCTTGATTTTAATCTCATCATGGAAATTTTTCCAAATTTCAGATCCAACCCATCATTTCTCTCAAAAATGACCGAACACCACTATGAAAACAAATCTATGTCGGTTTGGCCCAAATCCACTACTTCCTCTTCGTTTAATCCACCAACATTTGCGGGAAGCTTTCAACCGCAGATGACTTCGACCTCATTAAATCCTTTCTCAAATCATCCAACCACACCATCTTGGACTGAACCGCCTTATTCTCACTCTCTCGCCAATGAAACATTTCAAGATCAATCTCTCTTTAAATCCCATGACTGGCAGAGGACCCAAACCCAGATGGAAAGACATGCGCTTAATGATCATCATCGTTGGATTGACCATGACAGACCCCTTACTCATACAGAGGACTGGACTGAACTCCTAGACACATATAAACCCTGTATGCTGACTCCACAATATCAAGATCGGACTAATCATGATCAAAGGACTGAACTCTACTCAGATCAAATTCACATGCCTGGATCATATGAACAGCCTCCTTCCATAATTTTGGAGGAGAAATTTTCAAAGAATGATCATATATAGTTCCAAGAAAATCTCCTCTCTGCACGTACAGAAAAATGGAAGACGGAATCATTGAACAAAATTCAAGTGCTCCCGTGGTTGATCATGAACAAAATTGTGAGGATAATGTTTCGAGGATAAAAACAAGATTTGAATTGATGGAGTATAGGTTTCAAAAATTTACCGACCGAGTAATCTCATTCTACGGTAGATCGGGTATAAAACTAAATGAGGAAATGATTGGATTCCATGATGAAACTTCTGAGGATATTCAAAGACCTAGGGATGACTCTAACATCAATACTTCTGCTCATTATTTCCCTAGGAATGACTATGCCTCTGACCCAAACTCTGAATATCAAGGCCCCTTCTCATTTAAGGAAGACACCACATCGCCACACCACACAGAAAATACAAAAAAATTTGAAAATCCAGAAAATCTCATAAAAATTGAATCTGAAGAAGATCTGAGGAATTTGGATCCTGCTTTACGGGAAGCACTGGAAAAATACTTGATTTTTGAACTTCCCATTATAAAGGCCATTGAACACTTCCCTGACCTTAAGAAATTTCTAATGGACAGAATAATAATCAAAAAGTCAGGAAGGATTAGAACAAAAACTGAAAGACATATCTTGTCAATGGCCTCCTCCTTGGTGTTGAGGAGAAAGACCAAGAGCCGCATAGTGAAGCGGTTGCCTAGATTTGACTGCGAAATCAAAGACACAATTTTCACACATGCTCGTATTGATGACGATTCACCAATCAATATCCTCCCGACCTCTGTATTTCAGGAACTCAAACCCGGGCCAATTCGGAAGATACGTGAGATTGTTCAATTGGCAGACCGATCGATAAAAAGGCCGAGAGGAACCATTTCGGCCATCATGAAATTCCAAGGCGCTCCGCTCAAGGTAGAATTCACGATCATTGATATTGAGCATCAAGGAGAATTCACCCAGTCTCCAATCATTCTCGGAAAACCATTCTTGGCATTGGCCAAGGCGAGTATCGATTGTGAGACTCAGGAAATAAATTTTACGGCATTGGAATCACTACGATCTGATACAGTCTTTGAGGAACCACGATTTTCTGAGGTAACCCATGAAGTCCCCAACAACCGCAACCATGAAACGGTAGAAGAGCCCTACCCTGCTGCTACACCTGAGATTGCGTTTGTTAACGAGACTATTGGTTTAGAGACTCTCCACGATATCTCAATTCCTGCAGATTTCAAAATAGACAAATCCTTCTACTACGATCCTGAGACATTTGCATGGTCGCACCCTGGAGCAACATACTCTGATTATCTTGACCAAATCCTCCCAAATCAAGAGTGCACCAATATTCAGGAAACAAAGAACGAACACGTAGCCCGAACACCGACCAAGGAGAAGAATTGTAATGGCTATTCATCCGGGTACTCAAGTGAACCGTCATCTTCACGAAACAAGAAAAAGAAAGTCACCTTTGATCTTTCGGAAGAGGAGTCGGTTGATGATCCCTCATCAGGTCCGGAAAAGGTAGTCTACATGAGTGAAGTCTGTTCGGCATCTCTAAAGCCATATCTTCGCAAGGATCCAAAATTTGATTCTCGTTGGACAACTCCCGTTCCTAATTATTACTCATCCAAAGCTGATGCTCCTACCTTTCACAAGTACACTGGTATTATTTCTTATGAACTGACTGAGACTGGAGCATCTGAATATTCATTGGAGGACAAACTGATTGATCTTAAAAAGGAACGAATTTTGAGGAAACAATTGAAGAAACAAAAAGACATGAACATATGGAGTGTGTCCACTTTCAAATACTATTCCTCTGAGGATAACTCTAATGATGGTTACTTTTCATCTGACTCAAATATTTCATCTACTATCCATCATGATATTTCTGAGGATGACACTGATAATAGTTGGGAATCATATGCCTCACCTCCGACTCATCATTACGATCTCCCACCGCAGGCTCACAAGAAGATCAGCCGTAAACCACCTTAATCATCGGCTACCCACCCTCCCTCCCGACCACATCGGTCTCCTTGTACAGCTTCTTCCTCTACTTAGGCCAAGGCCTAAGTATAGGGGGGGACCGATGCAATCTGTATATACCATTTCCCTCATCACATTCCGATCTTTCGCTCACTCCATATCCATCCTTCTTCTATACTTAGGATGACCAAAGCCTAAGTATAGGGGGAACCGCCACCCACCTAAATATACCCTCCTCATTCACATACCCCGACCGCTTCTTTTTCTTTTTCTTTTCTTTTCCGCTCTTCTTCTATACTTAGACTATTCACAGTCTAAAGTATAGGGGGGCGATTTTGTAAATCTTTTTCTTTTTCACTCTCTTACGCTTAGCCCGAGCTATGTCTTCTTTACGCTTCTTGTGCTCTGAGGACACAGCACTCGCTAAGTATAGGGGGGTCTGTATATATACTTTGTATATATTTTAGCCATACCTCGTACTTGCGCATAAGTCTATATGTATTTACGGGGTGGGTTTTTCTTAAAAATTAAAAAAAAACAAAACAAAAAAAAATGTGTTTTTCCACTAACACTGACTTTGCCCAAAATTTTTTGAAAAAAATGGCTTCTTATTCATTCATTCATTCAAAAAAAAAAGAGAGAGAGAGAGAAAAGAATCACAAAAAAAAAAATTGTGTCTGCATTTCACACACTCGCATTTCATCAAGCATCGTATTTTCATATGTGAAAAGTCTTTGGGTTCTGAACCGAGTTATGAGCCGAAACCGAGAGTGGTCTGGACTTAACCTTAATCCACCTAATTTTCAGAAGAACTTCACCGAGAAATAGGATTTTAGAGTCTTTAGGTCTTTGACTTAATTCTTTGAGTTCCACATGACAATGTACAGCGTTTGACTCTTAGTGTCTAACCTGGTCTCTTCATTCTGGGTACAACTCTGGAACAAGGAATTAATTTGTACTCTCGCACTATGCACTTAGCTCAACTCAAACGGGATGTTGGAAGACTGTGTAAGTTTCTTTTCTGGTAGCGTGGAAATCTAAAGACCGGAGGACGGGTTGAAATAAAGCTTCGGAAAAGGGATGGACGGCTGGGCACAATTTTTTTTCTAAGACCCCAAAAAATGTACGGAAACAAAAGATTCTATATCCGTAGGGGCACAACAAGATCCAAGCAGAACCACCAAAAATTCCAAATACAAAGAAGCAACTACCAAATAAAATCTGACCAAAAGGTCCAAGCTTCCAGAAACCTGCAGATCTTGGTGGAGACTCGGCTACACTGGCCATCTTCACAAGGAGAGGTGACTACACTGGCCACCCTCCAGTTCTTTTCTCATTCTTCTATCTTCTCCCCCCAATTCGATTGTGAACACAGCGCAACAGACCTTAGAAGGAAATACCTGACTCCCCGAGGACGAGTTATTGGAGAGGAGGCTTGTGCAGTAGTCCGGCATTCTGGATGGGAAGAGCTAAAATATTTCACACACAAGAGTCGGTTATTCAATGTTCAAAGAGTATACTTTGGGAAGATGATTGATCTAAGATGACTTCTGAGCTGAAACTGTAGCAATGATGTGTAGAACTTGAGGGCTGTTGATTTTAAAATCCTAAGTCTCACAGAAGTTCTGACACACAAATAATCCAAAGGTTGAGTTTAGGCTTACTTTCACCTTCAACTCATGGTCTTGGTATGGAACCCAATCTCATTTCACCTCATGGCATTTCTTTTTATGCTCAGGGACGAGCATGGTTTAAGTATAAGGGGATGATGAATCTCGTATTCATCAATCTAAATCTCATTTATTAAGCTCAAAACCCTTAAAATCAACAGCATTCTTGCATCTATTCTGCACAATTAGCAATCACGCATGTTTCCATAAGAATTGCATTTTAGAACAAAAATCTGCACAAAATAAGAAGCCAAAAATCCAAGCCAAAATGACCTGTAAATAAACCTAACTTCCCGGATTTTTAACTCATTCATGCTAACTCCGAATAACTCAAAACTACTTCCACTGTGTACATATCACTAACGAGAATAAAGGGAAAATACAAAAAAATAACTAACTCAAATAAGTGGACCAAAAACCCAAACCCTAATTTCAGGATCTTCGGACTAAAAGCCACATATCTTCTCCATCCAGTGTCCGATTTAATCCTACTCACTTTTGAACTAATGTACATTCAATTACCTTCAAAACAAGACCAAGTTCAAGTGAATCGGAGCTCATATGTGAAAGTTGGGTTTTGGGCCTCTTTTGTACATTGTATATTTTCGCGGTTTTTGACCTTATATTTTATGTATATATTTTCTTAATCAATAAAAATCAAAAAAAAAAGAATTAAGTGTCTTTATTTATCTCTGATTTTACCGTAATTTTTCCGGATTTTTATCTTATCAAAAAAATAACATAAAAATTATAAAACCCAAAAATCAA
Source organism: Ottelia alismoides (assembly GCA_037367405.1). Classification (NCBI taxonomy): domain Eukaryota; kingdom Viridiplantae; phylum Streptophyta; class Magnoliopsida; order Alismatales; family Hydrocharitaceae; genus Ottelia; species Ottelia alismoides. The sequence goes on from JAZKJV010002077.1 coordinate 64,413, forward strand.
GGTATTCTATGTACATATGATACCCCAAAAATTCACTTTTTACATTTGACCGATTTTGGTATTTGTCTTCATGAAAGTTGTAGATCTCATCGAGACGAGCAAATTTCGTGAAGAAACTTTTTCGATCCGAGGTCGTTTACTATTTTTTATCGAATTTACAAAATCTTTTAGTCTCAAATTTTCTGGTGCTGACACGTGGCAGCCCCAGATGCCGCCACGTGTCAGCCTTTTTTGGCCTTATTATCTTCGTTTTTTTTAAAAAAAAATTTTAAATACGAAGCACGTGCGTCGCACGTGCCTCCCAGGCACGCGCCACGCACGTGCCTCCCAGGCACGCGCCACGCACGTGCCTCGCTTGCCCCTCTCCGCCACGTGGTTCAATCACGGCCATCCGATCTCGGCCGATCGGACGGCCGTTGCTCATCTTCCTCCAGCTCCCCCTTTCCTCTTCTGGAACTCCGCCGCCCCGACGATCTCCTCCGCGATTTGCGCGCGTCGCCCCGATCTCCTTCCATCTCTGGCGCCGCCTTCCCCTTTCCCCCGCGATCCTCGTCAATCAGATCTGCCACCGATCACCCCGATCTCCCAAATCGCATTTCCATCTCCGGTGACCTAATCCTATTTAAACCCATCGCCGCCCTCGTCGAACTTCATCCGCCGATTTGCTCCCTCACGACCACCGGGGTGACAGCCCGGTCAATCTCCTTCCTCGGTGAGATCCGAGGCTCCAGGCCTCGTCGCAGAACGGCCTAGAGCCTGCTGCCCTTGCTCCGGCTAGCCGTCGAGCCCACGACCGACTCCACCAACCAACTCCGCCGCCTTCGTCTTCACCGGCCCCGTCGACAACCGCCACTGCTTCAGTTCCATCGCCGCTCGACCACCGCTACTCCGCCTTCGTCTCCGCCAACAGCCACCGCTTCATCGACCAGGACCCCCGCCACTCCGCTTTCTCCTTCGCCTGAACCGCCACGCAGCTGCTACCTCAACGACGGCCGTGTGTCGGCCACGCCACCAGCAACGCCACCGGCATTGCCACCTCCGCTTCGTCCAAGCCGGAGGCCCCCCTCGCGCTCCTCCGCCTAAGCAGCCACGCCTCGCCACCGGGCTCGAAGCCCGAGGCCCTCCGCGCACGTGCGAGGCACGTGCGCTCGGAGGGAACTTCCCCAGCATGCTACCCACGGGTCACGTGTCTCTCACGTGCCCGTGGGCAATTTACAAAGACCCCCCTGGAGTTCCCCCTATTCACGCAGACACCCCCGCCAGCCAGAGGCACGTGCATAGCACGTGACCTCTGGAAATTTTGCAGGAGTACCCCTCTCAGTATCGGTAATTGCAGAAACATCCCTCTACTGCATTATTTATTTATGTTATTTATTTAACTTGCAGTTGTACCCCTGTGTTCCCCCTTAGTTTCGAACCTTCTCTCTACATTATTTTATCAATCCAAAAATTGCATGATGTTTGTTAATTAATTCTCTACTGTTTGACACGTGGTGGGTATTTTTGTGACGGACGGTTAATTAATAAATAATTGTTTTGTGAAAATTGGCATATTTTACCCATTTTCTTCTCTGAAATTGATAAGTGACTAACCGTTGCTCTAAAAATTCTCGAAAAATCACATCTTGTAGAGTTGATTATTCTTAACATTGTGCCCAAAAAGATTTGCATTTGCACGCATATTTTATCCTGTAAAAATCATTTAGCACACTTTAGTATTTAATTTTTAGTAGGTATTAAACCTCACGTTTTCGAGGTTTAGGATTTTTCTGAGATCCGTCACCTAGTGATAGATCTCAGAAAATTTTGATTCTCAAAAATAAGTAGGTTTGATATTTATTAAAATTAAATATTAAAAATCATTTTGTTTGCATTTAAAAATCCATAAAAAATTCATATTGCATCCAAAAATTCCAAAAAAAATTGCAGTGCATCCATTTCATTATAGTTTACATTGTGGCCAAGTTTCGTATTTTTCGGACATCATTTGAACGTAATTTACATTTTAGTCCCTAAAATAAGACTAAAGTTGCATTTTGCATCCTTTATTGCATTGAAAATTCCAAAAAAAGACCGCCTTGAAAACCAAACACGAACTTTGATAGACTTAATTCTAGGTTGTTCCTTTGCCTCCTTGTGATCGACCTTGGGACTTGCCCAAGTAAAATAAACATAAAACCACGAGATTAAAAATTAAACAACTACTTTGTGGTATTTCCTTGACTGTTTCCGATTGCCGCCTACAACGCACAACACGATAAAAACAACTTATTAAAAGCAGCATTTCCGGATCCGTCACCTAGTCATCAAATTGCCTATGTCTCAGGGTTTAGGGTTGTAAAATACCTCTTGTATTTTATTATTTTTCTTTTCTTTTCTTTATTCTATAATTTTAGCATTAAAAACAATATTTTATACAATATTTCTACAACAAAGAGTGAATCTTAAATTGTGCAAATTATTGGTATTTATATGCATTAGTTAGAGTTTTTAAGGCCAAACTAATAGAATAAAGGTGATGAAATGGAGATTCATCAAGTACATTTCTAATCCATGATTTTTTAAGGAGAGTTCAAATAATGGACCCCTAACGTTGATGGGCCCTGGGCCATTGTACCCCAAAACTACCCTCAAGAACGACCTCGATCCAACCACTATGTAAGTTCCAGCAAGTGATTATAAGAAGAATCCTAAATTAATAAATATATAAAGATTTCCTTAAAATCAATGCATACTTTAAGATTTCCTATCTTGAATTCCAACGAGTTGGATAATCCAAACTAAACCCTTTCCTTTTGTACCCAACTATTGATCTTCTATAATATGTTGGAATTTTGATGTTTGGAAGGTGAATATTTAAGAAATTTGACACTATCAAGTTGTTTCCAATAACTCCTTTGATTCTATTCAATCTTTCATTAACAATTAGATTCAATATGTGAACAAAATTAGGTATGGGAACAATACAAGGAGCATCAAATAATGACCTCTCCCATATTAAACAAGATTGCCCAACGAAAGGCTCTTTAACTTTCTAATAAGGGCGTTGTTACGGCTATAACTATTAATAGTGATACTCATCACTTTAGTGTTAAGAGATCATTCTTTTAAAAATTTATGAATAAAATCAATTCTTTCCTTTGTACGAGGAGGGGTCATCTCTTTAAATGTAACAATATATTTTAAATTTTCCAAGAGTCATCACAATCAAACATAAGTAACCCTTGTTTTCATTCGATGTCCACATTTCAGAAGTAAGACTAAATCTTTCGATTTTATGCAATTGGCTCTTCAACTATTTCGTGTTGTCTTCAAATATTTTAAGACATGCCACTCTAGCAGTTTGACATGAAAAAGGATGTAGTTATGGATTTGCATAATACATTACACTTTTAAAGATATATGTTTTAACAACGGAGTGTATAATGCTGCGTATATGAGAAACTCAATTATCATCATTCTAAAATGCAGTGGGTCAAACTTGCGAATAGATGATGATGTTTCACCGAATGTATTTTTCGCTAATAATAAGGTCTGTTGGCCATTTCTTTTTCTCCTCTTTGGATATCTTTCACTCATGTTCCTAGGAATAGTGGAAGAGGGCCACCGTTAATAACAACAAAAATTTTAATGTAATGAATGTAGTTTGGCTTGCGAGCACTTTTATATTTCAACCTATGCCATATTTTTCCAAACTTCAATTTTTTTCCTTTTTTTCTTGGTATCCTTAGTGGTGCTTGGATCATCACTTCCTCCTCCGGATGATTGACTATCTTCCCTATTCTCAGAAATATCATTTGATTTTTGACCATACGTATTATCAATCATCTCTACAAAGTACAAAAAATATAACACGGCATAAAAATGAATAACAAGAAAATGACATGACAACAATGAATTCTCATATAACAAACATGAACAGTGGCACAAGCACTGCATGTAATGTATTACCCAATATTTCATGGTACGAGAACGTTATCCTACATATCATTTAACCTTGAATTAACATGTTCAACGTAAAAAGATCGCTTCACTTTAATGGGATGATGTCGCAGATAAGTTGATGTCTCACATTTTCTCCCTTTAGAAACAAGATATCCATCAATGAAAGGGAATGCATAAATGACAAAACATCATCATGAGGTAAAGGATCACCCATTTCATTAGCAAATGCTTCTATTTACATAAATATAGTTTTCCATGTACAGGACCTGTCAAGATGGTTGCAGGCAAAGACATTAAATTGTGAGGAAGTGTGTATAGGATTACATATATGTTTATTTGAGGAAGTGTGCATAGGATTACATATATACATTGAATTTCTTCATTTTCCAACCTTGTGGACATGTATTGTAACTCATGTTTGTTACTCATCTTTCAAAAATATATGTGGTAAATTTGACATTAAAATCCAAAGGCTTCAAACTTATAAATATACGTCAACTACACAAGTTGATTTAATCAAAAAGCCCAAAGTAATTAAAGAACAAGTTTAGGGTAATTCAGTTTAAGCTGCTTTCACAGTTTGGTGCTCAACACGTCTGCCAAAATCTCTTAATCAATAAGTATGATTTCAACTTCTGGAAAATAAATTCCAAAAAACACCGCACCTGTAATTTTATCAGTCTAACATATCTGAAGTATATACTGGAATCCACCTAGGGCCTTATATTTCAGAATGGTTTCATCCATTACGTAAATCATACAAATCCACTCGGATGTCTTGAAACTAAAAATTTTTGGCAGAGAATAACTTCACTACCCACATATATCTATATTTTCGTATATTTAGGGCACAACTGTGCAAATGAGTATATGTTGTATTTTGAGAATGGCACTCATAGTCGTGATGTGCAAAAATAATTTGAATCATCCTTCTGCAAGCAAACGGAACAAAAATGATTGGTACGGTGAACGATCAGGTATGATCAACATGGGCAAATCGAAAACATGATGTAGAAATCCCCCTCTATGTTGCACCATATGCATCGTCGGATAACCTTCATTCCAATAAATGGCTATGATAAAGAAAGAAAATGAGGCTGGAAAAATGACCTTGATGTGGTGGTGGTATTGACAGTACTGTTGCGTCACCACGCCGGTACTTGGTAACCTCAATAGGAATGGTTAAGGCGGAGGCATGAGATCATGATGGCAACGTTCACGACGTGACGAACCCAACGACGTTGGCGCCTTAAAAAAGGTCTTGTGACATCACAATCTCCCAGCGATAACAGTAGGGGTGTTGGAATTGGTGGCGTCGCACATCTTAGCGGTTGTGCGCGAACGAGAAAGTCAGAAAGCTTTGTAGAGGTGCCCTGGGAGATGATGGATGCGATGGGAGTTGTAGCACGCAGGGAGAGAGATGAGTTTGAGTTTTCTTCTATATTAATCACATAATTCCAACATGGAAAAAATGGGTTGCTCCTGTTCCCTTTTCCGGCATTTTTTTTATTTTTTTTAAATAAATTCATGTATTTTCATCACTATATCCTTCTAATGTATCATTCCAACTTCGTCAGAAATAGAGATTCCTATACCTTCCATCTAGGACATGTAATTTTAATATTCTTATAATTGTTGTAATTGACAAATTCTAGAAGGACATAAGTGTCTCTATTTCTGACGAAATTGGAATTACATATTAGAGGGATATAGTAACGAAAATACATGACTTTATTTTTGAAAAAAATAAAAAAAATGCCTGAAAATCGGGTGGGTGCAACCATGTTGGCTACCCCAGAGGGCAGTCCCATTGAACCCTTCGAACATATATATTTAGAAATCAGAGAGTAGTTAAGAATTATGAGAGAGAATGAACAAACATGACACAACTCCAAATAATTTGTTGCTGCTGCACCATTTCCTCACCATATTCATACATCATGTATACCCATACGGAAAGGAAAACGTATAAAAAACTAATAAAATGAAATCGAGTTTTTGAGTTGAGTTTTCAAGTTGAACGTGCCTTAACTCAAACTCAACTCACTATCTCTAACGAGTCATTTATCTAATTCAAACTCAATATCTTTTTAAGCCTAGTTAACGAACTCTTATTGAGTTGAGTTCGAGTCAAGCTCATCAATATCATGTTCTCCTAATACTCCTAAGTTTTAATACTCAACATAATATTCGAGAGAAAAACATGTTCCACCCTCTTTTAGGGTATTACTTTGTCGAAGTTGTATAATAGAATTTCATCGCCAGGTAGCTTATTCAAGAGGGGTTCATTAATATTGATGGTGTTGATATATCAAGTAGCCAAAATAGTTCGATATTTGAAATAACGACTTTGAGTCTCGACTAAGGCATTTATACCTAACTTTAGAACAATCAACATATCGACAATAATATCTACCCATGAGTAGTCAAGTGACTCTTTTATATTTGTAATACGGACTCGATCATTGTCAACATCAAGGAGCCATTTGCAAATTTAATATCAGGGGTGGGGCTTCATATTAGCATTTAACTACCAAAGCATTTCTTGTAAGATAGAAGGCTTGATGCTGTTCCCAAAGCAAACTTCTCGTAAAAATAACGTCAATAATATTTCAAGAGTGTATTTAAAGAAAACATGGAGAATTTGATGGAAGTCCCCTCCAAGTATAATATTTATGTCTCCAAAAGCACGTGCTTGTGCGTTGACCTTACTGTCACTTAACAAAACTTTCGAACATGTGTTTATGCATCGTGGGCTTTATCCCATCCAATTAACTTTGTTTTTCGAAAAAACAACTGCTTAATACTGAAATCAAAAATTGGTTAGATCAAAGCTTGAGACATTAATGGAGAATTAAGCAATGCAAGAAAAACTATTACAAAGAAATTGATGGGAGACGGGCAACAAACTCCGCCGCCAATCCCTTTTGAATGGCAAATCCAATTCTTCGAAATACAACAGTAATAGATCTGGGAACAATGACATTGCTGTGCATAATTCTTTGGACCCTTTTGAGAAGTTGTACCGCTTCAGTAGCCAAAAATCCGAAGGTGTCAAAACCAAAAGGAATTTCCCAAGTTTGGTGTGGTGTTATATGGCGGGTGGTTTATTTAAATGTATAGGAATTTTAAATATGGAGTGTGTAGTTTGTCTAAGCAACAAAGGAGCAATTTCAGATGAATCTACGTGGAGGTAAACCTGTTGTTGAGAATGAAGCCTTACAGTTAGTTTTTGTAAAAGAAATGTGTTCAAACTCTAGCACTTCCATGAATGAAGAATAAAAGAAGCACCATTGATAACCATTGATTCAGCTAATTCAGGAGGAGTTAATTAATCAAATGTCGGTGTCCTAAATCAATCAATTCAGTTAATCGAGAAAATAAACCACTAATAGATCAAATAGACAAATTGAGCGGTTTTGCTACTTTTATTAACCTGGTATAGCGACCATGGTCGAATTCAAGGAGCACAATTATACATTAAGTAGTTGATTTCAGAAATCAAAGAATTTTTATTGCTCTTTTTAGTGCTTTTTAGTTTTACAAATTTTATTTTTTTTCGATATAAGAGAAGTATGCACTTAGGTGGTCTGGTGGTAGTGCAATGTGTCTTCCACCCAAAAGACCAGGGTTCAAATCCCCCTCATGCAAGGGTTGCGTCAGGTAGTCGACAACCATCATAAAAAATAGTCGAATCTTTGAACATGGATTTGAGCAAGAATCCATGTAGACAACCCTACTCATAGTGGGAGAAGGCTTAGAACTTTTTTATAAGAGAAGTATGCACAAAAGATAAAAATACACACTAGCAATCTTTTTGTATTTTTCGAAGGAGTCAAAAATCTCATAAAATTAAAGTAAAAATATTTTAAGGTTTTATATATTTTATAGAGTTTTTGATAATTTCTGCATATTTTCAGATATTTTTGTTATTTTCTAAAAATCAAATAATGATAAAACAAGTAAACAATGCACAATCAGGGATGTTTTTCAGTTTTAAAATAGGTAAAAAGCTCAAAATTCCTATAGTTATTTTTATGATAAATTAGAAAGAATAAATACATCAGGAACTGAAATCATAATTTGGGGATTTGTTTATTAATTTTATATGGTTTTCATAAGTTTTTGAGTGTTTTGTAAATTTTTAGGTTTTAATAAGGTATTTTTCAAAAAAATTTATACAGGAGCAAAAAGATGATAAAAGGTGACTACAGTATTTTTATGGAATTTTTAAATGATTTTTCGAATTTTTATTGATTTTCTATGACAAACATGAGATTTTTAGGGTATTTTTGAATTGTTGAAAATAGAAAATCAACGTAAATTAATAAGCATAAATCACCATAAATACTACATGCAATCAGGAACAACAAGTAATTTTTAGGAAGATTTTGAAGTTAGTTTTTTATTTATTGTACTTTTTTTTTTGAGAGAAAAGAGGGTGTAGTCCCGAGCTGAGACTCACCGCGCTATGCTTTTATATATGAAAAAAGTGAGAAATACACTACATTGTGGACCAGAAGTGATACAGGGAGCGACAATAAGCTACCACATTTTAAGTCATAGGGCCTGCCAAGTAATAAGTGATAAAAGTTCGGGGGCCTTTACATAATTAATCCAACAAGTACATGCACAACACGTGAATCTAGACACACAAGGGTATAATGCAATTTCTCAAAATATTTCATTCATTAAATAATAAACTCAAAGTACAGGGAGAAACATACAAATACACCAAATACCACGTGAGGCTACACGTGACTTCAGTTCAGATGGACTAAAATGCAAATATTAAAATTAGAGGGTCCTTACTATAAAATTTTTATCTACAGATTATTTTATTGGACTAACACTAAATAAAGCACCATGTAGTGGAAAAAGGGAAATATACCCAAACAGGCGGGTGATGCATGTGAGGCGGCGAACGACTCTAATGCGATCCTGGAGATGATCGAACGGTTGGGGTGTGTGTCGCAGGCATACGAGCAGATGGTCGTTAGCGCCCAGATCTGAGATGGAAGGTGAGCGTGCGTGTCAGATCCGGCACTACTCTGATCAGATGGCACAACTTTTGGGCACTAACGGTCGGTCAGGATTGAATTTGGAGGATGACAGGGCTCATCTGATGGTGCTGAAGGTTGTTGGAAGAACATGGCAAGGGCAAGCTTCAATCGCAAGTATGGGTCAATCCGTGTGTAGGATGAGCACGATGCAAATATCAGCACCTTCGCTACAGTGCTGCGCATCGAGGGGGGTTCTCAGATGTGACGATGAACAACTGGATCGACACGGAGGGGTCAGCCATTGGAGTTGCTCCGTCGGCCGAGTTGGATCTTAAACCGGGCTTCTCGTACATGCGGTACCTGTAAGGAAACTTACGACCCGAAGAAAAGGCTTTGATCGAAATTATTCAGAGCTAAAAACCGCAGAAGCAAGGGTGGATGGTTTTGATGTCCGATGAAGATGGAGGAGGGACATCGTGGTTCGAACTCGCTCAGTTGAACGAGGCTCAAGGTGATCAGAGTGTGGTCGAAGGATGAGGGCGATATAAGGGATCAATCTATACGATTGGGAGTGATCGTGAAGCTCTAACCACGGTGGTCGGAGCTTCAACGACGATGGGTGGTTGGTGAAGGAAATAGAAAGGAACGACGAAATGGAAGTGGAATAGAGGGTATCTGAGTATCCTACTATGAACAGTGAAGAGGTGTGGAGGGGAAGGTGAGGTCCTGGACTCGATCAGGGTGCAAAAGACCTGGGAGGCTTCACGTAATGTAGGGCTCCAGCCACATCTGAGCTGCGGCCAAATGACCACCAAATCGAGCTCCGAAGAGGTTTTGTAGAAGCCTGTCACTCTTCTGGAGGTGGCTAAGGAGGAAAGAGGCGGCGAGGCACGATATAGGGAAACAAAGCAAACTACTTATAGGGAACCATCATGGTTTAGAAAGATCGAATGAGTGAGCAAAACCCTAGGAAGATCCGACTTCACCAAGGGATCCACGAGGATCACATATCCTAGGAGAGGAATCGGGCACTAAAATCAAGGGAGAAGGTGGTCAGACATGACTGAGAAAATGGGGAGAAATCTAGTCCGGTGATGAAGTTATCAGGTCGGGTCTGAAGAGGGGAAGTTTGACCCGGGCTAACGGACCCGAGCCAGCCAATAAGAAAATTCATGGTCATAAAATCAAAGAATAATTAAAATAAAATAGTACATGTATTTATAAAATGGTAAAAATGAAATATGTTTATTATTTTCAAACTATTATCTATTATTTTTAATTATTTTTATGAATTATATACATAGTACATACAGTATAGGGTACTATGTATAGGTATAATATACCTATACATTTTATTCTTTTATTTCTATTTTATTATTTTTATATATAAATCCTTTATTTTATATTTTGATTATTTAGAAAATAATTTAAGGAGTATAAAATGATTTTTATTTGATTTTTATTGTTTAAATAAACGTATTAAATAGGTATGTATTGTATACAATATACTCACTTGTGGCTTTTGTACAATGAACTTTGGATATTATTTTTTTATTTTTATTTCGTATTTGTTATCTTTATTTTATTTTTATTTTATTTTTAGGAATATGTATAAGGGTTTAAATATAATACGCACTAATAATAAATTAAAAAAATAAATATGAATATTCACAATTATATGTACCATATGACTATATAATGCACCCAAAAAGCTAATTTTTATCTCATAACTCTAAAATCTATGGAACCACCCTCATTTGAAAGATAATTTAATTTAGAGTCTAATAAAGGTCGGAAGGATTGGGTTCAAATGGAGCCGGATTTGATCTTTTAAGTTCTTGTTGTAATATTTTTTGTGAGTGGTTCTATTTGCATTATGTACAATAATTTATTTTTATAAGTATTTTTATTATTTAGAAAACATTTTTATGTACAACTTTTATTAAGAAAATAATTTTGTTTGAGGACTTTTACTGATGAATATAATAGGAGTAGTAACATGTGAATGATATGGGATGATCCTTAAGAGCATCACGGAAGCATGAGGATCGTATCATATACGATCAGGAACGACTAGTCCCACTAGTTACTCGGGGCAACAGAATTTAAAAAATTTAATCCGATGAAACCACATGATCCAAGAGCACTTCACGAATCGTTTCAACTAAACAATAATTAGGTATTAAGATTACCTCTTGAAGTGTGGTTGCAATCGAGTCTCTAAATGAAGAGACCTCCTGTCTCAAGTCCGATCCGATGGAGGAGACGTTTGCGAGTGCGTTGATGAGACATGTGCTCCTCGCAATCCATGTTGATAATACGAGCGGTGAATCTCTCGATCTCGTCACACGACATCCTACGTCTTCTTCACGAGAGAGGCGCTCCAAAGGAGACGGAGATCCATGAATAGGTGATCCGACAGCATAATAACGATGTTGCAGCGATGGCAACTCTCTCTAGGGCTCCATGGTGGACGGCCACAATGAGAGAGAGGGAGAGAGACTTGACGTGTAGAGAATGATATATATATATAGAGAGAGAGAACATTAGTTAATGTCACTCGAAGAGCAAGGGCTGCCTCTTCTTATATAGGGCTTTAGGAGTCTATGGATCTCAATCCATGGACAACACACAATCAATTGATGGGATTGAATTGTGTTTCTTTCACTGACCATGATGTTGTTGCAAAAATACAACAATAATTAATTTAATTTAATATATATATATTGATAAATCAATATTATTAATTTCAAATCAAATTAATTAATTAACCTTGGAGATAATGAGGAGACGGACCTCATCTCCTAGAAAGGGGGGGAACGTCCATGCTTCTCCTTTAGAGATTGGTGGCCGTCCACCCTCTTGAGTTGGATTTGGTCTATCTCTTCAACATCTTATGAGATCTCATTTTCTCATGATATCTCCAAGAATTACAACAACAATTGTTGTAAATTATTTCACAAAAATAATTCATAAATATCTTGTGAATATTGCAAACATGCCATTGGAAAAATTGTGAATCACATTCACATCCCAAAACAAAATGCAAATTATATTTTTAATTAATCATCTAATATGAATCAAATTCACATCAATAATTAATTAACAAATATAAGTCACAATAGTCTCTCTCTAATATATTGTAAATCACATTTATATTATACCTGATTAATATGGATAATGTTATCCATATTATTCATATCCATGATAATTAAATCACATTTAATCATCATGGATCTCTATTCAAATACGCCTATATAACATGAATCACATTCACATTATTCACATCTTTGATAATTATATCATATTTAATTTTCTCAGATAACTCTCATTATAATATGAATCAAATTCATATTATTCATGATAATTAAATCACATTTAATTATCCATTTTTCTCAATGCACAGATACATATATCAACAATGAAATTATTCTTGAACTCTTTCAAGAATAAAGCGCTTTCTCCACAGATAATTGGAGATAAGGATAGGACGATTGTATTGTTCCACATATAGTGACTTGGATATTTAAATCACATCTCAAATCCAGATCTTGCGGACCTCTCATAGATGCTTTATTAAATCAATACCGCAAAACTAATCTTCACATTAGATCTGAATCACATTCAGATCAATGTCCAACATTTGGACTAAGATCATATTACTTCTCTATGAGAGGAGTCACTAAAATCTAGACATGTTTCATCATTCCCTCGTGATGGAAGCGCCATGGTTATACAATCGTTTATGATGACATCACCCTCAGGTATTCCTAATACATGTACTTCCTGCGTACTGGAAGACGTAGAATAAACTCGAAGTTTTAGATCTCTTTTAGATTGTCTCCTTCTGGATTTTATCATTAAGGTTTCTCATTTGACTATTGGGAGTTGGTATCAATCATATATTTTCCAAAAGCATATATCACCAAGTGTTGATCATATACTTTCCAAAAGTATAAATTTCAAACCTACAAATTCAATCAAGCTTCCAAAGCAAGACGACTATGCACAGAATTTGATTCTTCCCAATATCTCATGAGTGTGCTCATATCTTCTGGTTCATTAATGAACATGTATGATCCCTTTAAGAGATCGTATTACTCATGTGCCCTTGCATGCAAACCAGTCTGCTGGTGTATAAACCTTGATTAGGTCATCAATTTATTAGTCTGCCAAATGTACATACTCAGACATATAATAGCACATATGTCTCTGGTCAGAGGATGTGTGCCTATATCGTGACAACATACGACATAGGTCTTTGGTTATCTTGATCTCGTTAAGTAAACTCTTTGACCTAACTAATCTGACACCTCTGAATCTATATTTCCATGCAGAGGACCTGCATCAAGGGTCGATAAGATATCGGCCAAATGAGAAAGGATTGCCATCTCCTACGCGGTTTGGAGATCATCTCTTAACAATCACTTGACGGTGCTTGATGAGTCCTCAATCTAACTCTTTAGATATTCATCCAAGCACCAGCCTCTATGATTCAATATATGAATCCACAGTTGTATGATCATTATGATGGTCATGGTACATAACCCTAATTATATTAAGGGACCTATTATGTAAGTTAGTTATTCTTCATTTCATATCAGGGAATGATATTTTCAATAATATTTATTACATAATGGCTTGTTGTGGGCTCGCATGTCCAACAATATGTGCATAGTGGAGAATATACAAGGACCCTATCTCCCCCTAATTTATTCCTTGTTGATCTGGTCAATGATTGACCTTCTCTCAGGGTTCGGGCCAGTCTGTACTTATTTCATAATTATGTCCTTCTGTATTCTTTCTTTTCTCCTTATTATTTTATTTTTGGAAAATATATGTTAATTATGTAATATTAACAATGGCATGCACAATGATAATTTATGTTATTTATACATATTTATATATATTTTTGCTAAAGATAAAGCTAAAATAAAAGAATAAAGAATGAGAATCATATATTCATCATCCCTCTATACTTTACATTTGCTAGTCCCTTAGCAAACACTTATTAGAAAAAGAAGTGAAACAAAAAGAAAAAGAAAAGAAAAAGGAAAAATTGAAGTGGATTATTAAACTTATCTTCATAAAATTGAAGTATGGAGCTCAGTCAGACCTTTTAATTATTAATTTGACATAAACTTATCGGGAAACGGGTTTAAGTCTTAACAACCTTCAAGTTCCACAATTCTATGGTCAGGTCTCCTTAACAACTAGGTCAGAACAAGTCTACATACACAAACTCTAATGACTATGAATCTTTCCTTGTACTATGTGAGTGATATCTCCCCACCTCAAAAATGGAAAAGAATTAGCTTCCCTTAACAAGGTAACTATAATCCCTTGGTCTAGCAACTCTTTCCTCGAGGAGCGAGGTATTCCCTTCTAAGTTCAAGTACAACTAGATCAAAAAGAGAGGAAAAGGAGAGAATGGATCGTGACCAGTGTAGTCACATATCCCTTGGAGCTTAACCAGTATAGCTAAATCTCCAGCTGTAAGCTTCCTTGAGATGAGACGGTGGAATACATAAGCTTTGCTTATTTACTATCTGCACTCCGACGAGCATTTTATTTTCAATCAGGCATGTACCCTTTTTTGGAGTTTTTACATTTTTGCATATTTTTTAAAATATAAATACACATATCTACAAGGTGTAGCATGTACATAAGAGTTTTCTTCTTGAGCCCGTAGACTATTCCTCTTTTGAAGTATTATTGCAACCCACCACATCCTGTCATTAGACCTCAATGCTATTAGGCTAGGTTGAGGTGCACGTCCCTCCCTAGAGGAGGACAGGAGGTTCGGCTAGTTGTACTACCCACATATGCTACTCCAAGCCAAAGGAATCTGCCTCCTCACCACCTTATCTGTGTTGAGTAACGTTTAAGGTACATGCCCAAGTCAAGCCAATGTCTTTGAGAGTCATGTATGTATTGTTAAGTATTCTACTTAGGCTAATAAAGATGGCATGTGAACATAGCCTAGTGGACTCAAAGAATTAAGTCGTTATGGACCTGAAAGGTCCTAACCCCAAATCCTATAAGATTCCTATGAAGTTACGTGGATTAAGGTCTTAACCAAGCTCCATTCTTCAATTTTATTCCAGACTAGTTTAAATGTCAACCAATAATCTGAAGAATGCACATGCAAATATTTACAAAAACTCTTGTTGGTGGGAATTTTTCAAACTTATGAAAATTTTTATGGGATTTTTATTTTTCAAAATTTTTAGGTATTTTTGAAAAAGAAGTAAAGGAAATAAAAGTTTTTACAAAGATGTATACATATTTACAAAGGGGTTTATGTTACAGGTTTTATGTACAAACGGATTTTAATCCAGGTTTATTAAGGGTGTTTATGTACAAATAATTTAGGGGTAGATTATGATTTTTATTGTACACATATATGCAAGTGGTTTTCGTACCCCATAATTATTTTCCATGTGAGAAAACTGTTTTGCAAAGATTTTTCGAAATATTTTTCAAAAGATCTTTCAAAGCTATTTTTACAAGTATTTACAAATGATTTTACAATTGTTTTTGCAAACATTTTATTTTCACACAATTTTCAAAAATTTTGTACAGTATACATAATTTTGATACAGAAAATACTTTACAAATCTTTTTACAAACAAAATATTTTTACAAACATTTTTATAAACTTTGTACATTTTTTTTGTAAATTTTTTTTTACAAATAATTTTTACAAAGCATTTTTGAAAATATTTTTCAAAACCTTTTTGTTCATGATAAATAATAGCCTTGTTATTAACACACAAAGACGAGTTACGGCTAAAGTATATATACAATATGTACGACACCGTCCTATACTTAGCTTGAACGATGTCCTCGGAGTGATTATAGAGAAGTGAAAAGAATACTATATTAAAATGACTCAAAAGAGTGAAATATAGAACCAATAGAAGTCAGTGATCTCCCCTATACTTAGTATCTGGTAATCCTAAGTATAGAAGATTGTACACAGAAGGGGAAAATTGAAGAGTAGAATGTACAGACATTGCCTCTCGTATACTTAGGGTGAAATGTCCCTGAGTATAGGCAGCAAAAGTAGAGGTAATGGAAAAGGATTAGTCACAGATATGGAAAAAGTATAGGTCTAACACCCCCTATACTTAGGATAAAGTGCATCCTAGGTATAGCAAAATCATAAGATGGATCAGGGGTATTACACCAAAATGAATGCTTGGTATAGATAGCATGGATCTATACATAGGTGGAATAGAGAGGAAAACCAGGTATGAAACATAGGTGATGTGAGTCAAGGAACACATCTCAGACGAAATGAATAGGGGCAACATCAATGGTCACAGGATCATGAACAAGATATGGCTTTAGACGTTGACCGTTGACTCGAAAGGTAGACTCAAAAGACAACTCAGACATATCAATGCTACCATTGTTTTGCACCTTTCTGACCAAGTATGGTCTCTTCCATTTAATCTATAATTTCCTTGGAAATAATCTTAACCTTGCATTAAATAGCCATACTCTCTAGTTGGACTAAAACTACTTACGGTTGATGTGAGAATCATGCCATATCTTCACTATATCCTTATATTGTAGGCTACTTGAGAAGGTTGTATCTCTCAACTCGTCCAATAATGCAAATTCTTCTCTCCTATGATCTCCTATACTCTCATGATCCAATAATAACTCAGTAACTACCCAAAGTGACTTGTGCTTGATGTCCACTGGTAAGTGGCATGGCTTGCCGTAAATGAGTCAGAAAGGAAATGTGCCTAAAAGTGTCATGAAGGAGGTCCTATAGTCCCACAAGATCAAGTCTAAAAGATGTGACCAATCCTTTCGGTCTGGGTGAACCATCTTCTATAAAATAATCTTAATCTCCTTATTTGAAACCTCAGCAAGACCATTCGTCTATGGGTGAAAAGGCATGGCAACTCTATGGTCAATGTTGAACTCGTTACAAAGGGACCTTACCTTGTCATTGATAAAAATCAGTCCTCCTGTCAGAAATCAAGACTCTAGGTACCCCGAACCATGATATGATATTTTCCCCAAAAATTTGCAAATAGTCTTTGCATCTGTGTCTCGGGAGGGGATGTCCTCAACCCAACGACTCACACAATCCATAGCTAACAAAATGTACTCAAATCCTTGAGTATTAGGGAATGAACCCATGATTGATGCCCCATGCGTCAAAAAATTCGCACAAGGGAATGGGCTGCATTGGCATCATATCTCTCTGTCCACAAGTGCCCATCCTCTGATAGTTAGTACACCTCTTCGTGAATTCATCTAAATCATTGAAGAGGGTAGGCCACCAAAGGTCGGATTGGAGAACCTTTTGCGTTGTCTATCTCCCAGAGTGATGTCCTTCTGCCTAAAGCTTGTGGAAATAGGTGAGGACACTATGATGCTCCTCCTGAGGAATACAGCTACGCTAGACACTATCCCCTCCTTTGTGGTAAAGGGTGGGATCCTTCCAATGGTACGAATTGGCCTTTGCGTGGAAGGTCTCAAGTCACTGCCTGGGCTAACCTTGTGGAACTTTCTTGGCAGAAAAATAGTTCACAATGTCAATGTACTATGGAAGCGAGGTGATAGCAAGAATCGCCTCATCTGGGAATGGCTCAGTGATAGGTGTGGTCTTATCAGAATCCTCAAGATGCTCTAATCGGGAGAAGTGATCCACCACCACATTCTTGTCCCAAGGTTTATCCTTAATCTCTATATCAAACTCCTGGAGTAGAAGGCCTTCTTAGCCATTAGGTACCGGATGGCGGTGTGATCGGTATATATAGTCACTCTAGATCCAAGAATATAAGATTAGAAACTTATCAAGTGCAAATACTACGACTAGCATCTCCTTCCCAGACATAGTGTATTTCCGCTGAGCGGCATCCAAAGTCCGACTAGTGTAGTGAATGAAAAATGGTACATTATCCCTCCTCTATACAAGCACATTCCCTTGATAAATCCCACATTTGTCGGCTTATTTCTATATATTTATCTCTCTTACTTAAGTAGAATAACAAGATTCATTGAATAATTAACATCAATTACTAATTTATGTGTTGTATATAATTAATACTATGTATTATATATTAATATGGTGTAGTATTTTATGTATTTATTTCCTATTGAAAATGAAATAAAAATTGGAATAAAATTATACATAAATAAATAACATTAAGTAAAATAAAAATACAAGAATAGGCAAAATAAAAATTAAAAAAAGCTATTTTATATGGTTTTTAATAGTATTTAATTTCTGACTATGTATAGATTACCTCTGATCTCTTTGACTTCTCTTGAATGTTGTAGATCTCAACGAGATCTACAACTTTTATGTTGACCACTATTTCTAATTCAAAGTCTAACTAATTCTTTTGGAATTATCTTTGATTTTCTGAATTAGCCTAATTCCTCTTGGGCCACGTGGCACCTCCGTAGCCGGCCACGTGGCCCTTTACTGTTCTGTCACCTGCCTGGATCTGAGTCGCATCTGACCATTCTTTTGCAGCATATTTGTTAACTGTAGGATCTTCTTGAATGAGCCTCATCCAGCCATTCATCCGCGCATCATCGTGAGCCGTACGACCGGCTCTGCATTATTTTATCTTGTTCGTCCTCCTTTGCTCTTGCCTCAACTGTCTGATATGATCATTATGATCAGATCATATCCATTTAGTCACCCCTTCACAGGAGCCGTTGGATCATATGATCCAAGGCTACTGTCCGTCGTCAATCTCCAGCCCATATAGCTCAAGCGTCAAAACCCTTTATCTCATAATAACTTCTGTCAATTTTGTCGATCTCTTTACAAATCAACTTCCCTTGAAACAACCATTAATCCTTTCACCATTTAGCCCTAACTTCGGCCAACCTGCTTTCTCATCCAAATCATAACCAACCAATAAATGGCAGAGTTTGAATCCTCCAACAAAACTTCATGCAACCTCCGTTATTTCACCTTTAAAAAGCCCATCACCACTCCTTGCTCCAGTTGTCCACCCTTGTGAGAGTTCTTCCCTAGCTTTCTTGTCTCTCCTATGATAGAGAAAGAGATTGAGATCAAGCGAAAACTGGTATTGAGCTCCAGTGAGAACCTTAGTTCTTCTACCAAGTTACAACCCAGATCCATGGTTGTTCAAGATTAGTTCTCTTTTCAGGAACTTCAAGCGAAGACCTCGAAGCTCTCAACTTTATCATTTGGCACAAGATTCAATTCCAGGTAGTTAATCTTCAATCATCATTACCAGGTGAGATTCTGATCAACTTGCGTAAGCTATAATCCTCATAATTATCACATCTATTTTACTTAACTAAACCACGATCAGAATGCACCATCTAGGTCACTCTCGAACCATGATTCACGCATGATTCTCCATTTTCTCTTTTCATCGCTACGTCTATGTGATCATTCCATGCAATTGTCATCTTCTACACGAAGATGACAACCCATTTGGGTCGAATCTTCCATCTACAAATAGCCCTCCATTCCATCCAATATTTCATTCACATTGTTCGCTGGGGACTTATCTGTCGTGTGGACTAACATTTCAGGTTAATTAAACTTCAAGGATCGGAGGACAAGTCTAAGCTTCGTTCTCCCATTTTCTTGTCGGTGAAGTTTCATCGACAGAGCTCTCCAGGCATCCTTGTGTCTTCTCCAAGCATCAAACAGCTTTGCCAAAGTTCTACGGAGGACTTCAGATCTTCAGAGAGCAAGAAGGAGCACGACGGATCTCTCTAGCCTTCATCAGAGCGCAAACCTTAAGCCGCCGTGCATGAAGGATCGGAAGAATAGGCGGAAATTTGATACCGTCGATCTCTCCAAATTGGGCGAGATCCAACAGTTAAGATTGAACCACATCGGTCGCTCGAAGCATCGTTTCAACCCTCAGGCTCGTGTGTCGAGCATGTATTTGAGTCTAGCGCGGAGCATCAAAAGCTGACACATGGCCCTAACCTAATTCCAAACCTACATTGGGTCACGTGGGTGCGTACGTGATTGGGTTATTTATAGCACCTATCCCTGAATTTCCAATATTTACATATAAGTCCTTCCACGTTTTGTGTATTTTTCACATTAGCCCCTACAGGTTTTACTATTTACACTTAGTCCCTGTATGCCCTGTTTTGTAACAAAAATTGGAGGTTTTCTTACATTTATGCCTCTGGATTCATTAGTGAATAACTTTGTATCATGGAGTCCAATTAATGTGATTTTGATATAGTTTTAAAGCTTGTTGAACACTATATCGTGTGGACGGAATTGATTTAAGAATCACACCCTCATTATTCCTTGCTTAAAGTGCTTGTTTATACCTCTTTAGTTCATGGAATTGCACTTTGATTGATTAATTGACCCTATCAATTCCTTTTATATGTAATGGTCTATTGCTAGTTATTTTTTCATTATTATTAGGTCATTAATAGATTTATTTGCTGATAGGTCTCTTCCCTTTGAGATCATGACTAACGCTTTGGATTTTGCTATAGGAGTCGTATTGGGGCAGAGGCAAGATCGAATTCCATTTTCTATTCTCTATGCAAGCAAGGTATTGGATTCATCTCAAAAAAATTATAGAGTGACTGAAAAAGAAATGCTTGCAGTAGTCTAGGCTTTAGAGAGGATTAGGTCTATGATTTTAAGCTCTAAGGTAACTGTATAAACATATCATCAGCCATTAGGTATCTCATGGAAAAGAACGATGTGAAGGTACGTCTTCTTTGGTGGATATTACTACTCCAGGAATTTGATTTGGAAACAAAGGATAAACCTAGAGTTAAGAATGTAGTAGCTGACTATCTTTCAAGGATTGAACTAAAGGATTCACCTGATTCAGAGCATATACGAGACCTTTCCAGATGAGTTTATTTGTGTTATTCACTCACTTCCATGGTATGCCAACATGGTTAACTTCCTTGTCTCCAAGCAAGTTTCCCATGGTTGGACTAGGAGCAGTATAGACTGACTCAAGTCGAATTCAAGAAAATATCATTTGGAGGATTTGTTCCTTTTCTTTGAAGGCCCGGATTGTATCTGGAGAAGGTGTATTCCTTAGGAGGAATATCAAAATGTCCTAACATATTATCATTCACTTGAGGTAGGAGGACACCATTCAAGAAAAAGAACCGCTCACAAGGTGTAGCAATGTGGATTCTTTTGACCGACTTTATTTAGAGATGCTGTAGATTTTGTATGTGTGTGCCTTGTTTTCCAAAGGATGGTAGGGACTGTTGGAGCTAGAGATGAGATGCCATGCAACTTGTAATGTTTAGTGATGTTTTTAATGCTTGGGGCATAGATTTTATGGGTCCCTCTTCTAATAGCCAATGTTTTGAATATATCTTGTTAGCAGTAGATTATTTGTCTAGATGGGTGGAGGCTATTCCCACCCCAGCCACAGATGATAGAATTGTTTGCAAGTTTATTAAGGATCATATTATTTAACAGTTCGGGGTACCTAAAGTATTGATATCTGATGGAGGTAGTCATTTTGTGAATGGAATGATGAAATCTTTATCCAAGGACTAGGGATTTGAGCATAGAATTACTAGTCATTACCACCCTCAATCAAACGACATGGCAGAGGTTTCAAATAGGGAAGTGAGAAATTATTCTTCAAAAGTTAGTCCAACCTAATAGGAAGAATTGGTCTTGGTTGTTAGACCAATTTCTGTGGGCTTACAAGACAGCTTATAAGACACCCATGGGTACTTCTACCTTCAGGATGATTTATGGCAAGACAATTCATTTGCCCATTGAGTTAGTAAACAAATCTGAGTGGGCAATTAAGAAAATTAATTAGAGCTATAACTTAGGGATGTTATGTAGAGATCTCAACCTAAATGAACTAGTGGAAATCCGCAATCCAGCATATGACATCATGATATATAAGGACAAAATTAAGAAGTGGCATGATGTGCATATTAGATGTAAGAACTTTGTTCCTGGACAAAAGGTATGGTTGTTTAATGCAATGTTATAGATTTTCCATATGAAACTTAAGTCTAAGTGGGCGGGTCCTTTTATTGTAAGGAAATTGCATGAGAATTGTAGTGTAGAGATTTCAGAACTTTCAGAGAATGTACTTCCATTCTTAGTTAACGACCATTTACTGAAGCATTTTGTAGATTCACTCCCATCAAATTGATTAACTTCATGCATGTTCATCCAGTTTAATCAGATAAGGCATGATTGTCAAAAGAATATTCATATCTAAAAGATTCATACTCTTTAGCAATCCTCTAACTACTTACTTATCATTTACTCCTTTATATTTAGGCTTATTTTTAGCCTAAGTATAGGGGGATCTTTTTGTCATTCTAGTTGTTCCTCTTAGGCCACCTATTTTTATGCATTTCTTTCTACTTTCTCATCTTATATATAATTGGGTCCGAGTTCCAGTTCTCTTATTACCGACTCTTTTAATCATTTTGCACCTATAACCATATAACCAGTTCTGTGAATTCTTTTATGCTTAGTTGAGCTATGGCTTCGTATCGCTTTGTGCTATGAGGACGTAGCAAAAGCTAAGTACATGGGGGTCTGTCGTATATATTGCATATATACAATAGCCATAGATCATATTTAAAATTTTCAAACTTCTAGGTTTATGGGTACCATATTACAATTTTTAAACTGAGTATTGTATAAAATATTTTGAAAATAACTTTTGAAAATTAAATATATTTGACTTGATTTTTAAAATATTTTACATGGTTTGTGAAAATACGGTGTGACATGTTTTGAAATCATTTGTAAAATATTTTTAAAATCTATTTATGTGGCATTGTTTGGAAAATGGTTTTCAAAAATTCTTTTCAAAATTAAGGGTGAAATTGATAATGGCTAAAATATTCAAATTCAATAAAAAGCTTTAAATAATTCTCGTTATGTCTCTTCAGTATCCTGTGTCTAAGGTCCTCAGATAACATAACGAAGCATTGAATCGTTTCTTCTTCTCTTTATAAGGTTGTTCTTCCTTATAATCTTTTTCAGTTCAACATGGAGGAGAGTTTGGATTTCAATTCAATATTTTGGAAGATCAAGTTGATAAAGAATTCTCTTAAAAGAGTGATGCCAATTGACGAGGAAGATCTATTGATGGAAGAATTAGATATGGAGGTTCCCTTACCTTTTCTTGAGGATATTCATTTATTGAATCTGTATCTTTCTTGTAAGTTGAGTCATCCCTCTATGTCTGGTTTTTCTCATTTTAAGAAAAACCTGAAAATTTATTACATGATTTCATGGTTTTATTTATCTTCCCATATTCATGAAGAATTTTCAGGCTTCCCATGTGGATATAAATATCACTTTTGAGGAAGAATGGCATCATTCTAAAGAATAAATTTTCAAGTTAATGAATATTTTTCTTATTAAGTTTCTGAAGTGTTCTCCATTAGGAAGAAGTAGTTGAAACATAAGGCAACATGTAATTTTAATCCTCGAAGAGCCAATCTTGATTTTTAGGGAGATGAAGTTTATAGTGTTGTGATGGGTATCTTAGTATGTTCTTTATATTGTTCCTCTATATTGTTATGTCGACGATACCCATTCTATTGTCTTTATCTCAATAAATCTAATAACTATTTAATTCTATTGTAAAATAATTAAGTAGCTAACTTTTTAATTGGTGTCTTTCCCTGACACATTTTCACTATACACTCAAGTCTTGAGGTGATCTTTAACACTCTGTTAAGGAGTCCCTAGACTAAGAGTTACCATGTATTAATCATTAGGGTCTTTGACATAAAAAATTTATGCTCTCCTAGTTCGAAGATGCACATGCTACATTTCATGCCTAATATTCCTTAAAAGAATTTAACTTTCACTCAGTTGCATGACTGCATTCATGATTGAGATGAGTCAAGCTATCAATAAGGAAAATTGGATTGGAAGTTTGAGTTTGGATTTGATTTATATGATGCTTGAGGATGGGATAAAATTAATGACAACTTCATGGAACCTGAGTGTCAGTATCTTAGCTAGTATGGGACATGTTCTCATGCTATCTTTTCAATTAAACCTAAAGTATCAGGGTGTGATGAAATTAATTAAAAAGTTGATCAGTGTGCGCCAATCTTTTGGTAAAAGCAGCGTATCAAAATACAAAGAAAAGAAAGAAATGATGAAGAAAATCTCTCATCCTACAAAGTCAAATATCAAAGAGCTTCCACCAAAGGCAAGCGCTCCCAACCATTTTCAAAGTATCCATTTGGACCACCGCTATTAGGACCAGGAGTCAGGCTAGCACCCTAAAAGGGCACTACATCGTAAATGCTACAAGTATGGGTTTAGAAGGTATATTAGATACTAAAAAAAGTCACACCTTGGTGTATTCCCAGGAAAACAAGTGCATACGACTCCAACTTCTCTTGACGGACACATTGATTGGCAAAAATCAAAATGAAATTGTGTTGCACATTGGCACTAGAGAGATCCTTGTTCCAATGAGAGGAAGAGAAAATAAGTACACATTCATATATCATCCATAATCTGGCCTTCCATCTATCATTTTAAAGTCTGACAAACTAAAGAGATGGTGGAATGAAGAAAGACTAAATGTATTTTCTAGATATGAGGGTTGGATCCTTAGGGGAGCTTCCAATATTGGAATTTTTTGTGATGTTTTGAAACTACTCTCTTGATGCAGTATACACTAAGTCATCTTCCTTATATATATGTACAATTGAGAGTCTGATAATTAGAGGAGTTTAATTACTTTTAATTAATACTTGGATCAACTTAGAGTTTTAGGATTCCTAAAACCTAGTGTTCTAGGTCAAATCAAGCCTTGTATTTTCATTTGCACATGTCAGTGATCTCACTAATTAAACTAACTTTCTAACAAATTCTTCCTTTATTAGCTTGAGGATGAGCTTAGTTTAAGTATGGGGGGTGATAAATCCCAGATTTATCATCTTATTTCTATATATTTATCTCTCTTGCTTAAGTGGAATAATAAGATTCATTAAAAAATTAACAGCAATTACTAATTTATGTGTTGTATATAATTAATACTAATTATTATATATTAATATGGTGTAGTATTTTATGTATTAATTTCTTATCAAAAATCAAATAAAAATTGGAATAAAGTTTTACATAAATAAATAACATTAAGTAAAATAAAATACAAAAAATAAGGAAAAGAAAAATTAAAGAATATTGTTTTATATGATTATTAATAGTACTTAATTTCTAATTATGTATAGATGAACTTTGATCTCTTTGACTTTTACGTGAAAGTTGTAGATCTCATCGAGATCTACAACTTTCATGTTGACAACTTTTTCTAATTCATATTCTAACTAATTCTTCTATAATTATCTTTAATTTTCTTAATTAACTTAAATTCCGATTGGGCCATGTGGTGCCTCAATAGCCGGCCACGTGGCCCTTTCCTATTCTGTCACCTTCCTTGATCTGAGACACATATGACTATTCTTTAGTGCTCGATTTTTCAACAGCAGGATCTTCTTGGATGAGCCTCATCCAGACGTTCATCCATGCATCATCGTGTATCATGCGATTGGCTCTGCTTTATTTTATCTTTTTCATCCTTCTCCGCTCTTGCCTAAACCATCTGATATGATCATTATGATCATATCAGATCAGATCCATTCAATCACCCCTCACTAGAGCCATTGGATCATATGATCCAACAGCTACTGCCATCGTCAACCTCCAGCCAGTTTAGCTCAAGTGTCGCGACCCTTCATCTCATAGTAACTTCTACCAATTTTGCCGATCTCTTTACACATCAATTTCCCTTGAAACAGCCATTAATCCCTTCACCATTTAATCTTAACTTTCGCCAACCTCCTTTCTCATCCTAATCTTAACCAACCAATCAATGAAAGAGGTTGAAACCTCCATCAAAACTTCATGCAACCTTCGTCATTTCATGTTTAAAAAGCCCATCACCACTCCTTGCTTCGGTTGTCCACCTTTGTGAGAGTTCTTCCCTAGCTTTCTTGTCTCTCCTGGGATAGACAAAGAGATTGAGATCAAGCGAAAATAGGTATTGAGCTCTGGTGAGAACCTTGGTTCTTCTACCAAGTTACAACCCAGATCCATGGTTGTTCAAGCTTAGTTCTCTTGCCAAGAACTTCAAGCAAAGACCTTGAAGCTCTCAGCTTCCTCAATAGTCTCAATATTAAATTCTTGACAGTTAATCTTCAATCTTCTTTTCCAGGTGAGATTCTGATCAACTTGTGTAAGCTATATTTCTCATAATTATGACAACTATTTTACTTAACTAAACCACGATCGGAATGCACTATAATGGTCACTCTCGAACCATGATTCATGTATTATTCTCCAGTTGCTCTTTTCATTGCTACTTCTCTGTGATCACTCCATGCAATTGTCGTCTTCTACATGAAGATGACAACTCATTAGGGCCTAATATTCCATCTACAAGTGGCCCTCCATTCCATCCCATATTTCACTCACAATGTTCAAAGGGGACTTGTCTATCATGTAGACTAACATTGCAGGTTAATTAAACTTCAATGATCGGAGGTCAAGTTTGAGCTCCGTTCTCCCATTTTCTTGTCGGTGAAGCTTCATCAACAGAGCTCTCCAACCATCCTTCTGTCTTCTCCAAGCAGTAAACAGCTTCGCCAGAGTTCTACGGATGACTTCAGATCTTCAGAGAGCAAGGAGGAGAAGGACGGAGCTCTCTAGCCTTTATCAGAGCGCAACCCTTAAGCAGCCATGCACGGAGGAACCCAAGAATAGGCCGAAAGCTGATACCGTCGATATCTCCAAATTGTATGATATCCAACGATTAAGATTGAACCACGTGGACTGCCCGAAGCATCGTTTCAACCCTCAGGCTCGTGTGTCGAGCCTGTATTCGAGTCTAGCATGGAGAATCAGAAGTTGATGAGTGGCCCTAACCTAATTCTGAACCTACATCGAGTCACGTGGGTGCGCACGTGATTGGGTTATTTACAATGCCTATTCCTAGATTTCCAATATTTATAGATAAGCCCTTCCGTGTTTTGTGTATTTTACATATTAGCCCCTGTAATTTTTACTATTTACACTTTAGTCCTTGTATGTCCTGTTTTGTAATAAAACTAGGAGGTTTTCATACCTTTATGCCCCTAGATTCATTAGTGAATAACTTTGTATCCTGGAGTCCAATTAATGTGATTTTGGTCTCATTTTAAAGCTTATTGAACACTCTATATTGTGGTGATTTTTGTGGATGAATTTGATTTAGGAATCACACCCTCATTATTCCTAGCTTAAAGTGCTTGTTTATGCCTCTTTATTTCATGGAAATTGCACTTTGGTTGATTAATTGGCTCTATCAAATCCTTTAATCTATAGTGGTCTATTCCTAGTTATTTTTTCATTATTATTAGGTCATTAATAGATTCATATGCTGGGCACGTATTAAAACTTACAAGTGAAATTCTTAACTAATATTGAATAAAGTTTTGAGACTGAATTCACTTGTTGTTAAGTCACCTATATTGTAAGCAATTCAGGGTATCTTCATAACTGATCCAAGTTATTTGTTTCACGCATTTAAGTGTGGATGTCCTACTAATATTTTTTGTGCATCATTATTTACATGTTATTTAGTTGCATAAAAATGTGTTAGAAATTGTATATATTTATATTATTGTGGTTTGTGCATCTACTCGACATAATTAATCTAAAGATTGCTATCTAAAATATTTGATCTCTAATTTTACTCACTAAATTGCTCGCGTCCTTGTGTTCAACCCTGGACTTCCCAGGTTAAAAATTAAAGCTGAAAACATCTTCACTGAGAATCTTCTCGGTTCTGTATGAAAAGCTAAGTGCTCGAACAGATCTCTCTTAATTCATGCATTTAGCGCTTCATCACCCCTACGGCAAAATCGGAAGCATCTGTCATGATCTCGAATGGGAGAGACCAATCGGGTGGATGAAGGACAGAAGCCTAAATAATCAAATTCTTGAGAGTCTCAAAAGAAGAAAGACACTTATCATCTACAAGGAACTCAGTGTCTTTCATGAGAAAATCAGTCAGCGATCGGGCAATTCGATTGAAGTCCTATATGAACCGTCGGTAGAAACCGGCATGCCCCAGAAAAGACTACAACTGTCTCAAATTGGACGGTGGATTGAGCTTCTTGATGATATCCACCTTGGCTGGATCAACCTCCATACCCTTGTTGGAGATGATGTGACCAAGGACCGTCCCTTGAGTCATTATGAAATGACTCCGGTGAGATGGCCAGTAGTGAAGGAAGAACCGATGAGCAGCCGCAAACATCCTCTTTCGTATTAGATATGGCCACCATCAACAACACATTGCTAGCTTCCCAAGAGACCATGTAATGATAGATCCGAGACCAGGGAGTATTCATGGTAGAAGTGAGGAGAGAACTCACATAGATGTTAGCCGGGTGAGAGGAGCCAGAACGACCAGCTAGTGGAGAAATACCAAGAGCTGAGGGTGGAGGCAGACACCAGGACGAGCCACAAAACCCAACTAGACCAGCCCGCACCATGAGGTAGTTGCACAACCCTGGTGTAACCCTCACACATCGATGGATCCAGCTGCCTGCTATCTTGGGCGATTTCGAGCTCCATCCCCATACCATACAGTTACTGCCCAAGTTCCATGGGCTAGCCACCTAAGAGCCCCGTATCTATCTACAGGATTTCGAGATGATTTGCAGCACCATCCACGAGAGACTAGTGGACTAGGACACAATCAAGCTCATAGATTTTCGGTTCTCCTTGGTTGATAGAGGAGCCTACTAGTTGAAGCATCTGGGGAAGGTTATCACCACTTGGGAGCAGCTCCGGACTGAGTACTTGAACAAGTACTATCCACTAGGTCAGACCAATGCAGCTAGAGCCATGATCAACAATTTCACCATGATCCCTAATGAACAGTTCCATGAAGCCTGGGATTACTTTAGAGATCTCATCGGTATGTGTCCCCACCATGAGATCAACAAGCCTATCCTCGTCCATAGTTTCTTCTATGGGTTGACACATGAGTTATAGGGGCTAGTGAACACCTTGTGTGGAGGTTCCTACTTTGCAAAGACGAAGTTCAGGTCTGGGCCATCTATGAGGAGATGGCTGAAAACTATACAATGATGTCCCAGGCCCAGGTCTACACTCAAGGAAAGCCTCTCTCGCAGTCGGTTTCATACTAGAGGGTAGTACGCATTGGGGCCAGTCCTTCTACCTCTTCTACAATAGCAACATTAGCAGAGTCTTCAGCTACCTATATGGCATCATTAGCCAGAAGTTGGATCGGATAGAGATCATTGAGAAGAAGGCGTGCCAGTGCCTTGATAAGCTCAACAAGATTGATGAGTTGGCCCAGACATTGAGTGACCAGAAGAAACAGATCATGTGTCTTCAAGAGGCACAGATGGCTTCTTAGCCCCATTCTAAGTCACGAGTTGATCTAGGGAGCAGTTCATCTCAGTCCTATGCCTCGTACTGCTAGGTTCATCACATTCAGGCAGAACCAATCCAGTCGCTGCTGCATTACCAGTTGCCACCACCATCCTCTTCAGACACTCAGTTGGTAGTGTATCATCCGGATCAAATATTGGCATCCCTTCCCCCGCTAGTCCACGATCAGTAGGAGTCGTTGATGGAAGTCAACGGGATTTGGTACTCCTAGTACCAACAATAGCCCATGATCGATCGTGGCCACCCATGCTTCCAATGGTCTACTAGAAGCACTTTGTCCCAACAGCAGCCTCCGACACAGGCAGGGTAGGGCACCCAGTAGCAGCAGCCCCAGTACTCCAACCACCAGCAACAATACGGTCCTCGACACCAGTATCAGGGCCAATAGTGGAAGCTGCAACAACCTCATCAATAATATTCCCAGCCTCATCCTTCTCACTACCAATAGTAGCAGATTCGGCCTCATTTCTAGCGAGGCAACCCATTTGGTACTCATGCTCACTCATATAAGAACCCAACCCTTGATGGTCTCTCCCGTATGTTATCTGAGCAGCAGGATACCTTCCGGCAAGAGATGGACGACTTCCAGCAGGAGATGAGAGAAATAATCAAGGGCAAGGCCACCATACCAGCTCAGATTAAACCTAACCCAAACAATATGATGAGAAAGTGTAAGCTGGTACAGGCTCCAGAGACCGTTGCTCCTAGTGATATCATGGATGACACTTATTCTTTATTTGATGTTGATTTTGTGACACTTAGGAGCGTAGGAAGCCAGCCAGCAGTGGCTCGTCTAGGAGACAGACCACTACAAATGCTAGGGCACGAGACGAAGTCAAGAGCGCTGCTAATGTCACTCACCATGATGATGATGACAGTGGTACTGAAGCCACCTGTATTCTAGCTAATAGGCTAGAGCGTGGTACTGATGTCGTAAATTCAGATGTTGTTGGTGGTACTGATGCCGCCAAAAGTCATACAGTTGTTGTGTCCTCTCCTGTACCTGAGGATCTTTATGGAAAAATACACAAAAATGGAAAAACTCCAAAAATAAAAAATATGAATAAAGGAAAGGTTTTTGTATCTCCTGTCAGTCCACCTATGGTGCTTGATGATCTATGCATGGAGTCTAGTCTTCTGAATGCCCAGGAACCTATTCATGACCCTTGTCTTTCTTAAAGGTCACTCTATACCCTTTCCTTAAGCACTCCACTTAGGGAAGTGCCCTAAAGCAGAAAATCCCAAAAAGAGGCAATAGTTAGAGTTTCAGTGAGCAGATGATAGACAGATTTTAGATCCAGCTGACTCTTTAGGAGGCACTTGAGCATATCCCTCTATTCCAGAAAAACCTTAGAGAGAAGACCACCATTCATAGGAAGAAGAGGAATCACAATGCAAATCCATGTGCTCACTCGTGCCACCTGCTTCGCTATCCAAAACCGATTGCTAGCCATGAGACCCGATGTACGAGCTCGTTATGTCAGATGCCATATTCATGAGCAACAATTTGATCGGACTCTATTAGGCAGCGGTTCCTCGATTAACCTCCTCCCGGTTGCCTTACTTGACTATTTTGAGTTTGGCCCTCTTAAATAGAGAAGGGCATTCCTTCAATTTGCAGATCGATCTACTAAGAAGCCAAAGGGGTTATTAAAGGATGTTGTCATCACAATTCAAGGCATGAAATTCCCTATGGACTTCATTGTGTTGGACATGGAGATCCCTGAATCTGTGACTGATACCCCCATCATTTTAGGATGATCATTCTTGGACACAGCCAAGGCAATATCCGATCATGATAGCATGAAGGTATACTTTCGCGTCGAAGGTGAGAGTGTACAAATAAAGATGATTGAGGAACTTAGAGCCAACGATTCAGCATGCTCCGAGCAGAGTACCGAGCAGATGACAGATTCTGAGCTAGATGGCCACCATGAGTGTGATTTTGTGATCACAGATGAAGAATCCATTTGGGAAGACATAGTAGCACAAACTCTTATCACACCTTCAGATTCTGCAGAGTCATATATGCCAATAGATGAGAGTTTGGAGAGCGCACTCATGACACCTAACAACTTAGAGGCTGATGATTGCGATCAAAGTAGCAAAGAAGAGTATATTTCTTGTGATTCAGATTCAGATCCCTTAGGCTCAGACACTGATTTTGATGGGCAGGATTTTGATGATTATTTACCATGTTTGATGTCTACAGAGTCTATAGTTAGGACGGAGATCAAGCTAGTACAGTTGATAGATACACCAGCAGGGTCATCTTCGTCAGATTTACAGATTTAGCGAAAGTTCTCCCATGCAGATCTGGTAGATTTCACATAGACTTGTTAGAGGCCAGATATGCCAGCTCCCACTTGTCCTGAATTGAAGACTTTGCCATAGAGTGTGAAGTATAGATTCCTTGCTGGTGAGCCAGAAATGTTCCCAGTCATTATCTCGACAGATTTGACTGAAGACCAAGAATCTTGCTTGATGGAGGTTCTTGAAAGAAACTACAAGGTAATTGGATGGAGTGTAGCTGATATCCATGGGATAAGTCAGGCCCTATGCTCTCATCACATATTTCTCGAAGATGATGCCAAGCCATTGCGTCAGTTCCAACGGAGGTTGAACCCTAATTTTCGAGATGTAGTCATGAAGGAAATATTTAAGTGGTGGAGCATCGATTTTTTCTACCCCATCTCCAACTCAAAATGGATTAGTCTATTACATGTGGTGCCTAAGAAGATGGGTACCACTACAGTTGTGAATGAGTCTGGAGAGGAGATAGCAACCCGAATACCCACTGCTTAGAGGGCATGTGTGGACTACAAACGATTAAATCATGTCACCAAGAAGGATCATTTTCTGCTACCATTTATTGATAAGATTATTGAGAGGTTAGCTAGGAAGATTCATTAATGTTTTCTTGATGGCTCTTTGAGGTACAATCAGGTGGCCATAGCACCTGAGGACCAGGAGAAAACGGCATTCACTTGTCCGTTTTGAATGTATGCTTTTAGACGGATGCTCGTTGGTTTATGTAATTGCCAGCTACATTCCAAAGGTACATGCTTTACATCTTCTCGGACATGGTGGGTGAGTGTTTAGAGGTCCTCATGGACAACTTTTCGGTTGACGACGATGGGCTTGATGTTTGTCTTGTTTGCCTAGATTGAGTACTTCAACGTTGTATCGAGGTCAACCTTGTTTTATCTTGAGAGAAGAGCCATTTCATGATGAATCAAGGGACAACCCTTGGTCACATCATCTCCAACAAGGGCATGGAGGGTGATTCGACCAAGGTGGACATTATCAAGAAGATCAATCCATCGTCCAATTTGAGACAGTTGTGGTCTTTTATGTGGCATGTCGCTTTCTACAGATGGTTCATACAGGACTTCAGATGAATTGTGTGGTCGTTTACTGATCTACTGATAAAAGACATCGAGTTCCTTTTAGATGATAAGTGTCTTTCGTCATTTGAGACTCTTAAGGGTTTATTTGTGCAGGCTCCTGTCCTTTAGCCACCTGATTGGTCTCTCCCATTTGAGATCATGGCGGATGCTTCTGATTTTACCGTAGGGGTTGTGATTAGACAGAGGAGGGATGGATTTCCATTTGCCATTCACTATGCTAGCCGTACTTTAGATGTCGCTCAACGGAGTTATATACTGACTGAGAAGGAGATGTTATCCATAATTTTTGCTCTGGATAAGTTTTGATCTTATATTCTTGGATCTACAGTGACTATCTACACCGATGACACCTCCATTCAATACCTCATGGCAAAGAAGGATGCCAAAGCTAGATCGACCATATGGATCCTTCTACTCTAGGAGTTTGATATAGAGATTAAGGATAAACCTGGAGTTAAGATGTGGTAGAGGATCACCTCTCCCCATTAGAGAACCTTGAGGACTCTGATGAGACAACACCTATTATAAAGACATTTCCAGATGAGGCAATTCTTCCTATCACCTTGCTCCCATAGTATGCCGGCATTGTGAACTATCTTGTTGCCAAGAAAGATGCACAAGGTTGGTCCAGGCAGTGACTTGAGATCTTCCTCGCGAAAGCCAAGTCGTGCCATTGGGAGGATCCTATCATTTACCATGAAGGGGGATAGCGTCTGGCGTCGGTGTATTCCTCATGCAGAGCACCATAGCGTCCTCACCTATTGCCACAAGCTTGAGGCAGGAGGACATCATTCTGGGAGACGGACAACACCAAAAGTTCTCCAATCTGGCATTTGGTAGAGTTTTTAACGCATGGGGTATCGATTTCATGGGTCCATTCCCTAAGAGTCAAGGATTGAGTGCATTCTACTAGCTGTTGATTATGTTAATCGTTGGGTTGAGGACATCCCCGACCGAGATGCAGATGCAAAAACTATTTTCAAATTTTTGAGGAAGAATATCATTTCATGGTTTGGAGTACCTAGAGTCTTGATTTTTGATGGGAGGACTCATTTTATCAACGATAAGGTAAGGGCCCTTATAATGAGTTCAACATTGACCACAGAGTTGCTACACCCTACCATCCAGAGATAAATGGTCTTGCTGAGGTTTCAAATAGGGAGATTAAGACTATTTTGTAGAAGGTTGTCTGCATAGACCGATATGATTGGTCATAGCTTTTGGACTTGGTGTTGTGGGCCTATCAGACTTCCCTCAAGATACCTTTGGGCACATCTTCCTTTTGACTCATTTATTGTACGCCATGCCACTTACCGGTGGAGATTAAGCATGTCATTTTGGGCAGACACTGAGATACTATACGATTCTGAGAGTGTAGGAGACCAGAGGAGAGCAGAATTGACAACCTTGGAGGAGTTGAGAGACACAACCTTCTCAAGTAGCCTATAGTATAAGGATAGAGTGAAGACATGGCATGATTCTTACATCAGCCATAAATAGTTTGAGCCCAATCAGAGAGTATGGCTATTTGATGCAAGGTTAATATTATTTCCAGGGAAATTACAGAGTAAATGGAAGGGACCATACTTGGTGAGAAAGGTGCACGACAATGGTAGCATTGATATCTGAATTGTCTTCTGATTAGAACATGATCCGCTGATCGTAGATGTTGACCCTATTCATTTTGTATGAGATGTGATCTTTGACTCACATCACCTGCATCTCTTACCTTATCCTCACTTCTTTCCCGCAGTTGTATAGATCCATATTGTCGATATGACTCATACTTTTAGTTTAATACCCCGTATCCATCTTATGATTTTGTTATACTTAGGATGTACTTGATCCTAAGTATGGGTATATTAGACTTGTGATTTTCCATTTCCTCCATTACATCTATTTTTTCTTCCTATACTCAAGTATAAGTATAGGGGAGGTGTTGTCGGTACATTCTACTCCTTAGTTTTCCCTTTTGTGAACAGTCTTCTATACATAGGGTTGTTTGATTACAATTATAGGGGGATCACCAACTTGTATTGATTCTATTCTTTCATTCTTTTGAGTTGTTGTAGTATAGCATTCTTCCCACTTCGCTATACTCAGCACGAGTTATGTCTTCCTTCATCGCTCTCTGATTACTCTAAGGACATCGTTTGAGCTAAGTATAGGGGGTGTCATATATATTGTATATATACTTTAGCCATAACTCATACTTTGTCTTTGAAAACATTTTCAAAATTTTTTTCAAAAACTTTTTTCGTACAAATTTTGTAAAAATGTTTGTAAAGATATTTTGGCTGTAAAATATTTTGAAAATTTTTCTATATAAAAATTAGGTATACTATACAATTTTTTTGAAAATTATGTGAAAAGTTTGCAAAAATAGTTTGTAAAATTAGTTTTGAAAAATATTTTGAAAACTATTATGCAAAATTATTTTGCCACACATAGAAATAGCTATGGGGTATAAAAACTACTTGTATATATTTGTATATTAAAAACTATAATCAACCCCTATCATTCTTTAATAAAGTTGGTGTAAAAAAATCTATTTTCTACATAAAAATATAATAAAAACCTTTTATAAATATGAATATAGCTATGTAAAAATCTTCCCTTATCTTTCAAAACACCTGAAAATTTAAAAATTCAAAATCCATAAATTTTTGCATAGCTTGGAAAATTCCCACCAAAAAGAGTATTTATAAATACTTACATCATTGCTAACATTTAAACTAGTCTGGATTAAATTGAAAAATGGTGCTTGGCTAAGACCTTAATCCACTTAACTTCAGAGGAACCTTATAGGACTTGGGGTTAAGATTTTTCAGCTCCATAGCGACTTAATTATTTGAGTCCCCTAGGCTATGTTCACATGTCATCTTGATGAACCTAAGTAGAACACTTAACAACGCACACATGACTCTCAGAGACAATGGCTTGACTTGAACAAAGACCTTATGATGAATGGGTTTTTCAGAGGGTCTAGAAATCTCACAAGGCGAGAGATCCAGTCGCTGAATCGACCGCTCCAAAATTCTTAAATCAATCAACAATTAACCCACAATAAAATATATGCAATGAATATAAAAAATGTGGAGTTAAAAATTATTATAACTCTACATGCAAGTGTGTATAGGTGTAAGCATGAGTAGATGTCGAACACTGGGAGGCGAATGGTTGAGTGGTGGAAATGGGTGCACAATTATTCAATTCAATGTTCATGCCCAATTCTTTATTGTTTTTTGAGGGTTTTTAATTTTATATTTTTTTATTTTTTATATTTTTTTATATAATTTTTATTTTGTTTTATATTTTATATTTTTTTATAATTTCTTTTTATATTTTTAACTGTATGAATATAGGTATATATATAGAGAGATATATGTATAAGAAGAGAAAGAAGTAATATGAAATATGGATATGTATATATATATATAAATACTCAAAATATATTACATATAATATATTTTTTTGGCCTTTTATAGTTTTATATTTTTTTATTATTTTTCTGAAAATTTTCTATTTTTTATGTATTTTTAATTCAAAAATGTCCCTAATATGGACTAATTAAATAGGCTGAAACTAATTTGGGTTTAAAGATATTAAATAATTCCCAAAATTACCCAAATTAATTTTAATACATTAATAATAATATATAGATAATTATAAAAGAGAAAAATATATTTTTGGTATTTTTCTAGGGTTTTTCTATTTTTTTGTAAGATTTTAAAGCTTTATGATTTTTATATTTTTCTTTTTCTTATTTTTAGGGTTTTTCATTTTCTAGACTAAATATATATAAATATACCATATATAATTTTTTGGTAATTTTCAAAAACATTTTATAATTTTTTTGTATTTTATAAATTAGACAGGGAAGAAGGGCTCCTTTTTCATTTTTAATAATTAGGTTAAATGCAAAAATGCAGAATGGACACGTGGCGTGAAGGTACACTACATGAAGTAGCTTACCTAATTTTTTTGGATTTTTAGGTGCTACATAGATATTTTTAATAAATAGATAAAAGACATAAAAATTACACAGCCTGACAGGGGCATTTTTGCAAATAAAATAAATACAGGGGCCTCTGTGCAAAAATACCTACTATAATAAACATTTATTTTAATTTTTGGAACTATTTTACACTTAACAAAACCTGCTAGGGTTTACATGCAAAAATCACGCGCCTCACGTGGGACTGCACGTGAGGCGCGGAAGGACCTAAATGTAATTAAGGAAAGTACAAGGGTCCTACTACAAAAATAACAAATTTTTTTTATAACGTGAATGTTTATTTAAAAAATTAAAATATAAATACAAAAAGGCGGGGGACATATATGAAATTTACCCCCAAGAGGCACACTGGGTGGATGGTTGGATCCTTTTTACTTAGACACGTGGCATGCATCCAGCGGCTGGCACCAGTTCGTCGATGGACGCGTGAGATTAGATCATCCCAGATGATCTGACGGTGAGGGCCTCGTTCCATCGGACAGTGAATCTTCAACCTGGTATCTTGTTCTTCATCCAACGGCGAGGAAGACGGCTGGAAGAACTGGGAAGAACGCTCGCCTGGGCGAGCTTCATCCGGTGAGATCTCGCTTCTCCGCCGGCCTTTGCTGCTCCAAGGTATCCCAAAAGCTTCCTGGCATGTTCCTCTATCGTCTGGAGGTGTTGGATCATGCCGAGGTACGCTGGAGCGCCACCGTGAGCTCGAGGAAGAAATGCGGCTCCAGGTAAATCCGGCGACTCTGGATTTCGTCTCCTGGCGCTATAGCACGCACCTAACCTGCATAGGACGGTCACACGGCTCGAGGGCTTCACCCTCGACCTGGGGTGGAAGCTGTTAGCATAAAAATGGATGAGGTGGCGAAGCTTCCGGCGAGCGGCGGAGTTGATGCTTCGGGTCGCGAATCCAAGAGGGACCCGGTCGGACAAATGTGGCTGGGAGGTGAAGAAACTGGAAGGGAATGGAATGTGGTGGTCGTAGCGGTCGGAAAACAGTGGAGTCACGGTGGAGGAGTCGTCGGAGCTGAGCTTTGGCAAACCTCGATTTAGCTAATCTACGCTATGCTACTTATCTAAATGCGAAATAAAATGCGGGAATGAAATGCAGAAATGAAAACCTACCTAAGAAACGTAAATGCGCAGCTCAAACCTGGCAGTTGGGCCAAGAAGCATGACGGCTGCCGGAGCGCTGCCTTGGGTGCATCTCCTTCCTCCGCGAGCTTCTACAACCTTCAAGGGACCTCCAGCTGTCACCTGGATGCACTCTTGGCCGAGGGTTGGAGCTCTAGGGCTAGGGAAATGGCCAATAAAGTTTGGAGGAAGAAGATGGGTTATTTATAAACATGTGTATGCGCCCTAATTGACCAGCAAATAATAAGAAATCGGTGCCATATACATTAGATATAACGTAGGGGCGTGGATGTACAATATGCCAGGAACATTTCTTGTGAAGGAGTCAATTGCGATCGATGGACGGGGCGGCCGGGAAAAATGGATGAAGACGGGGGGTCTGACAAATTTGACGGGCTGGTGGCTGAATTACTTATGAACATAATGGGAGCCCTTATTGACCGGCCAAAAATAAGGAATCAGAGCTATATACAAAGGAAACAAGCCATGGGCGTGTATGTACAATGTTTTGGGAGTAATTTCCGTGAAGGGACTGATGTCATTGGAGCGATAGGTTGATCGAGAAAATTTGGCGAAAATGCAAGGTTGGACAGATTTGACGGGATGCAGAGGCTGAGGGGACAGTTGACCGCGGTCAACATTGGCAGGGCTGTGATTGGTCCACGTCAGCCCGAATTTGACTCATTATTTTAACCTAATAAATGAATTTATTAAATTTTACTTATAAAATAAAAAATGTGTATTAATTAATGTAGTATTTATTTATGATTTTTATTTAATTTTTTGATGTATTTTATTATGGGTTTATTTTAATAATGTATTTATAAGTGTATTTACATGTATTTTGTGTATTTTATTTTTATTTTGTATATTTTATTTTATTATTTTGTTTTTTTATTTTATAAAATTATAACTTATTTTTGTGAGTGTAAATATATTTTTGTTTAATTTTTATGAGTTTATTTACATATTTAAATAAATAGGTGCATATATATGTAGGTATACATATATGTATTTTACCTATATATTATATACTTTATTTATTTAATGTAATTTTTTTATTTTGGATTTGTATTTTTAATAAATTATATGTAATATGTGCATTATTATAAAAATATGAAAGAATAAAATAATTAAAGAATGTATTCCCCTTTTATTTAATACACATATACAACATAGGTATTTTGCCTATGTGTTGCATAAGCTTATTTTATTTCACAAATTATCTTTGGTTTTATTCTAATTTCAATATGTACATGTATCATATATATTATTTACAAAATTCTAAAAATATAAGTTTTTAAAAATAATAAATAATGAATAAATTGAATATTTTAATCAGGTAGACTGTACAATGAAGGCAAAAAACCTAACTTTCACAGATGAACTCCAAAAATTATGAAACCAATTTTATTAAATATCTCTTGAAAAGTTATATACAATTAAAGGTGATTGGTTGATTTTGAGTTTTTATTTGTAAGATATGGGTCTGTGAAGTTGAGATTCTGGCTTTTTATTTTGTGTATAAAATGTACACTGTGTATCATTTTTGTACAAACTCAATTTTCTATTTTTATTTACAATATTATCTACAACTTTCATGTACAACATATTTTTATTTGATGAATAAATAATTAGATACAAAATAGGTGTCAAAATGCATAAATGAATGAATAAATAAATGAGGTATTTATTGTATTATTGGCCCTTATCTCCCCCTACTTTATTCGTTGTCGATCAATTCCATTCTGGCCTTGGTCTCAGGGTTAGGGTCATAAAATATTTTCAATATTTTATTCCTTTTTCTTTTCTTCTCTTTATTCTATATTTTTGGCATTAAAAACCTTATTTAATGTACAATAAATACAACAAATAATGAATGCTATTATGTACAAATTGATGTTATTTACATGCATTTGCTGGGGTTTTTAAGGCCAAAATGATAGAATAAAGAATGATGAATCGAGATTCATCATCCCCCTATACTTGCCTTTGCTAGTCCCTAGCAAACTATGCAATAAGTTCAAAAAGAATAACAAATAAGAAGAAAAGAAAACGCACATAAATAATAAAGAATAAAGAATGAATTGAATTAGTCATGATTATTAAACTCATCTGTACAAAAATCAAAGTTTGGAGCACAGGTTAGACCTTGGTGTGAAAATGTGTGTGGAACCTAGTCGGGAACCAAATTTAAAACACAACAGCCTTCGAGAGTCACAGAACTCGGTTCAAATCACCTCAATAGCCAGGTCAGAACTAGCATACATCATACACAAACCCTTATGACTATGAAGCTGACTTGTACAGTGTAAGTGATAGTGGCTCTCCCCAACTGAAATGACAAAGGAACTGACTTCTCCAGAATGACAACCCAATGATTCCCCAATCCAGCCCTCTACCGTCGAGGAGCGGGGTATTCCCTTCTAAGTTCAAGTGGCATCCGACTCAAGAGGAGGGGGTGGAGAAGAGAATGGACGGTAGCCAGTGTAGCTACCTATCCTGGGATGCAAGACCAGTGTAGTCAAGTCATCCAGCTGCAGGATCACATTGTATAACTTTGAGGCTCAAGCTTGCTTATTTTCTATACAACATATATACATACTCCGGCAGGCATTTTATATATTTTTTTTCTTTATTTACAAGCCAATCCACTTTTTTGGAGTTTTTTTTTCAACTTACTATTTACAACAGTATTTACATAAGGACTTTTTCCTCTTGAGCGTGAAGATTATCCCTCTTTTGAAGCTTTATTGCAACCCACACTCTCCTGTCATTCGACATCATTTAAACTGGACTAGGTTGGGGTGCACTTCCCTCCCTAGACGAGGACAAATGTTTCCACCCATGTGCGTCTCAGACTGGCAAATCCAACCCCCTCACCACTCCAACTGAGTTGAGCCAAGTGAAAGGTGCAAGTGTCCAAGTTAGGTTATGGTCGGCAAGAGTCATGCGTGTGTCTCGAAAAGTTCTAGTTAGTCAGTTGAGGTGACATGAACCCAGCCCTGATTTCTCAAAGAATTAAGTCTGAATAGATCTGAAGTACCTTAAACCGAGTTCCCATAAGGTTCCAGTGCAGTTAGGTGTGGTAAGGTCCAACCAAGCTCCAATCTTTGACTTTATTGGACTAGTTCAATCATCAAGCTCAATGAAAGAATATGAATGCTATGCAAATGCTATTTACAACTATGCAAAGAATAATGCAATTTTTTCAAAAATTTGAAAACAAAGAGAGGAATTTTTACACAAAGATTTTTTTTGCAAATAAAATAATTTTTGCACTCAAAGAATAAAGTATGTACAACTTATTTACACGGGCATGCCGTTTTATTTACAAAGGATGAAGGATTTGTAGTTTAGTTTTTATTTATGGGTACAATTTAAAGAATTTTGTGTTATATATTATTTTATTGACTTGATGTATCTATTCCTCAAACTTATTTGAAAATTATTTTACAATCAATTTGAAAGACTATAGTCCAAAATAATTTTTACAATCACTTTACAAACATGTACACACATTTGAAAACATTTTACAAAGGTTTCCCAAACAGCATATATAGATTTTTCACATATTTTTGCAACCATTTTTCAAACCGTTTGCAAATAATTTTTCAAACATTTTATTTCACACAAAGAAAATGAACTTTACAAACAAAAATGTTTTTACAAAGGTTGAAAACATGTAACAAAACGTTTTCAAACTAGTTTTCAAAAGATTTTCACAATGATTTTCAAACTATTTTTCAAACATTTTGCAAAAAACATTTTCACCTGATTTATTAATCAGTACATATAAAAAGAATTTGAGGAATAATAACATCTTTTTATTAGGGTTTAAAGAATTATTAGCCATATTATTAAGAGAATACGAAAGTACGAGTTATGGCTAAAGTATATACAGAGTATATACGACCCCCCTATACTTAGCATGAGCTATGTCCTCATAGATCGGAAAAGAGAAAGAGACGACATAACTCGTACTGAGTATAGACAAGTCTAAGGAATATACGAATAAGAGATGAAGGAAATATAAGTTGACCATCCCCCCTATACTTAGGATCAAGTAATCCTAAGTATAGTAGACTGTACACAAAGCAAGGAGGGTCAAGGGTGGGAATAAACAGATCAAAGAATTAACAAATTAGGGGTGCACCCCCCTATACTTAGGAAAAAGTACGTCCTAAGTACAGATAACTGACACAAAGGGGCGACACCTTTTATTTAGATACAAAAGATAGAAAAGGAAAAGAAGAAAAGAAGAAAAGAGAGATATATACAGATAGACGAAAAGATCGTGGAGAATATGTGCATCACTCCCCCTGTACTTAGGGTGAGATATCCCTAAGTATAGGCAACAACCGGAGTGACGAAACTGAACGAGGAAAGAACAACGCGGTGTGTACCCCCTTATACTTAGGACAAGGTACGTCCTAAGTGTAGATACAAAGATATGGTGATAGATCTAGCGCACACATAACACGCTGGAGAAAGAATGAACAAGGTACACATATATACAAGCGTTAAAGAGACTGGTGAAGTACATGACGGTATCGGACAGGTGAATACCGTACTTGCGCCATCATCTCCATGTGAGAACAGTGACACAGTCAGAAGGTGAAAAGACACCCGGATATGCAGTCAGGGGGTGTTGGCTACCAGAGTAAAATAGATCGAAAGTACAAATATCGGGTCCGGTAGCATGAGTCAGTCAATCGGCTCGTAGGGTCAGCATAAGGAAATAGAGCCGATACTATAAGACCGGGAGGAAGAAGAAACAGTACAGATCCTCCGGTCAATCAGAGTCTCAATAAGATATGGAAGATAGAGAATAGGAGACATCATGGCAGTCGGTGGTCATGAGGTCTGAAGATCACAGGAGATACACCGAGTACCGCAAGTCATGGCTCAACCCTGCGAGGGTCATCAAGGTGAGCGGGCTCAAAGGAGCTGGGAATCACAGAATAATCAAAAGACTTGGTCCAGTGATCCGCAGATCGGATGCACAATCAGATAGGGGACCAAGTACACAACTTAGAAGACTCGGCTTTGTGCCCCGCAGGCCGGAGACACAATCAGAATGAGATCGAGTACACAAATCAGAAGACTCGGCTTCGTGCTCCAACAGACAGGAGACACCAGAAATGAAGCCGAGTACCTAGAAAATGATGTACCCTCCCACAGATAACTCTCGGGGAGTAGTACATGCTAATCATCAAATAATAAAAAAAAGAATCGACCTTGCGAGGGCCGTCAAGGCGAGCGGACGCAAAGGCGTCAATGATCCATTAGACAGATCATCAGGTACAGTCTCGGTAGGCGACAAATCGTCTACCGGCAGAAGAGACCGGAGAATCAAAAGAATGTGGCAACGTCCTGAAGATAACCCTCGAGGAACGTGCTGCCAGCTAGACATGGAATTAGCAGATATCATGAGATCCACCTTGCGAAGACCGTCAAGGCGAGCAGACTCAAAGGAGTCTAATCAGATAGGTCCCATGATCTACAGATCGGACATGCAACTCAGGATGGGACTAAA
This sequence comes from Ottelia alismoides, assembly GCA_037367405.1. NCBI lineage: Eukaryota > Viridiplantae > Streptophyta > Magnoliopsida > Alismatales > Hydrocharitaceae > Ottelia > Ottelia alismoides. The sequence goes on from JAZKJV010002077.1 coordinate 107,902, forward strand.
ATCATATATATCAAACGACTTGATTCCGTGCTCCACAGATCGGAGACACGGTCAGAAGGGGGAACCGAGTGTAAAGAAAGTGTTGCATTCTCCCGCAGATAGTCCTCGGGGAGTAATGCAATCTAGGCAAGGAATAATCAGAAGGTGTCTCAACCTTTCGAGGGTTGTCAAGGAGAGAGAAGGGCTCAAAGGAGCCGGATCCATCAGACGGATCGACATAGTGGTCTCAGTAGTCGACACATCGACTACCAACAGAAGAGACCAACCAGATCGGAAATATGTCGTAGTCTCCCGCAGATAACCCTCGGGGAGTTACGAGCTAGTCAAGGAATAATCAGAAAAGAGCTCATCCTTGCGATGACCATCAAGGAGAGCGGACTCAAAGGAGTCTAAACAAGTCGGTCTATTGCCCCAGCAGATCGGGCGCATAATCACGAAAGGGAGATCGATTGCCTATATCAGACGAATCGGCTTCGTGCTCCCACAGGCAGGATACACCAGAAATGAGTGAAGCCCATCGGAAGGAAAATGTCACATCCTTCCGCAGATAGTCCTCGGGAAGCGATGTGAGCTACACAGTGAATAATCAGAGTACATCTCGTCCTTGCGAGGGTCGTCAAGGAGATAAAGAGGCTCAAAGGAGCCAGATCCATCAGACAGATCCACAGAAAATATGGCCTCGGTAGACTACAGACCGTCTACCAGAAGAAGAGACCAAGAGAGCTAAAAAGTGTCATAGCCTCCCGCAGATAACCCTCGAAGATCTATGAACTAGGCAATGAATAATCAGAATATCAAGGCTCGTCCTTGCGAGGACTGTCAAGAAGAGCAATCAGACAATTGGCCTCATGTCCCGACAGTTCAGGCACACAATCACAGGGTAGACCAATCAAGCATATCATCTGCCTCGATTCTGGGTCCCATCAAAAATGGCGACCCAAGCAGTGTATGAAACCACAGTCCTAGAATTTATCGCATTCTCCCGCAGATAGTCCTCGGGGAGTAATGCAATCTAGATCAATGTAGGTTGTGGGAATGCTAGCATAGAATCTCAGGTCCTCAAAAGCAGTCAATCATTCAATCATCCGGGGGGAATAAGATCATGTGAGGGAGCAAATAATCAGGTTACTCACAAAACATCCCTCAGGTCAATCCAATCTGGCTGAGATGGCACAAAAGATAATCATAAATCCTCAAAGTGCCATAGGTGGATAATAGAATCAGGAGATCGAGGATGGTTTAAACAAGAAGATGAGAGATGATGCAGGATTCACACACCTTTATCGAGAAGTCCAAATCAGAATAATCAATCAATCCTCAAAATCACGATGGTCAGAACCTCAAGATAGAAAAATCAATCAGTGCTCATGAAATCCTCATCAAAGCATCGAAGTATGTCGCATCCTCAATCCGGTGTGCTTGATCATAATATCCCAATAAATGTCACACCTAATGATTGTGCATCACCAAAAGTCCTCAATAAGCTCCTATGCATGTATCAAAGTCAAATCCACCAAGAGTAGTATAGAAATTTCAGCATCCTCAACATCATGCCCGACTTACTCCAATAATCAATGTAAGTCAAAATCCTCGATGCGGGCCTCATCGATATGCACATCAATCCTAAGTAATAGAAGAGTGAGATAGGGGGGACGAGGAGGGTGGGCGAGAAGATCGGGACAGATAAAATTGGGTGTTCCACACAAGGCAGGAACACCGTCAAAATGGCAGTCCGAAGAGCATGCTCTCCTCGAACCTAAGAAGATGGGGATGGTAGGGTGGGTACGAGGAAGATGGTGAAGAAGAGGGACACGAAGGACTTGGCAAAGAAATGATTGAGCTCAAGAACCAATATCACGACTCGATGCATATGAGGAGATATATATATATGTATAACAGAAGTAGAGAGACTCAAAGATGAAAAATGCAAGACTCACACGATGGGACCGACTACTCTAATGAATGAAAAACACAACGGACTCCAAGTCACAATCAATACACAAGGCAAACCCCCGATTCACCTACTCGACACAGTGAAGAACGTCAAGTGACGATCATTTATCTTTTCGGTTTTAGAGTGAGGTGAGAATCAAAAAGTTGTACAATCACTTAGGAGGCTTGATGGGATTTGGGCTCTACTCCTTAGTGTGTACATGAGCAATAAAAACACATAAAATGAGGGGGTTGCACTCCCCAAGACAAGGAAATACATTATGATTTATTTTTAGGTCCAATAGAGTTAGCAGTCCTGATTTTATTTAAGTTACCACTTTTTTTGGGTATTTTCAATGCACGTGCCTATGAGGTTCCAATTTCCATTAAGCATCCTAGGTTGGCAAAAACGGAGGGAGAAGATCGAAAAAGCCATGCAAGTCGGAAATCGATGATGCATGCTAAGCAAGAAGACTTATAGTGCCTCCAGCTCTCTCCATGCGGGATGCAGAACAGAATTGAAACCTATGCTAAATGCAAATGCAAGCCGAAGAAATCGCCCTAAGTTCAGAAATTGCTATTATCGTGAAGCACCACAAGTCGGTCACCGATCTTAAATCCAGGAGTCCGGTCTAGGCTCACCCCTCCTCCTCTCGACACATCGAGTTTAGGAGAAGCGCTTGGCAGGGTGAGCTCACGGCGCGTAGGCTCGAAGAGGATGAGGTCGACTGTTTAGAATTTGACTAAGTCCAAAACGTACTATAAGTACATGTAAGATATGTTATGGTGTTTGGACCTAATCTATGAGCAAGCAATTCCTAAGCTAGGGGCTCATTCACACAAAATAAGAAAAATAATAAAAAAAAGAAAAAAAAAGGCGTCAAAACCATCGAGGGCCCCAAGGGAACAATCCCTCGGGCAATGGACCTCGGGAAGTCGGAGTGTACATGTGAGAGTCATGTATTATTACAATTATAGGGTCACTCTCTCACATTAACATACATAATAAAATAAAATGCAAAAACGAGACTGCCATCCGAAATTTCCCTCCATCTGCCTTTGATGCACTCTCCTGTTGGCCGATGTAGAGGAGCCAACTCCGCCTCGCTTGGGTGCATTGGTCCTCCTAGGAGGTCCTCCTTCGCTTGGTGGTCCCTTGCATCAAAGACAAACATAGAAGAGGGGTCAGAACTGTCACAATAATCTCAATTAAAATCAAATAAATAAATGAATACTGGACATGAGCAATGAATTAAATAAATGACTTAAAAAACACACAAAACAACACAAAATCCATTGCCTTCCCGGCAACAGCGCCATTTGATGAATGGGTTTTTCAGAGGGTCTAGAAATCTCACAAGGCGAGAGATCCAGTCACTGAATCGACCGCTCCAAAATTCCCAAATCAATCAACAATTAACCCACAATAAAATATATGCAATGAATATCAAAAATCTGGAGTTAAAATTTATTATAACTCTACATGCAAGTGTGTATAGGTGTAAGCATGAGTAGAGGTCGAACACTAGGAGGCGAATGGTTGAGTGGGGGAAATGGGTGCACAATTATTCAATTCAATGTTCATGCCCAATTCTTTATTGTTTTTGTGGATTTTTAATTTTATATATTTTATTATTATTTTTTATTTTTTTTATATAATTTTTATTTTGTTTAATATTTTATTTTTTATAATTTCTTTTTATTTTTTTACCTCTATGAATATAGGTATATATATAGAGAGATATATGTCTAAGAAGAGAAAGAAGTAATATGAAATATGTATATGTATATATATATATACTCAAAATATATTACATATAATATATTTTTTTGGATTTTTATAGTTTTATAATTTTTTTAATTTTTCTGAAGATTTTCTAATTTTTATGTATTTTTAATTCCAAAAATGTCCCTAATATGGACTAATTAAATAGGCCGAAACTAATTTGGGTTTAAAAATATAAAATAATTCCCAAAATTACCCAAATTAATTTTAATACATTAATAATATTATATAGATAATTATAAAAGAGAAAAATATATTTTTGGTATTTTTCTAGGGTTTTTCTATTTTTTGTTGGATTTTAGAGCTTTATGATTTTTATATTTTTCTTTTTCTTATTTTTAGGGTTTTTCATTTTCTGGACTATATATAAATATAGCATATATAATTTTTTGGTAATTTTTCAAAAACATTTTATAATTTTTTTGTATTTTATAAATTAGACAGGGCAAGAAGGGATCCTTTTTCATTTTTAATAATTAGGTTAAATGCAAAAATGCAGAATGGACACGTGGCGTGAAGGTACACTACATGAAGCATCATACCTAATTTTTTTGGATTTGTAGGAGCTACATAGGTATTTTTAATAAATAGATAAAAGACATAAAAATTACACAGTCTGGCAGGGGCATTTTTGCAAATAAAATAAATACATGGGGGTCTGTGCAAAAATACCTACTATAATAAACATTTATTTTAATTTTTGGAACTATTTTACAATTAACAAAACCCGCCAGGGTTTACATGCAAAAATCACGTGCCTCACGTGGGACTACACGTGAGGCGCGGAAGGACCTAAATGTAATTAAGGAAAGTACAAGGGTCTTACTGCAAAAATAACAATTTTTTTATAACGTGAAAGTTTATTTACATAGTTAAAATATAAATACAAAAAGGCGGGGTACATATATGAAATTTACCCCCAAGAGGCGCGCTGGGTGGACGGTTGGATCCTTTTCACTTAGACACGTGGCATGCATCCAGCGGCTGGCACTGGTTCGTCGATGGACGCGTGAGATTAGATCATCCCAGATGATCTGATGGTGAGGGCCTCGTTCCATCGGACGGTGAATCTTCAACCTGGGATCTTGTTCTTCATCCAACGACGAGGAAGATGGCTTCAAGAACTGGGAAGAATGCTCGCCTGGGCGAGCTTCTTCCGATGAAATCTCTCTTCTCTATCGGCCTTTGCTGCTCCAAGGTATCCCAAAAGCTTCCTGGCAGGTTCCTCTATCGTCTGGAGGTGTTGGATCAGGCCGAGGTACGCTGGAGCGCCATCGTGAGCTCAAGGAAGAAATACGGCTCCAGGTACCTCCGGCGACTCTGGATTTCATCTCCTAGCGCTATAGCATGCACCTAACCTGCACAGGACGGTCACACGGCTCGAGGGCTTCAGCCTCGACCTGGGGTAGAAGCTGTTAGCATAAAAATGGATGAGGTGGCGAAGCATCCGGCGAGCGACGGAGTTGAAGCTTCGGGTCGCGAATCCAAGAGGGACCTGGTTGGATAAAGGTGGCTGGGAGGTGAAGAAACTGGAAGGGAATGGAATGGGGTGGTCGTAGCGGTCGGAAAACAGTGGAGTCACGGTGGAGGAGTCGCCGGAGCTGAGCTCCGACGAACCTCGATTTGGCTAATCTACGCTATGCTACTGATCTAAATGCGAAATAAAATGCGGGAATGAAATGCAGAAATGAAAACCTACCTAAGAAACGTAAATGCGCAGCTCAAACCTGGCAGTTGGGCTAAGGAGTAGGACGGCTGCCGGAGCGCTGCCTTGGGCGCATCTCCTTCCTCCGCGAGCTTCTACAACCTTCAGGGGACCTCCAACTGTCACCTGGATGCACTCTTGGCCGAGGGTTGGAGCTCTAGGGCTAGGAAAATGGCCAAAAACGTATGGAGGAAGAAGATGGGTTATTTATAAACATGTGTATGCACCCTTATTGACCGGCAAATAATAAGAAATTGGTGATATATACATTAGATATAACGTAGGGGCGTGGATGTACAATATGCAGGAACATTTCTTGTGAAGGAATCAATTGCGATCGATAGACGGGGCGGCCGGGAAAAATGGGAGAAGACGGGGGGTCTGACAGATTTGACAAGGTGGTGGTTGAATTATTTATGAACATAATGGGAGCCTTTATTGACCGGCCAAAAATAAGGAATCAAAGCTATATACAAAGGAAACAAGCCATGGGCGTTTATGTACAATGTTTTGGGAGTAATTTCCGTGAAGGTACCGATGTCATTGGAGCGATGGGTTGATCGGGAAAATTTGGCGAAAACGCAAGGTTAGACAGATTTGACGGGCTGCAGAGGCTGAGGGGACAGTTGACCGCGGTCAACATTGGCAGGGCTGTGATTGGTCCATGTCAGCCTGAATTTGACTCATTATTTTAACATAATAATTGAATTTATTAAATTTTACTTATAAAATAAAAAATGTGTATTAAGTAATGTAGTAATTATTTATGATTTTTATTTAATTTTTTGATGTATTTTATTATGGGTTTATCTTTATAATGTATTTATAAAAGTATTTACATGTATTTTGTGTATTTTATTTTTATTTTGTATATTTTTTTATTATTTTATTTTCTTATTTTATAAAATTATAACTTATTTTTTTGAGTGTAAATATATTTTTGTTTAATTTTTATGAGTTTATTTACATATTTAAATAAATAGGTGCATATATATGTAGGTATACTTATAGGTATTTTACCTATATATTATATATTTATTTATTTAATATATTTTTTTATTTGGATTTGTATTTTTAATAAATTATATGTAATATGTGCATTATTATAAAAATATGAAAGAATAAAATAATTAAAGAATGTATTCCCCTTTTATTTAATATACATATACAACATAGGTATTTTGCCTATGTGTTGCATAAGCTTATTTTATTTCGCAAATTATTTTTGTTTTTATTCTAATTTCAATATGTACATGTATCATATATATTATTTATAAAATTCTAAAAATATAAGTTTGTAAAAATAGTAAATAATGAATAAATTGAATATTTTAATCAGGTAGACTGTACAATGAAGGCCAAGAACCTAACTTTCACATATGAACTCCAAAAATTATGAAACCAATTTTATTAAATAGCTCTTGAAAAGTTATATACAATTAAAGGTGATTTTGGTTGATTTTGAGTTTTTATTTGCAAGATATGGGTCTGTGAAGTTGAGATTCTGGCTTTTTATTCTGTGTATAAAATGTACATTGTGTATCATTTTTGTACAAACTCAATTTTGTATTTTTATTTACATTATTATCTACAACTTTCAAATTACAACATATTTTTATTTGATGAATAAATAATTAGATACAAAATAGGTGTCAAAATGCATAAATGAATGAATAAATAAATGAGGTATTTATTGTATTATTGGCCCTTATCTCCCCCTACTTTATTCCTTGTCGACCAATTCCATTCTGGCCTTGGTCTCGGGGTTAGGGTCATAAAATATTTTCAATATTTTATTCCTTTTTCTTTTCTTCTCTTTATTCTATAATTTTGGCATTAAAAACATTATTTAATGTACAATAAATACAACAAATAATGAATCCTATTATGTACAAATTGATGTTATTTACATGCATTTGCTGGGGTTTTTAAGGCCAAAATGATGGAATAAAGAATGATGAATCGAGATTCATCACCTTACACGTAGCTCAACACAGATGTGGTGGTGAGGAGGCAGAATCCTTTGGCTTGGAGTAGCATACGGGGGTAGTACAACTAGCCAAGAACTTCTGTCCTCCTCTAGGGTGGGATGTACATCTCAACTTGGTCTTGTGGCATTGAGGTCTAACGACAGGATGTTGTGGGTTGCAATAATGCTTCAAAAGAGGGAAAGTCTACTGGTTCAAGAAGAAAAACTCCTTATGTATATGTTGCACCTTGTAGATATATTTTATATATGACAAAAAGTGCGAAATTGCAAAAACTCCAAAAAGGGGACATGCCTGATTGAAAATAAAATGCATGCCGGAGTGTATACAGTGAATAAGCAAAGCTAATGTATCCCACGATCTCATCTCAAGGAAGCTTGCAGTTGGAGACTTAGCTATACTAGTTAAGCTCCAAGGGATACGTGACTACACTAGTCACAGTACATTCTCTCCTTTTCCCCACTTCTTGAGCTAGTCGTACTTGAACTTAAAAGGGAATACCCCTCTCCTTGAGGAAAGAGTTACTAGACTATGGGATTAGAGTTACCTTGATGAGGGAGGCTATTTCTTTGCCATCTCTGAGGTGGGGAATTACACATCACTTACACGATACAAGGAAAGATTCATAGTCATTAGAGTTTGTGTATGTATACTTGTTATGACCTGGTTGTTAAGGAGTCCTAGCCATAGAATTGTGGAACTTGAAGGCTATTGAGTCTTAAAATAGTTTCCCAATAAGGTTCCACCAAACTAATAATCCAAAGGTTTGACTGAGCTCCATACTCTAATTTAATGAAGACAAGTTTAATAGTCAACTTTGAGGCTATCTTTTCTTTCTGTTTTCACTTCTTTTTCAAATAAGTGTTGCTAAGGGACTAGCAAAGATAAAGTATAAGGGGATGATGAATCTATGATTCTCATTCTTTATTCTTTTATTTTAGCTCTATCTTTTTAGTAAAAACACATGTAAATAAGTATAAATATAATAATTATCTTTGTACATATCCTAGTTAATACTGCAGAATTAACACATATTTTCCAAAAATAAAAGAATAAAGAGAAAAGAAGAAGGATGTAATTATGAAATAAGTACAGACTAACCCAAACCCCGAGAGAAGGTCAATAAATGACCTGATCCATAAGAAAGAAAGTAGGGGGAGATAGGGTCCTTGTATAACCACTCATGACCTAAACTTATAAATAAATATATTTAATGTATACTTTGTACATATTATATTTTTTAACATTTTATTCATATCCTTAATAATAAAATAAAAATAAAAAAAATTAGAAAACAGAAAATAATAAAAAATAAAATCCAAAGTTCATTGTACAAAAGACAAACATATGTATAGTGCATAAGACATTTAATTAATTAATTAATTTACTTACTCTATAAAATTCAAATAAAAATCATTGTATATTCCTCAATTTATGTTGTAAATAAATAAAACATAAAATGAAAAATATTTTTGTAAAAATAATATAATAAAATCACATGTATACGATATACATGTATATTATACGTATACACACTACAATATACTATATATACCCTATCTATATTTCTCATAAAATAATTAAAAAATTAAAGAAAATGGATTGAAAAATAAGAAACAATTTTCATTTTATTTAGTATTTATTTTAAAATCATTTGTTATTTTTTATTTAATATTCTTTCATTTTGTAAATCCTTAATTTCTTATTCTTGCACGTCAGAATGTTGACCACTGTCAACCTTCTACCCCAGCTGACCGGACCCGTCAACCTCGTCGCCGAACCCGATTTCTCCCAATTTTCCCGATCAGGTCTGATCACCAATTGCCTCTCTTTTTACGCCCGAATATTCTCCTAGGATGCATGAACATCACAGATCCCTAGGTGCAGTTGGATCACCCTAGGGTTTCGAGCACACTTCTGATCTTTCTGGAACTCAGGGCACCCCAATAAAGTATCTCCTTCACTTCCTGAGCTCAGTAGCTCATACCTCGCACCTTTTTTCCTCCACTTACATCTCAAAAACAATGGCATGGTTCTAGAGGAGCCTTTGGATGCTCTGATCGGTGCATGACTCGACATTGCTCACCTCGTAGTTGGAGCTCTGTTGCGATCAGCGTCTTCTACTTCCCGCCGCAGAATTGAGGCCACGACCACTCCTCTGCCTTCGCTATACTTCGCTATTCACCTTAGGCTACTCAGGTACTTCCCATTTCCCTTTATTCCTGCTCTTCACTTCGATTCAGATCATCAGCCACCGTCCGCCATCTTTGTACTAACCCGAGCTTCAGAGGCCCATGCTCCACTTCCATCTGCACCGATTGACATGATATTCCAGCATTCATCCTCCAACGCATCCTGGCCATCCTTAGACCAGCTCATCGGAGTTGGATTAGGGCAAGACCTCCCTCCGCCATTTCTGTCGGAGGTCGAACACCCACTCCACCTCGCTTCTCTTCACATTAGCAAGCGATAACGTGATCGGAGCAAAGCCTCTGAGTCTACTTTTCCTTTGCATGTATTCATGTGCACGATAGGCATTGTTTGAGCCTAAGTTTTAGAGGCGGAGCAGCTCCAGGTAGAGCACCACCGCCTCGATCATCCATCCATCAACTCCTTCATTCGAGCACTCTAGTCGCTGCGGAGAGACCTCACAACAGTGTTGGATATTTTAGCAGAGTCATCAGACCCGTGGATCACCTTCCACACCCAATTGAAGTTCGCTGGAGTGGAGTTCTTCCAGCGCCCCCTTCTGCCATTTGTTTTGAAGATGGAGCTCCATATTAGATCAGACACATCTGATCATGTCTCGCCTTTAGCCGTCTGATCAAAGACGATTACGTGTCTACGTTGCCTGACAGATCACTTCTGCAGACCGTTGGATCAGACCTGGAATGTCATATCTGACAGCACGTCCCCGACAAATATTGAACCTCATCAGAGTTATCATCCCTACATATCGTATTTTACACCCTGTCTTTTCTGCTATTGTTGTTGAATCTAATAAATATGATGTTTAGTTGAGAACATCTGCAGTTAGACTCCTGGTATTTTGAAATTTGCATATTAATCCAGTTGAGTTAGAGTCACGTGCACTAGTACGAGTTTTTTGTGATATTTGCATCTTATTTCCTGAACTTTGCATATGTTATGGAATGAATGTTTGGTTTTGATATTTGCATTTATGCCCCTATTTGCCTGACTCTTGTGTTGCGCATGTATTGTATGGACAAATAGCATGGTGCCCCCTACAGTTCTTGATTTTGTTATTACAGAAGGCCATAAATATAAGGTAATTACAGATAGGTCCCTCTACACTGTTTTGATTACTTATCTTTTATTTAATGCAATAATTATTTAATCAACCTCAAAAATTGCCTAAAACTTACTTGTGGTCTCTAATTGCATGTTTTATTTTTGATGATTTTTGCTTATTGATTTTCATTTCTTTTCTATTATTAAAAATTCAAAAACCCGTAAAAAGTGTCTTGTTTGCCTTAGAAAAATCATAAAAATACGAAAATACATCTAAAAATTCTAAAAAAATTATGATAGTTGTCTTTTATCATCTTTAAGCTCTAGTATCATTTTTGTTCAAAATACCTTAGAAAAAAAACCTAAAAATTTGCAAAAGACTTGAAAATTCATAAAAATTATATAAAATCATAGAAAAATCCAAAAATTGTGATTCATGTCTCTATTTGTAGATATTTCTTTCTCATAAAAATTACTTCTAAGAGTTTTAGGTATTTTATTTATTTTTAATTTGTAAATTACTCCTGGTTGTTCATTGTTTGTTTATTTTATCAATGTTTGATTTTTAAAAAAATCACAACAACATCTAAAAAATTTATAAAAATTACCAAAACATTATAAAACATATAAAATTCAAAAGTATTTTTATTTCAATTTTCTGAGTATTTTTACCCTTTTTAAAATAGAAAAGAGTGTTTATTTGTGTGTTGTGCTTGTTTTCTTATATTAAAAAATTAAAAATTGAAAAATTGAAAACCACTAAAAACAATAAAAAAACTTTTGAATCAATTACTTATCTCTCAGTTGTGCTCCTTGTGTTCGATACTGGTCGCTATACCAAGTAAATAAAAGTAGCAAATCACTCACATTCAATGTTTGATTTTTAAAGTGGTTTATTTTCTCGATTGCTTGTTTGATTGATCAGGGTCGCAATGACATTGACGAATTAATAACTTAACCCTAGTTGTTCGGGCGGTCTCAGTCAGCCACCTGGAGCTGCTCCGCCATTCCAGTTGGAGCTCAAACCAGGCTTCTCGTTCATGCAGGACCTGCAAGGAAACTTACGACTCGAAGACAAGGCTTCGATTGAGGTTATTCATAGCTATAAATTACAGAAGCAAGGGTGGATGGGGTTTGATGTCTGGAAAAGATGGAGAAGGGACGTCGCGACTCCAACTCCATCAGATGAGAGAGGATCAAGGTAATCAGTGTGTGCTCGAAGGATGATAGAGATATAAGGGATCAACTTGTACGGCTGGGAGAGATCATGAAGCTCTAACCACAGTGGTCGGAGCTTCAATGATGGCGGGTTGCTGGCGAAGGAAATCAGAATGAACGACGAAATGGAAGTGGAATATAGGGTACTTTAGTATCCTACGATGAATGACAAAGAGCTGCGGAGGGGAAGGTGAGGTCCTGAACTCGACTAGGCTGCGGAAGACCACGGAGGTTGCATGTGGTGGAGGGCTCTAACTACGTCTGAGTTGCGGCCAAACAACCACCAAATCGAGCTCCGAAGGGGTTCTGCAGAAGCCTGTCACTCTTGTGGAGGTGGGTGTGGAGGAAAAAGGTGGTGAGGCACGAGCTAGGGAGCAAGGGAGGTGGAGCAAACTACTTATAGGAAACCTCAGGGTCTAGAATGATCGAACGAGTGGGTGAAACCCTCGGAAGATCTGACTTCACCTAGGGATCCACGAGGATCACGGATCCTAAGAGAGGAATCAGGCATTGAAATCAAGGGAGAAGGTAGTCAGACCCGATCAGGAAAATGCGTAGAAATCTGGATCGAATAGAGTTGTCGGGTCGGGTCTGAAGAGGGAAAGGTTGACCCAGGTCATTGGACCCGGGCCAGCCAATCAGAAAATTCAAGGTCAATAAATCAAAGAGTAATTAAAATAAAATAGTTAATGAATTTAAAATAAAAATGGTAAAAATAAAAAATGTTTGTTATTTTTCAAACTATTTTTTGTGACTTTTAATTATTTTTATTAAATTTTATACATAGTTTATAGGGATTTTTACCCAGCAAACCCTATAATCTTTACCAATTCCCTCTACGACCTTTAAAACAATCTAATTCCTCCCTCGACCCTATAAACTTGCTCCGTCTTACCCCTCGAACCCTGCTGTTAAATTTACTTTTACTTGAGTCAATGCCTTGTGTTAATCTAACCAGAGGTGCATTGGACCCACCTCTTCATCCCCTTCTTCCTCTTCATCTTCTTCTTCCTCCATTCCTCTTCCCCTCCTATTCTTTATTTTCTCTCTCTTCACCACATCTTCATACGTCCATCAAATCACATATTTTTTTTCTATTTTCACGGATAAATCCTATCTTCCGATAGTGAAAATGATTTTTAAATTTTTTTTTGAGATGAAATCTTAAATCAATTTATCAAATATTTAATGCTGCTAAACAAAAAGGGAGGAGGAGGAGGAGGCCATGTACCCTTTGCCCTTCCTGCCCCAACCGCCTCTGTTCCTCGTCCCACCTCCATGGACCCAAACCCCCAATCCCCCTCCCCAGCCTGCCCTCTACGATGAGGTCGTCATCGACCCCATCGAGATACAGATCAACGACCACGATCGTCTCCCTCCCCTCAAGTGCTGTCGCAGGTGTCCCCCTCCCTCCCCATTGACATCCTCATCACCCTTTCTGCAGGCATCCTCCTCCCTCCCATCGATGCCCTCAATAACTCATCAGAGCTTATGCAGCACAAATTGTAGCAAAAAGAAGATGAACCCAAAGAGATCGACCACTTCCAGGGTCGATAAGGATTCAGGGCAATGAAGCAAGATCGTCTCTAGCAGCTCGCGTTGATCGGACCTGATACCTTACCCTCCAGCCCCCTCCGTCCTCTGACCACACCCCTTCTTCCGCCCTTCACGCCTGCCCCTCAAGCCCCTCCACCCGCAACCCCTGCCCCTTCCTCCTAGGAAATGAAGGTATATGACCTCCTGGGTTCTTGCTGTTGCATTGGGGTGGAGGAAAGTTGCTCCAGCGGTTGTGCTCGAATGATGGGTTTTGCGTGGATTGTAGAACCGACCTCTGCTTTTATTCACCTTCATGATCGACCTTGACTAACTGAAAATGAAGGTGATGTTCATGATTCTTAACGAGGGAAGGAAAGGAGGTGTGGTATCAATTGCGGGTGGGGAAATGGAGGTGAAGAGGATGGTGATGGGGGGAAGAAGAAGGGCATTCATCCTAATTTTGATAAACGAAATGCATGTAATGTATCTGATTTTAACAGAATCTGGTTACTTTTAACAGCCCAATGGATGGGAGTCAACCATAGGGTTTGTGGGGTAAGGGTTAGCCAGTTTACGGGGTCAAGGGAGGAAATACGTTGTTTCAAAGGTCGTGAAGGTAATTGGTAAAGATTATAGGGTCTGCCGGGTAAAAATCCCTAGTATATATAGTACAGGGTACTATGTATAAGTATAATATACTTATATATTTTATTATTTTATTTATATTGTATTATTTTTACACATAAATCCTTTATTTTATAATTTATTTGGTTTACAAAATAATTTAAGGAGTATAAAATGATTTTTATTTGATTTTTACAATTTAAATAAGGGATTTTTACCCTACAGACCCTATAAACTTTTTAAATTACCTCTACGACCTTTTGCATAACGTAATTACCCCATCGACCTTATAAATTACCCCAAGAACCCTCACGAGCTTCAAATAGAGTAACCGCAAGGTTAATGGGGTAAGAGTTGGCAACTTTATGAGGTCGAGGGGGGAATTATGTTGTTTCAAAGGTCGTAGAGGTAATTGACAAAGTTTATAGGGTCTACCGGGTAAAAATCCCTTTAAATAAAGGTATTAAATAGGTAGGTATTATATACAATATATAAACATGTGGCTTTTCTACAATAAATTTTGGATTTTATTTTTATTTTATTTTGGTTTTTCTTATCTTATTTTATTTTTATCTTATTTTTAGTAATATGTACAAGTGTTTAAAATACAATATTCATATATTATAAATTAAAATAATTAAATATGAATATTCACAAGTATAGGTACCCTATCACTATATAATGCGCCCAAAAAGTCAATTTTTATCTCATAACTCTAAAATTTATGGAACCTCTCTCATTTGAAAGATAATTTAATTTAGATACCAATGAAGGTGATTTTGGAAGAATTTGGGCTCAAATGGAGCCGGAATTGAACTTGTAAGTTCTTGTTGTGTGGATTTTTATGAGTGGTTCTATTTGTATTATGTACAACAATTTATTTTTACAAGTATTTTTATTATATAGAGAGCATTTTTATGTGCAACTTTTATTTAGAAAATAATCTAGTTTGATGTCTTTTTATAGATGAATATAATAGGAGAAGTAATATGTGCATAGCGGAGAATATACAAGGATCCTATCTCCCCCTACTATATTCCTTACCAGTTAGGTCAATGATTGACCCTCTCGGGGTTTGGGTTAGTCTGTACTTATTTCACAATTACATCTTTCTTTCCATTTTCTTTTCTTTTTACTCTTTTATTGTAGAAAATATATGTTAATTATGCAATATTAACAATAAGATACACAGTGATAATTTATTGTATTTACACATCTTTATAGATGTTTTTTTCTAAAAGATAAAGATAAAATAAAAGAATAAAGAATGACAATCATAGATCCATCAACCACTGATGAATATGTGATTCATTAACTTAATACAACATTAGCTTGAATCTATAAATTCAAATAGAAATTTTAGCTTGAATCCATACAACATATACCTAATAAATAACCGTAAAAACTAAACAAAATGGGATTGACAATAAAAATGGAGAAACTATATTATTTCTTATAAATAAGTCCAAGAAATAAAACACAATAGAAGCTGCAAAAGTAAGGAATTAAAGCATGCATATATTCATCTATAAATAAGTTCAAACTTTCAAATAATTTTAATAAATTCATGTTAACTCATAATGACATGAAATTAACTCCATTATATTTGTATCACTAACTTCAAAATAAAATGCTAAAAAATACTAACTTGCATATATGAGAAATAAACTTAAACCTTAGTTCAACAGATAAAAAACTATAAAGTTAAAAATATCTCTCACGTAATCTCCTATGGACTCGTACTCACGTTTGAATTAATGTACATCAAATTATCTTTAAAACAAGATCAAATTAAAAGGAATCCGAAATCATATGTAAAACTTGTTTCTTTGGATCATATTGTATATTATCGTATGTACTAACCTTAGCCTATTAGTTTATGTACATTTTAAACCCAAATTATTAATTATATTTTTCATTTAGTTTTTTGTTGTACATACTAATTAATTACAAAAGAATAAAAACAAAAAAATTAGGAAAACAACTCTGAGTATGTAATATTGTCTTTTACATCTGTAACTATCACCTTCTTCGATTTTAATTCTTTAATAAAAATAAAAAATAGATTAATGTGTAAATATGCCTCTAATATTTTATTGAGTTTTCTTATATATATTATTAATTAAAATCAGAAAAAAAGTTCAAAATTACTTAAAAATACCCCCCTCCCAAATTCGATTATGGTACATTTTTTTGGGTTTTATCAGTTGTGCCCCTTTAAGATATTGCAATTTTAGTTATGCCCCTTCATTTTTTGAAATATCAGTTGTGCCGCTACCTTCTTGTAAAATTCACAATTATGCACTTTTGTAATATCAGGTATGCCCCTACTTTACCTTAATAGAAGGGCATAACTGTGAATTTTGCAAGAAGGTAGGGGCATAACTGATATTCCAAAAAAGAGAGGGACATAACTGAAATTTCAAAATCTCAAAGAGGCACAATTGATAAAAACCTTTTGTTAATTTTGATGTCTTCATAAATGTTTTCCATCCCATTGAGATATAAAACTTTTGCTTTTACCATTTTTTATTTAATTTTCTTTAATTTAATTTTTTTCTTTTCTTTTTTATTTCTTTGTCAACTCTTGATTGGTCAACGGTCGGTAGAGGCCCCCATTAGCGCCCAATTAACCAATTGTCAACACATCTGCCCCCTGCCTCTTCACCCAATAAATAATGTGCCACATCATCCGACAATTGACTTTCGGTTAACAGTTTCATTCCCTTCTCTCCCACGTTCATTCACTTCCCAACTGCAACCAATCGTCAACACTGCTTGCATCCACTGCCTCGTACCTCATACCATGTTAGGCAACCTATAACAGGCAAGTTGTTTTTCAAAAAAATAAGAATAATAAATAAAATTCCTTATTCACCAACCTTTACCATAAGCAAACATGGAAAACCAATGAGAGGGTTTTAATATTAATCAAATGGACATTATTGATCAATTAATCCCTTCTAATTGATGCCCATAAAAACCCATTCCATCTTCCCCATATCACCCTCTTTCCCATTGCAAAGAGAGAGATGAGGAGAGAGGAAGAGAGTTATAGAGTTAGAGAGAGAGGGGGAGGGAGAGATATCTTATCAAAGTTCTTCATCGTAGGAGACGACATCGAAGGATCGAGGGAGCGAGGTGATTGATGGCAGTTGCGAAGTCGCAATTGAGCATCCACAGCTTGGAGGTGCTAGATTCAGATTCTAGGTATGTATCGGCTTATGATTTTATGTATAAAAAAAGTCATATCCGAAAATCTTTGAGGGTATGTGCCAAATCTATAGGATCATCTTTTGATAGACATAATGTCTCTAATCATTGAGAGTATTCTAAGATGTTAGAGTTACATCCATCTGATTTATATCCACATAGAGAAATCATATTTATGTTGGATTATTTATGTTCAAGGCTTATAAAGTTGCTACTCACAGGCAGAAAGAATGCAGGAGACAATCTATTCCAATGTCATTAAATAGATTTTTTGTAAGCAATCAATTAATGTTATTCACACGTTTAAACTTCAATGAAAATCACTATACAGACATCACATATATCTTTATTAATTATCATATTATCTCACAGAAATTATTACCAGTCTAATCTTAGTTATATGTAATAACTTTTTTGTGCTATTCGAATTAGTTTTCTTGATACAATGGGGTTATGTGTCACGAGAAATAAAACGAGGTTCGGTAGTCCTTGCTTTCATAACAAGGTTCCCTGTGACATTTACCGTAAACTGAAGATTTGTTTTTTTCAAGTTAATTAGTTAAGATATAAATGATCATATTTGATGTGTCAATCAAAAAATGAATGGGATCCTTTTTTGTAGAAAAATATGATACTACTAAGTTGGTAGGTATAATTTTAGGTATTATCATAACGTTTACCACATATGTCAATTCATATTATCGTATATGACTCTATAATATGACACACAACTTATTCATTGAGATGACACTGTATATGTATTATAGGAAAATAAACCCGTAAACATGGAAGAAAACTATCTCTTGGTATAAAATCTAGCATTTATCATGCACTCTAACCTCATGTTGATTACATGTCATCTGTTGTATAAATACGATATAAGTTATACACTATGCATCAAATACGATGTAAAAATCATACATGATAATTATATGTATGTACGGCAACTCAAATGGTTAAATATGACGATAAAGGTACAAAGTTATAATGAAATGAGGGAAATAAGTATATTGATTGCCCACCATCAAAGACTTGATAATGTCAAAGTACTGACTAATTGTGCATGCAATAAATAATCGATCGATTGTTTACTATTCATAATTTTATGTGTATCACATCCATTGGTGATTATTGAATCTATCAAGCTATAAAAGTGGATAGCAAGATACTGTAATTGAAATGTTCACGTGAAACACTATTTTATGAAATAGGAAATGACGTTAAAAGAGTCAAAATTTCCTTAACATGAGTAATTGCATGACAACGATAAGTGGAGCTAAGTGCTACACCTAATGGTGGGAGCCATCTCTAAATTCCAATTATTGTAGACCCAAGGGATGACGCCGCAAGGGGCGTATGGTTGCAAGGAACCATAGAGGCAAAAGCTAAGTCCTTTAATGTTGTAGCTTTTGACGATAAGCGGAACTAAGTGCTACACCTAATGGTGGGTGCTACCTTTAGAGCCCAATTATTGTAGGCCCAAGGTGCAACGCCACAAGAGGCGTATGGTTGCAAGGATCCATAGAGGCAAAAGTTAAGTCCTCTACAGTTGTAGCTACTCTGTCATGTATGGACTGCTAGTGCCAAAGGTAAAGTCAGCAAAGCCGCCTATAAATTAAATATTAAGACAATTCTAAACACTCAATAAGTTAAGGTATATGTGAAGTTATAAAAATATTAAGGCATGTACAAATATTATGATTTTAAGTTCTTTTATGACATTATGTTATTATCATGGGCATATGCGCGATTATGTTAATGTTAATGTATATGAGCAATGTATTGAAAAGTCATGCAAGAAACGGGTTATAAAGGTAACCAATTACAAGAATGCAAAGAAAAGGGATATAAAGGTAACCCACTACAAGTATGCAAGGAAATGATTATAAAGATAAATCATTACAAGTTATGAAGGAAATTGTTTATAAAGATAAACCATTACATGTTATGCAATAAAATGGTTTAATTAAAGATAAACCATTATATATTTACAAGAGATGATTTAATAAAAAAATGAACCACTGCGTGTCATACAAGATTTGGTTTAAGAAATGTAAAAGCACGTGCGGTGCCCTTATTATTATTTTTTAATTTTTTTAATAAAAACGAATTAAAAGTGGCCTAAAAAATGCTGACTCATGGTGAACCCAGGGGCTGCCACGTGTCAACACTAGAAATATCGAAAAAGAATTTATTTTGTAAAATGCAAAATAAATAGGAAACGACCTCGAATCGAAAATGTTCCTTCATGAAAAATGCTCGTTTCAATGAGATCTACAACTTTCATGAAGACATCAAAGCCAAAATCGATCAAATGCATAAAGTGAATTTTTGGGGTATCCCATAAACATAGAATACCTAGATTTTTGGGTTTTGTATTTTTTTTTTCATTTTTGAACCAGATAAAAAATCCTAAAAAATATGGAAAAATTAAAGATAAATAAAGACACCTAAATCTATTTTTTTGGTTTTTTATTAATTAAGAAAATATGTGCAAAAATATCATGTCAAAAACCGTTAAAATACACAATGTACAAAAGAGGCCCAAAACCCAACTTTCACATACGAGCTCCGATTCACTTGAACTTGATCTTGTTTTGAAGGTAATTGAATGTACATTAGTTCAAAAGTGAGTAGAATCAAAACAAACACTGGATGAGGAAGATATGAGGCTTTTAGTCCAGGAATCCTGAAACTCGGGTTTGGGTTTTTGGTCCACTTAATTGGGTTAATTATTTTTTATATTTTTTTTATTCGTGTTAGTGATATGTACACAATGGAGGTGGTTTTGTGTCATTCAGAGTTAGCAAGAATGAACTAAAAATCTGGTAAGTTAGTCTATTTACAGGTCATTTTTGGCTTAGATTTTTGGCTTCTTATTTTTTACAGAAATTATGGATAAAATGCAATTCTTATTAAAACATGCATGGACGCTAATTATGCAGAGTAGATGCAGATATGCTGTTGATTTTGAGGGAATGGAGCTTAATTAATGAGATTTAGAGTGATGAATTTGAGATTCATCAACTGGCCCTACTGGCCCTATTGCTACTACTGACGTGGCTAAAACTGTGAGGTAGCGTTTGGCTACCGGGTTACCCTCCCCTTGGAGGAGTTTACCCCCCTTAACCCACAACCCCCTCTCTTCCCATGGGCCCCACATTATTCATTTTTTAGAAAATTAAATAAATCAATTTAACATCATCAATCCTATCAAAAAATAATATATTATACCATCATATCATATAAAAATTATAAACTACTCCACTTCTACTCACTTTTCCAAACTTCAATACAATCACATCACAATAACTACTCACTTTTTCAAACTTCAATACAATCATATCACCCCAAACCCACTTCTAACCCACCCCCAGTTTAACCCTCTATCCAAACACCAAAATCCAAAAATGGGTTACCCTCTACCAGTTTAACCCGCCTTAACCCGCCAACCAAATGCACCCTGAGGTGTAAGGTGGTGGTGGACCCTGCTGACCTGAGTGGAAAGTGCGTTGTTGCTGGTGAGGATGGTATCCTTATCTTGGCATGGACTGTACATAGCGCAGTGTGGGGACGAAGATGGTGTCCTAGTAATCTAGGGAGGGTCTGTGTGGCTGACCACTCCCTATCCTCGCTTGTCTGCCAATGGGGTCATGGATGTATCACAACCCGTTAATCTCAAATACCTACGGAGGATCCTAGTAGACAGACTCCTTTTATGGGAGTGTGTGCTGCTCCTACCGAGTGTACTACTGCTCCTCAACCCAACTGTTATGAGGCCATTGTACATGCTCATATATGAGGTGAACTTGGTGTATAGGTGTAGGTGGTGCAGAAGGGACATGTAGCCGCATCTTGGCCACCCTTACAGACAGTTCCTCCACTTGCTTCAGTAATCGTGAAAGCGCCTCAAGGTCAGTGACTCTCTTCTAGATCTGCTCTACCATGGTAAGATTATCATCTATGATCCCCATGATAGTAATGAGGTCATCTATCATATCCTCTATAGTCCTCCTAGGTGTCTCATGAGATAGGCATGAGGAAGACACTTGATAAGCCCTGGTGGCCTGAGATTTGCATGTTCCTGCCATCTGCTCTAAGATCTTCCATAAGACCTCTTCATTCTTATTTAGATAGCTCCTCCACAATCTACACTCACTAACCCTTGCATCTCAGTGGTAATACGACAAACCAAGGTCTAGACTAGAATCGCTATGGTAAAGCCATGTCAGGGGCATTTCTGTACTAAATCATAGAATCTATCCCAGGCCTCATAGAATGGCTGATGGGGGGCTTGGGAGAAACTAGTAATTTTTGCCCTCATCTGGTTAGTCCTATTGAGTGGGTAGAGCTTCGTCAAAATTAAGTCTTTGAATTGCAACCATGTTGTACATCTAACCACAAGATTCTTCAACCAATGGGCATCCTTATCTCCTAAGGCAAACGAGGTAACCTTCAGCATGATGTAATCTTGTCCAAACCCTAGCATGGCTAAGGTTATTACACACCACCTGTAAGTCTCTTAGGAATGCATATGGTTCTTCTGTGGCATTCCCGTTAAACTTCAATAACATCCCAAGGAAGTGGGGCTTCAACTCAAATGCATCAGGTCGAGTAACTAGAACTAGCTAGCTATTAATCTCATTCCCAACTGGGTTATAAGAATCCACCATCAGTCTATCCATACCACCCATCTCAATCACATGTCTGATACAAGCCATAAGATCTGCATTCTGCTGCTAAGCTCTAGATAAACAGACAAGGACTTGTTGCATGGGGTCATCCCTGTTATCCTCATCCTCACCATTCCTCTTAGGAGGCATCTTGATCTTTGGTTCATCTACTTCACCTTCAGAATGAAGTGGATTGGAATTAATAGAGTTGAAAGAATTTAATCTAGAAGCATCGAGGTAAGGGTTTTCCTTGATGTGGTGAGAGAAGAGAGGAATAGTCTAGGTCTTACCACCCTTGAGATGAAAAAATGACTTATTAATCATAGTTCCGTGGGAAGATTCCCACGAAACAATGAGGGTTGTGTATGAGAGCGATCCCTAGCCTACAAGAACGATCGATTTGGGGTTTTCAGTGAGAGGCTCATGAAGTCCGATCAAAAATCACCCCAATCCTCCATTCTTGATGTCAAAGTTTTTCATAGAGAGATCACGAATAATGAAGGCACAAATATGCGGTCTTTGATATTTGGTATAGATAAATGCATGCAATACAAACATAGTTCAAACCCCAATTTAACCATTGCACACAGTAAAGGTCGCAAAGGTCAAGCCAATCATCTTTTTGATTTTATGTTGGTAATAAAACAACCTTATAAGTCCAGTACACACAGTGTGTCGTCATACGCCCAGCAGTGCTCCTGTGTGCTCCTAATCAATGAGGTGATCTTCCCATGTTGTCAGGTTCAATATCATACCCCAAAGGAGATACACATGCTTATAGAACAAAAATGTTGTCTATGGTCGAAGGCAATCCCTTGCAGCTCTCAAATCCATGAGAGTCAGAAATAGAGAATTAGGGGGCAAGTGAAGAGATCTGGGCTCTAACCTTAGTGGATGCATCCTCACCCACTCTATCCGGGGGTAAGTACCTATGTCCAAGGATGGGGTCACTCTCACGAAATACAATTCTTGATTTTGATTCCTTTTATTTAAGTCGACCTTATTTAACAATCCCAATTTTAAAATGGTTGTCAATGGAATCATTAACGAGACAACTTAATCATGTCTACCATCTAGTTGTTGAGCGAGTTTTTCAGGGTTTTTAAATTCAAGATAGAAATAAATACAATGTTGTCGTAACCCTAAAAATCCCGCAACAAACAAAAAGTATTTTTTTTTATTTTCTCAAGCCCAAATAATTACAGAAAAATGTAGCAAGAGGAATTTTTGCTATTTAATTAATCTGTATAGCAACAAGATAGAATTCAAGGAGGCTACAATTCCGCAGGGTTATTCTATCCAATGAAATAAATCAATGAAAGAATGAAGGAATCTCAATGTACACTACTCTTGGTTTTTTTACAGGATTTTTGTCTTTTTATTATTTTTTATTTTTTTATTTCTAATTTTTTTATTTTCTAATTTTTAAATTTTTAATGATTTTGATTTTTGTAATTTTTTATTTTCAAAAATAAGGAACAATATGCACAAGGGAAGAAATACGCACACCATACTCTTTTTGTATTTTTCAAAATAGTAAAAAATACTCAGAAAATTGCAAAGAAAGTATTTTTGGGTTTTATAGTTTTAAAATTTTTGGTAATTTTTTCATGTTTTTCTTATATTTTTGTGATTTTATAAAAATCAAACAGTGACAAAAAAGTAAACAGTGCACAACATGGAGTAATTTGCAACTTAAAAATATTTTAAGTGCCCAAAACTCCTGAAAATTATTTTTATGCTAAAATATAGACAAATATCTACACACAAGAACTGAAATCACTATTTTTTGATTTTTCTACATTTTTCTAATATTTTAAGTATTTTAATTTTTTGGGTTTTATAAATAATTAATACATAAAATTTGGATAGAAAATAAAAGACAATAAAATACACCTAATCTATTTTTTTTGGATTTTTTAGAGCAATATTCAAATTTTTATGCTTTTTCAAAGTTCAGACAGAGAAAATGACACTGTTTTGAATTTTAAAATAGCAAATAGAAATAAAACATGATGAAAATTATTCATAATGAAGAGCGACAAAGTAGGAACTTAACATGAATTTTCAAGAATTTATTGACAAACAAAAGATTTGTTTCAATGAAAAGATCATGCAAAATCAAGTCTAGAAATTACAGAGACTGAAACATAAATATTAAAAGTTTTTTGCATCAAAATATAATAATAAATAAATAAAAGGATAGAAAGTGCAAATTACCCATGAAGGGCATGTTGCATGATGAATCCTTATTCATCACTCTTTATTCTTTTATTTTAGCTAATTATCTTGGCAGTGCATCATGTAAATATGTGTAAATACAATAACTTAGCAATATGCATGCATGTGTTAATATTACATAATTTGCATGTATTTGTGCAAAAAAAACTTAAGAATAATAAAAAAGGAAGGAGGTATTTAGAATACTGAGTTACCTAAATCCCAAGAGAGGGCCAGGCATTGGCCTGATCGCCAAACAAAATAACTAGAGAGAGATAGGCCTACTCTATAGTGTATATATGTTATGTGTATAATTATTTTTGCCAAAATAAAAATAATATATTCTTTTTACCTCCTTATATGTATTTATAAAAATAAAATAAAAAACAAGAAAATAAAATAAAAATAGAATAAAAGTCTCCCTCACTTGTACATAATACATGTATATATATTTCCTTCTCTATTTATTTTATACTTGTAAATAAATAATAAAAATAAAACAAAAATGGTTTTATAGTCCAAAAATTATGTTGTAAATAAATAAAATATAAAATTGCTGTATTTTTGTAAAAACTAAATTAAAATTAATGGTAGAAAATACATAGGTATAATATACATGTATATAATACAATATATTGTATATAAAATAATTTATTTTTCAAAAAAATAAATAAAAATCCCATGAAAATATTAAATATTTTTCATTTTATCCCTTTTTTAATTTAAATTCATTTACTATTTTTCATTTATTTATCTTTTATTTTCCTTGCTATTTTGTCCTGTAGCGGATTTTGTCCTTATTCCACGCCGCTCCTGATTTGGCCACTTCAGATTGTTGACTCGGGTCAACCCCCTCTTCCAGGGCTTGACCCGACCCAACTGCTCCACCGGACTTTCTTCTGCCAATTATCCCAGGTGGATCACGTGTGTCGTGCCCTGATTCTTCGCCTGCAGCTTCCCCGTGGATCCATGACCTTCGTGGATCCCTAAGAAGGGCAGATCTTTCTCGATTTGCGTGCTTCCACCCGATCTCTCCAACAACCTAGCAACGTTATATAATCTCTTCATCCGCTCTCGTAGGTTGGCAGCTCGTGCCTCGCTCCTATTTGAAACCCTAGCCACCTCCAGCTGAGTGACTGCAGTCTGGAGTGTCGTCTGGCAGTCGATTTGGTGCAGCAGGGCCAGCGCTCCCCCTTCGTGGCCAGTCCACTACGACGAGCAACCTCCCTTGCCTTCCATCGCTTAGTCCAGGCCATAACCCCGACGACCACCCTCGCCTGAAGCCCAGGAGTCGATCCAGATCTTTAGGTTAGCTTTTTATCCTTCTTCGTTGTTATTTCAATTCAAATCTTTCATTTGTTGCCACCGTAGCTCCGCCAGCTTCGACCAGTCGGTCGGAGCTCCTTCACCCACTCCCAACTGCTCTGATAACACCGCACGCTCATACCCCATCTCCCTCTGTGACCTGATCACCCTGATCATTGTCTATCTAGTCGAGATTAGGCTCGGGGTCTCCTCTACCACCTTCGTCGGAGATCAACTTCCATCCCCTACCGCTTCTTTATTTTTTAATCTTAATATCCTAGACCGGAGCATAGCTCTGAGTCAGAGCTACCCATTGCAGGTCTTGGCACACGTTGGGAACCCCTCATTCCCCCATTCCAGATCTCGCCGGAGTCCCTCTAGGCTACCTTCGTCATCATGTCCATCCGACCGGTGGAGACTTCATCTGAGTCGCTCAATCGATGCAGAAGCCTTCCACGAGCCATCCAGTGCTTCCCGATCGATCATCGGAGCTGAGGATCTCCTCCTTGGCTTCGGCGAAGTTCACCCAGGAGTTGTTCGTCCAGGTTGATCCCTGATAAACACAGAATTGAGAGCGGTTGTATTGACTCACAAGGCGAGTCAACAGTCGGTGTCTTAACAACTACAAAATCCTGGTTTAATCAACAATTAACCCACACTAAAGATCAATAATTAGAAATAAATGTGGAGTTAAAATTTATTTTTAACTCTGCACAAATGATGTAAAGGGCAAGTATGTAGAGAGTTCGAACACAGGGAGCAAGCAGGGTAATTCAAATAATTGTACGCAAGTGAAGGTGTGTGAAGTCTACACTATGCAAGCAATCAAAGGAATTTTTGTGGGTTTTTAAATTTTAAATTTTTTTAATTTAATTTTTAATTTTGTATTTTGATTTTTAATTTTCTGATTTTTATGATTTTGTATTTTATATTTTTTTTCTTTTAAATATTGGAAAATAAGGACAATGTAATAAAAGACTAGATAAAGTATTTATAAAAATGTGCAAAAATAACCAAAAATGCAGAAATAAAATGTTTTTTATATTTTTAGGATTTTTTACTGTTTTTTGTGATTTTTGGGTATTTTTCAAACTGTTTTTGGTATTTTTAAATAGCAAAACAAGTCCAAATTGTGAAATATGTGCTGACTGTGAGTAAAATAGGAATTAAAATTAGCAAACAACAACCAAAATTTTTCACACTAATTTTCAAATAAAGAGAATGAAATATAGAATGAATTTGTATTTTTCTGAGTTTTCTTTGATTTTATATTTTTTTTGAAGTTTTATGTATTTTCTAATTTTTAGGGTTTTTCTTCTGAGATTTTTAGTGATTTTTGGAGTGACACTAAAATATGATAAAATAGACAACGGGGAATTTTTTTAGAATTTTTAGAGGTATTTTAATATTTTTTGGCATTTTCTAAGCTAGACATTAAATAAAAAGCATGTTTTCGATTTTTAATAAATATTAAAATGAAATAAAATTCAAAACTAAAATTAGGGTGTGGAAGTACAAGTTACCAGGAACCTAAGTTAATTTTTGTGGAATTTTTGGAGACGAAATGATAATTTAAATAATTAAAACAAGTATCCAAACATTAAACATGCTTGGCAGGGGTATATTTGTAATTTCTCAAACATCCAGGGGGCTCACATGCAAAATTTCCACAAAATTTTATACTAAAACTTGAATTTACTGGACTAAAAGCAAATTACAAAACCCGAAGGGGCCTTAGTACAAAATGTCCAAGCCAAGCACGTGCTACACACGCGCCTGGCGGGGACCTAAAGGCAATATCCGAAAATATCAGGGACTTGTATGCAAAATATCCCAAAGTTTTATACTGTACTACAAAATCTTGGGACTGAAACGAAATAACTAAACCCAGGTGGTTCTTGCAAAATGCCCACCCCCTCACGCGCACAGGCACACAAGGTGACGTGGCGCGGGACCTAAATGCAAATAAAATAAAAGTGCGGGGTTTATATGCAAATAACACAAAACTTTAACACTACAGATGAAAGTTTAAATACTAAAAAGTAAATACAAAAGGCGCGAGGGTTCAAGTGCAAAATACCCTCGGCGTGCGATCCAACGGCGGATGAGCTGCCACTTAAACACGTGGCGCACGACGAACGACCGATGACGTTTCGCTGGATGCACGGCTGAGATCAGATCTCCACAAACGATCGACGGTCGAGGTTGGGGGGCGATCCAACGGTGGCTATGCGATCTGGGGGGCGCTCCAAGATCCGACGAATGAGAGGCGGGGAGCAAGAACAGGGAAGAACACCGGCGAGGTGAACTTCGCCGCTCCAGATCTCAGTACTCCGGCGATGTCAGGGCTCCAAAATGGACGTGGAGCGTCCCTGGGTCTTCCTCTTCCTCCTGGAGGTGCAAAAAGTCCACGGCGAGGGTCGTGGTGCTCGCGGGTGGCTGGCGGAGCTGCGGGGGCTTTGAGAGCTCCGAGGAGCTTCAAAACTCGCCTCCAGGCACTATCAAGTGTGCATTGACCGGCAAAAATAGTCAAGGGGTCCAAGGCAAACTGCCTGGACCCTTGGATGGACATGGAGATGCGTGGAGCGAAGGGGCGATGAACGGCCGGAGTTGCGCTCTGGCCAAGGGAATGGATCAGGCGATTCAAGCGATGGAACTCAGATTTTTTTGGGGATTTTCGATCCTTAGGCTAACAGGAGTGAAAATCAAGCGAGAAATAAAAGGGGGAGGGCCCTCAATGGCCGGAGCCAGAGGGAAGAAGATACCTCAACCGCCGATCTTGCGGGAGGTGCTGGAGTCGTCCTCGACCTCGTTCGCCCTGGCAGAGAAGCCCGCGGTGGAGCTGTCACCTCCAGCAAGGCTCAGAGCACCAGAGAGGCGGGGAGGGGTGGACCAAGGGGAATCAATCTGAATTCAAAGTAGGAGGGTTGCATATATTGGGTTTGACCCAAGGTGACAGTGGTCCAAAGATCAACGACTCTTGGTCACCTCAGTGATCCTTGGCCCGATGTAAACATATGGCGGGCAAGATGGATGATCGAGGAGGAAAAATGCAGAAGGATTCGAGGCAAAATGGTGTAAGCCTCGGCCTAGAAAAATCCGCCAAATGCGGCTAAAAACCAGGCCTGACAAGGGCTACAGGGGGTAGGGCGACCAGTTGACCGAAGTCAACTGGGGCTGAAGCCTGGTTGGTCCACGTGGACCAAGCAGGAAAAACCCTGAATTATTATTGTGTTAATTCATTTAAAAGTAGTAATAAACCGAATTAAATAATGATTATAAAATAAAAAATATTCGTTATTTTATGTAGTATTTTATTATGATTTTTAATTTATTTTATGAGGTATATTTTTATGAGCTCACTTTTAAACCTTATATAGGTATATTACCTATGTATTTTAGTATTTTATTTTTATTTTGTGTATTTTAATTTTATAATTTTTATTTATTATTTTGTAAAATTACAAAATACTTTTATACACTTAGAAATATTTTTATTTTATTTTATTGAGGTGTTTTGTGTATTTAATAAAATATAAGGGTATAATGTATAGGTATGGATATAGGTAGTATACCTATGTATTCTATATACAAGTATTTTTATTTTGTATTTTCTTTGCATTTTTATTCTAATTTTAATGTACATAATCATTATAAGTAATATTTACAACATTATAAAAATATAAAAATATAAAAATAATGAATAAATAATAAATTTAATATTTTAATCTGTACACTTGTACAATGAGGGTTCAAAACTCAACTTTCAAACCGTAGCCCCGCCAAATGCGAAACATAATTAAATAGCTTATTTCATTCTATATACAATTAAAGGTGAGTTTGCTGGATTTGGAGTTGTGAGTTGTGAGATACGGGTCTGGGAAGTTGGGATTCTGGATTTTTATTCATACCATAACTTTTTATCTGTACATTATTTTTTTGTGAAATCAATTTTGTATTTTTCTTTATTTAATTATCTACAACTTTCATGTACAAAGTTTCTTTATTTGATGTATAAAAAGTGGAACCAAAAATAGGTCCCAAATGAATAAAGAATGAATAGAATAATATAGGTATCTGACCGTTATCTCCCCCAACTTTATTCCTTGTCGACCTATTCATCAAGATGCCTAGGTCTCGGGGTTTCGGGTCATAAAATATTTACAATATTTTATTCTTTTTCTTTTCTTTTATTTATTCTATAATTTTGGCCTTAATTACAGTATTTTATACACTAAATAGATGCACATGTATGAATGCTAAGATGATGAAATTAAAGGTATTTACAGGTATTTGCTAGGGTTTTTGGTGCCAAAATAATAGAATAAAGATGATGAAATATGGATTCATCATCCCCCTATACTTTACCTTTGCTAGTCCCTAGCAAACACTTATGCAATAAGTGCAAAAAAAAAGAAAAAGAAAGAAAAGAAAAATAAGAACTTGGATTTTATCTGATTATCAAACTTGTCTTCACAAAATCAAAGTTTGGAGATTAAGTTGGACCTTTGGAATTTCAGTGCGGGCGGAACCTTAGTGAGAACCGAATTTGAAATCCAACAGTCCTTGAGGATCTCAAAACTCTGTCCAAGTCTCCTCAATAGCCAGGTCAGAAATACTTCAACTCATACGCAAACTCTTACGGCTATGAATCTGACTCGTGCAGTGTAAGTGATGGTGGCTCTCCCCAACTAGAATGACAAAGAGACTGACTTCTCCAGTACGACAACCCAATGATTCCCCAATCCAATAACTCCATCCTCGAGGAGCGGGGTATTCCCTTCTAAGTTCATGTGGCAACCAGCTCAAAGGAGGGGGTGAAGAGAAGAATGGACGGTAGCTAGTGTAGCTACCTATCCTTGGATGCAAGACCAGTGTAGTCAAGTCATCCTGCTGCAGGCTCATATATTTGACTTTGGAACTCAAGCTTGCTTATTGACTTTGTACATACTTGCAGGCTTTTTATTTTTGTACATGCCAGAACTTTTTTTTTTGAATACTATATACAACAGCATTTACATAAGGAGTTTTTCCTCTTGAGCCAGTAGACTATCACTCTTTTGAAGCTTTATTGCAACCCACAGCCTCCTGTCTTTAGACTTCCTAATCACTGGACGGGTTGGGGTGCACTTCAATCCCTAGAGGAGGACAAGTGTTTCCACTTGTGTGCGTCTCATACCGGCAAATCCAATCCCCTCACCACACCAACTGAGTTGAGCCATGTGAAAGGTGCAGGTGTCCAAGTTAGGTCATTATCAACAAGAGTCGTGTGTGTGCTCCGAAATACTCTACTTAGGCAGTCAAGAATCCATTGAACCAAGTCCCGTGATCCTCAAAGAATTAAGTCAACTAGACCCGAAGAACCTCAAACCCAGTTCCTATAAGGTTCCTGTTATTAGGTAGATTATAAGGTCCAATCAAGCTCCAATCTTCGGATTTTACTTAGACTCGTTCAACTATCAAACTCAATCCGAAAAATGCGAATGCTATGCAAATGCAATGCAGAAAATATTTTTATGATGCAATTTTCAAAGATTTTGAACTTTTTATGGATTTTTGAAAGGATGATGCATGCATATGCAATTTTCTTTGTATTTTTCAAAAAGACTTTTCAGATGTTTTTGGATTTTAATTTTGCAAATGTTTTTTAGGATTTTTGAAAAGAAAAAGTTTTGGCTGAAAACTAGGTTAAAAAATATGTACACGGGAGTGCTTCTTATATCTACAAGAAGTGGATTTTAAGAATTTACAAGGATGAGTGATCAATTTTATACCTATATACATGTAATGGATTTTGGTGAGATGTATGTATTCCTCAAACTTATTTGACACATGTTTTTCAAATAATTTTGAAAACTATAGTCCAAAATAGTTTTTATAAACATTTTTGCAAACATGTACACACATTTGAAAATCATTTTGCAAAGGTTTTCAAAACAGTATATATAGATTTTTCAAAATATTTTTGCAACCATTTTTCAAACCATTTGCAAATCATTTTTCAAACATTTTATTTTACACAAAGAAAAGAAATTTTACAAACCACACATTTTTACAAAGGTTGAAAACATGTAACAAAATATTTTCAAAATAGTTTTCAATAGATGTTCACAAAGATTTTCAAACTATTTTTTAAACATTTTGCAAAAAACATTTTCACCTGATTTAGTAAATACAAAAAGAATTTGAGGAATGATAACATCTTTTTATTAAAGATTTTTAATGAATTTTAAAGAATTATTAGCCATATTGTTAGGAAAATACGAAAGTACGAGTTATGGCTAAAGTATATACGCAGTATATACGACCCCCCTATACTTAGCTTGAGCGTTGTCCTCATAGATCGGAGAGAAAAGAGAAGACATAACTCGTACTAAGTATAGAAAAATCTGAAGAATAAACGAATAAAGAGATGAATGAATCAATGAGAAGTCGACTGTCCCCCCTATTCTTAGCATCAAATAATCCTAAGTATAGCAGACTGTACACAACGCAGGGAGGGTCAAGGGCGGGAATGAACAGATCGTACTCAGATTGTCTCCCCCTATACTTAGGGTAAAATATCCCTAAGTATAGAAAAGAAGAGGAGATAATGGAGAGGATCGAAATGAATTAAAACTCGGGATGCACACCCCCCTATACTTAGGACAAAGTGCATCCTAAGTATGGAAAACTGTCTACAAGGGCGGTACCTTTTTGATAGATAAGAAGATAGAAAAGGAAAAGAAGAAAAGAAGAAAATAAATCAACAAATGAAAGTGTGATATGGATAGATGATTTGTACAGCGGAAGATGGAATTGATCACCATGTATGAGATGCAGATGATGTGAGTCAAAGAGTACATCTCATACCAGAAGAATGGGGGCAACGTCAATGGTCGGCGGATCATGATCAAGATATAGTTTCAGGCGTTGACCATTGACGCGGAAGGTAGAGGAAGATGACGGTTCGGATATGTCGATGTTGCCATTGTCATGTACCTTCCTAACCACATAGGGACCTTTCCACTTGCTATGTAATTTCCCAGGAAATAATTTCAGCCTGGAATCAAACAACCATACTCTCTGATCTGCCTCAAACTGTTTATGGCTGATATGCGAATCGTGCCATGTCTTCACTTTCTCCTTGCACTGTAGGCTGTTGGAAAAGGCTGTGTCTCTCAGTTCCTCCAGGGCTGCCAATTCTGCTCTTCTCTAGTCTCCTATACTCTCGGGATCTAACAGCAACTCAGTGACTGCCCAAAAAGATTTGTGCTTGATCTCCACTGGCAAATGCCACGGCTTGCCATAGACGAGACGAAAGGGAGATGTCCCCAATGGGTTCTTGAAAGAAGTCCGATAGGCCCACAAGACCGAGTCCAAAAGCTATGACCAATCCTTTCGGTTTGGGCGGACAACTTTCTGCAAGATTGTTTTTATCTCCCGATTCGAAACTTCGGCAAGACCATTAGTCTGAGGGTGATACGGTGTGGCAACTCGATGGTCAATGCCGAACTCGTCTACAAGGGCCCTAACCTTGTCATTGATGAAATGAGACCCCCCATCTGAAATCAAGACTCTAGGTACCCCGAACCGTGAAATGATATTTTTCCTGAAGAATTTGCAAACGATTTTAGCATCTGCGGCTCAGGCGGGGATGGCCTCAACCCATCGACTGACATAATCAACAGCGAGCAGGATATGCTCGAATCCCTGACTCTTAGGAAATGGGCCCATGAAATCAATCCCCCATGCATCAAAAACCTCACAGAAGTGAATGGGTTGCATGGGCATCATGTCTCTCTGTTCGCAGGTTCCCATTTTCTGACAGTCAGTACATCTCTTCACGAACTCATCAGAATCCTTGAAGAGAGTAGGCCACCATAGGCCGGATTGAAGCACCTTCTGTGTTGTTCTTTTTCCAGAATGATGTCCTCCTGCCTCAAGCTTGTGGCAGTATGTGAGGACGCTATGATGCTCTTCTTGAGGAATGCACCTCCTCCAGATACTGTCCCCTCCTTCGTGATAAAGGACGGGATCCTCCCAATGATAAAACTTGGCCTTCGCTAGGAAGGTCTCAAGTTTCTGCCTGGGCCAACCTTGTGGGACTGTCTTGGCGACAAGATAGTTCACAATGTCAGAGTACCACGGGAGCGAGGCGATAGCCAAGATTGCCTCATCTGGAAATGTCTCTGTGATAGGTACGCTGGGCTCAGATTCCGCAAGATTCTCCAATCTGGAGAGATGATCCGCCACCACGTTCTTGACCCCAGGTTTATCCTTAATCTCAATATCAAACTCCTAGAGCAGAAGGATCCATCTGTTCAGACGTGCTTTGGCATCCTTCTTAGCCATTAAGTACCGGATGGCGGTGTGATCAGTGAAAATAGTCACTCTGGATCCGAGAATATACAATCGATACTTATCAAGAGCGAAGACTACAGCCAGCATTTCTTTCTCAGTCACAGTGTAATTCCGTTGGGCGGCATCCAAAGTACGGCTGGCGTAGTGAATGGCAAACGGTAATCCATCCCTCCTCTGTCCAAGCACAGCCCCAACGGCAAAATCTGAAGCATCCGTCATGATCTCGAATGGGAGAGACCAATCGGGTGGCTGAAGGACAGGAGCTGAAACAACCATCTCTTTGAGAGTCTCGAACGATGCAAGATACTTATCATTGACAATAAACTCGGTGTCTTTTGTCAGCAAGTCAGTAAGCGGTCGGGCAATACGACTGAAGTCCTGAATGAACCGTCGGTAGAAACCGACATGCCCCAGAAAAGACTGCAACTGACGCAAGTTGGATGGTGGATTGAGTTTTCTGATGATATCCACCTTGGCTGGATTGACCTCCATGCCCCTGTTGGAGACGATATGACCGAGGACCGTCCCTTGAGTCATCATAAAATGACTCTTCTCCCAAGATAAAACAAGGTTGACCTCAATGCAGCGCTGAAGCACACGATCTAGGCAGTCAAGACAAGCATCGAACCCATCGCCATAGACCGAGAAGTCATCCATGAAGACCTCTAAACAGTCACCCACCATGTCTGAGAAGATGGACAACATGCACCTTTGGAATGTCGCCGGAGCGTTACATAGACCAAAGGGCATCCGTATGAAAGCATAGGTCCCAAACGGACAGGTGAATGTCGTTTTCTCCTGGTCTTTGGGCGCAATGGCAACTTGATTATATCCAGAGTACCCGTCAAGGAAACAATAATGACTCTTCCCGGCTAGCCGCTCGATAATCTGATCAATGAATGGCAGCGGGAAGTGATCCTTCTTGGTGGCCTCATTCAATCGTCTGTAGTCCACACAGACCCTCCAAGAAGTGGGCACTCTGGTAGCGATCTCCTCTCCAGACTCATTGACAACTGTGGTGATACCCGTCTTTTTGGGTACCACATGCAAAGGACTTACCCATTTGGAGTCGGAGATGGGATAGATGAAATCGGCACTCCACCACCTTGAAATTTCTTTCATGACTACGTCTCAAAGATTCGGGTTCAGCCGTCGTTGGAAATCACGCGACGGCTTAGCGTTATCCTCGAGATAAATGTGGTGGGAGACAAGATTTGGGCTCAGCCCCTGGAGATCAGCTATACTCCAACCGATTGCCTTGCGGTTTCTTTCAAGAACCTCCATCAGACGAGATTCTTGTTCTCCAGTCAAATCTGCTGAGATAATGAATGGGTGCATTTCTGGCTCACCCGCAAGGAATCTATATGTCATCGACTGCGGCAAAGGTTTCCGTTCTGGACAACTGGGAGGTGGCAGGTCTGGCTTCTAATATGTCTGTGTAAATGCTACCAGGTCTGCATGGGAGAACTCTCGCTCGTCAGGAGTCTCTGACGAAGTGCGGCCTGCTGAATCATCGATAAAATGCACTGGCTCGCAATCTGTCATGGTTGTCAGCTCAGAAAGAATCAGACAAGGTAAATAATCATCAAAATCATCCCAGTCAATGTCTGAATCCGAGGGATCAGAAGAAGATGAGCAAGAATGAAAATCATCGGCACCATTCGTCCCGACACTATCAGCCTCAGGTATATCCTCATCCAGGATGTGCTCTCCCGGCTCTCGACTGCCATGAGCTTGAGATATAGTGAATCTGTAGGCAAGGCGAGGGTCGGTGCTACAGGATCTGTCCAGTTGGATTCATCATCAGTCATCACGAAATCACACACCTGGTGGATGTCTATCTCGTCCTCTATCATCTGCTCGGCTTCGCTGGATTGCTCTGAGCATGCCAACTCTCTGGCTCTGGTCTGGTCGATCGTATCTATTTGTATGCTTTCGCCCTCTACGCGAAAACATACCGTCCCACTGTCATGGTCGGATACCGCCTTGTCAGTGGCCAAGAATGGGCGTCCAAGTATGATGGGGGCATCGGTTACCGATTCAGGGATCTCCATGTCCAGTACAACAAAGTCCACGGGGAATTTCAAGCCCTAAATGGTAACGACCACATCCTTCAACAACCCCTTTGGCCTCTTGATCGACCTATCAGCAAACTGAAGGACTGTCCTGCTCTGAAGAAGAGGGCCAAACTCGAATCGTTTGAGTAAGGCTGCCGGAAGGAGGTTGGTTGAAGACCCGCTGTCTAATAGAGTACGATCGAACCGCTGCTCCTAGATCTCGCATCTGCCATAGGAGGCTCCTGTATCAGGTCTCTTGGCTGGCAATGTGTTCTGAATGGCGCAGCAAGTGTCATGAGTGAGCATATGGATTTGATCTCTGTGCCTCTTCTTCCTTCGGACAATAGTTGTCTCTTTCAAGTTCTTTTTGAAGAAGGGGATATGCTCAAATGCTTCCTGTAGAGTCAGCTGAATGTGGAACCTGTCAATCATTTGGTTGCCGAACTCTACCTGCTGGTTCCTTTTTTGATTTTCTTTTTTATTCCCCTTCGCTCGGCGGAGTGCCTCAGGTAAGGGGATGGTAGGGGCCTCCACAGATGGAGGACTAGGAATCGGTTCCTGTGTCTGTGAAGGAGGAGAATCCATACAATCATCATCATGCAACACATATGGATCCACAATGTGAACAGAAACCTTTCCTTCATTCATATTTTTGTTTTTCTTTTTGTTTCCACAGTCCATAGGTACAAATTGTGGGAACATCACAGAGGGTGGCTCAACAAAAGTAGATGTGGTGGCCTCAGTACCGTCACCTGCACCTGTCTCTGCGGCATCAACACCGCGCTCTGGTTCAGCATCCAAAATGGTAGCATCAGCACCACCTTCTTCATCTGGTCTTACGACAGCATCAGCACCACCGTCTTCATCTGGTCTTACGACGGCATCAACACCGTCACCTGGATCTCGATCATTGGTGGCATCAACACCACCATCTTCAACATCATCATTAGCGGCATCAGCACCGCTACTCTGCTTCTCTGACGCTCCTGGTACTGAGGCGCCGCCTGCGGGTATCCTACCGCTCCTAGTAGTAACAAAATCAGCATCATAAAAGGAATAAGACATATCACTCAAATAGTCACTAGGAGAGGTATCCTCTGTAAACTCTACCTGCTCAGACTTCCTTTTCAGATTGTTCGGGTTAGGTTCAATCTGAGCGGGTATGGCGGCCTTGCCTTTCATTATGTCCCTCATCTCCTGCCGGAATTCATCCATTTCTTGCCTGAAAGATGCTCGCTGTTCGGAGAGCAAGCATGCAAGATCATCGAGAGCTGGGTTCTCAAAGGTGGGACCCTGAGAACCGGATGGTTGTCCCTGCTGGAAATGGGGCTGCTGCTGCTGCTGCGGTTGATACTGGGGGTGATGGGGGTAAGATTGCTGAGGCTGTTGTCGCTGCCTCCACTGCTATCCCTGATAGACGGGACGAGGACCACTCTGATACTGCTGCTGATGGGCATACTAGGGATGTTGCTGCTGGTGTGGCTGGTGGAGCTGCGGGGGCTTCGAGAGCTCCGACGAGCTTCAAAACTCGCCTCCAGGCACTATCAACTGTGCGTTGACCTGCAAAAATAGTCAAAGGGTCCGGGGCAAACTGCCTAGACCCTTGGATGGATGTGGAGATGCGTGGAGCAAAGGGGCGATGAACGGCCGGAGTTGCGCTCCGGCCAAGGGAATGGATCAGGCGATTCAAGCGATGGAACTTGGATTTTTTGGGGATTTTCGATCCTTAGGCTAACAAGAGTAAAAATCAAGCGAGAAATAAAAGGGGGAGGGCCCTCAATGGCCGGAGCCAGAGGGAAGAAGATACCTCAACCGCCGATCTTACGGGAGGTGTTGGAGTCGTCCTCGACCTCGTTCGCTCTGGCTGAGAAGCTCGCGGTGGAGCTGTCACCTCCAGCAAGGCTCAGAGCACTAGAGAGGCGGGGAGGGGTGGACCAAGGGGACTCATTCTGAATTCAAAGTAGGAGGGTCGCATATATTGGGTTTGACCCGAGGTGACAGTGGTCCAAAGATCAACGATTCTTGGTCACCTCAGTGATCCTTGGCCCGATGTAAACATATGGCGGGCAAGATGGATGATCGAGGAGGAAAAATGCAGAAGGATTCGAGGCAAAATGGTGCAAGCCTCGGCCTAGAAAAATCCACCAAATGCGGCCAAAAACCAGGCCTGACAAGGGCTACAGGGGGTAGGGCGACCAGTTGACCGAAGTCAACTGGGGCTGAAGCCTGGTTGGTCCACTTGGACCAAACAGGAAAAACCCTGAATTAATATTTTGTTAATTCATTTAAAAATAGTAATAAGCCGAATTTAATATTGATTATAAAATAAAAAATATTCGTTATTTTATGTAGTATTTTATTATGATTTTTAATTTATTTTATGAGGTATATTTTTATGAACTCACTTTTTAACCCTATATAGGTATATTACCTATGTATTTTAGTATTTTATTTTTATTTTGTGTATTTTAATTTTATAATTTTTATTTCTTATTTTGTAAAATTACAAAATACTTTTATACACTTAGAAATATTTATATTTTTTTTATTGAGGTATTTTGTGTATTTAATAAAATATAAGGATATAATGTATAGGTATGGATATAGGTAGTATACCTATGTATTCTATATACAAGTATTTTTATTTTGTATTTTCTTTGCATTTTTATTCTAATTTTAATGTACATAATCATTATAAGTAATATTTACAACATTATAAAAATATAAAAATATAAAAATAATGAATAAATAATAAATTGAATATTTTAATCTGTACAGTTGTACAATGAGGGTTCAAAACTCAACTTTCAAACCGTAGCCCCGCCAAATGCGAAACCACCATCATTAAATAGCTTATTTCATTCTATATACAACTAAAGGTGAGTTTGCTGCATTTGGAGTTGTCAGTTGTGGGATACGGATATGGGAAGTTGGGATTCTGGATTTTTATTCAGACCATAACTTTTTATCTGTACATTATTTTTTTGTGAAATCAATTTTGTATTTTTCTTTATTTAATTATCTACAACTTTCATGTACAAAGTTTCTTTATTTGATGTATAATAAGTGGAACAAAAAATAGGTCCCAAAATGAAATAAAGAATGAATAGAATAATATAGGTATTTGACCCTTATCTCCCCCTACTTTATTCCTTGTCGACCTATTCATCAAGATGCCTAGGTCTCGGGGTTTCGGGTTATAAAATATTTACAATATTTTATTCTTTTTCTTTTCTTTTATTTATTCTATAATTTTGGCCTTAATTATAGTATTTTATACACTAAATAGATGCACATGTATGAATGCTAAGATGATGAAATTAAAGGTATTTACATGTATTTGCTAGGATTTTTGGTGCCAAAATAATAAAATAAAGATGATGAAATGTGGATTCATCAATCCCTCACCGTTGGATCAGACCCGCTTCGTCAGATTGCATCCGAACTATAGCCGCCACAGAGGAGTCAAGCCGTTGGATGTCAGATTTGACATCCACGAGCGTTCCACGTCCACGACAGTCCCTGTCCGTCAGATCTTACACCTGATGCCCGCAGAGCCGTACGATCGTGCCACACCAGCGGACGACACGTGGCTTCCCACGCGCGACTCATATGCAGTAAGGGTATATTTCTCTCTTTACCCCGTATTTATTTCAGTTTATGTTCTAGTTTGTAATATAAAAGGTGTAGTTCAACTTATTTGCACAATAGTCCCTATAGTTTCAGATATTTGGATTTTAGTCCTCCCTGTCTGAGACACGTGCTTGGTCACGTGCATAATGGTGTATTTGCACTTTTTATCTGGAACTTTTCCTGTGTTATTGTTTGAAGGAATGTTTTCTAAAAGTACATTTATACACCTGTGAACGTGGATTTGACGCATGTACGTATTTAATTGGATAAATTGCATTTTCAACCCTGGGCATTTTATACTTCTTAATATTTGGTCCTAAAACTTAAAATAATTGCATTTAGGTCCTTATAACCAGTGTGTGTTGTTTTTAATTAAATAAATATTAAAACTAGTCCAAAAATTCCCAAAAAATTACCTATGGCTCCTACTAATGTGTAATATTTTTGGTAACTTTTGAGATGCATTTGTTTTTATTTGATATTTTCTAAAAAATCAAAAACCCTAAAAAGTGTCCTTGTTTATTTTAGAAAACCCACAAAAAATAGAGAAATATCATAAAAATTCCTGATTGAGTGTCTTGCTATATTTTAATTTATGTATCATTTTTGTTTCATTCTCTGTTATAAAACTCCTAAAAATAAAAAAAGACTAAAATCCTTATAAAATTTAGCAAAAAATCTTTCAAAATTAAAAAAATGTGTTTTCAATTTCTGTAGGTAGATTTTATTTTTTATTTTCATAAAAAATGCATCCAGGATTTTAGAGGCAGTTTAGACATTTTTTAAATTGCCTTTTCATCTAGGTTGTACATTACTTGTTATTTTTGCCTTTTTTATTTTTAGAAAACTATATAAAAAATAAAAAAACCCCATAAAATACCCTAAAACACTTGAATATTAACATAAAAACATTTTTATTTTAAATATATCACAAAGAAAAAGCTAATATATGTCACTTAAGAGGTCACGTGCCGCTAGAGGTCGTATACAACACATGTAGGATCTGTTGTGGTGGACACCGATTGACATCAGAGACCGGACTCCGACTTCTCATTTTAACCTATTAGCTATTGTTCTTCGCTTGTAAAAATTCTCTATCTAAGGTTTATTTCTTCTTGCATCATATAGATAATTTTATTTCCGTCTTCATTTTATGTGCGGATCACCCTGTATGTAAAGTGTTTGTGTCAGATACGCATTTCTGACTTTGCATGCATCATTGTGTTTGACCGCGCATCGGCTTTTTCAACTCCCCCCATTGTTTTGACTTAAAATAATCCGAAGAATCGGAAAATTCATTAGGCATTGTTTGTTATTGAAAAATATCTAAAAAATAGAAAAACCATAAAATTTGGACTGCTAAACACACTTGACCATAAAAGACACTTCACTGAAAAAATTTGTCTTGGGAGAGCAATCCCCTCCTTGTTTAGTTTGGATGAGAGAGAGAGTGACCCGCACACTAGGCAAGAGCCATATCTGACCTCTTTTCAGACTATTGGTTTTGGGTTATTCGTTCTCCAGTGAGGATCGCTTCGATTTCTGCTAAAGCGGGCCGCGATATCCTTAACAGAGCGAGTTGATCAGATAGCCGGTAAATGGTCCGTAACTTGTACTGGCTAGGAAAGATCTAGCCTTGGGATTAGGCCAGTCTTCTGAGAGCGTTGGATTCCTACCAGCTCGCTTAATCGCTCTGATAGGCTAATTTATCACCTAATAAAATCGACAAGATAAAAATACATATCCGTTACGGTCATCAGCTCAGCGTTGAGTAGGTGAATTAGGGGTTTATTTCTCCTAATCTTGTGTGTTTTCCATCTCTCATCCCTCTTACTCTCCACATCACGATGATGGGCCTTAGGTCCCTTAGGCAGCCTCTGGTTATTCCGCTTTCGAGCACTCTGCCCCGATCATCTAGGATGGTTTGCGAGAGCCTAGACCTGCTGTCAAAACCCGAGTTTGACTCTGCCCTGTTCCCCCTCGACCACCCTTCTACCAGTCCCGAGGTGCCCGAGCAGAGATCGCAATAGATATATATTCATTTAACGGCACCTGAGATTGGGTCTTTTGCCTTTGCAGAGACCATGGCCAGTAGCGACGAGCGCACTGATGGACCCAACCAGACTCACACGTACGTTCTTGATCAGGATGCCATCAACAATACCCTATTAACCTCTCTGCAGACCATGCAGCGACAAATTAGAGATCAGGGGCTTTCATGGCTGACATGCGTAGGGAGATGGCTCAGATGCGAGCGGACATAGGAGAGCAGAACAAAGCCGGTGGTGGAGACATTCCAGAGCTAGGAGGAGGAGATGGACCACATCTTGATGAGCCAGTGGAGCAAGTCTGACCAGCACGCCTGATGAGAGAGTTGCACAACCCTGGTGCAACTCTGACACACCATTGGATCCAATTGCCTGCCATTCTGGGAGATTTCAAGCTCCCTCCTCAAACTATCCAGTTACTACCCAGATTTCATGGGCTAGCCACCGAGGAGCCACACCTCCATCTCCAGGAGTTTGAAATGATCTGTAGCATTGTCTACGATCGATTCATGGATGAGGATACCATTAAGATGATGGCCTTTCTGTTCTCCCTCATCGATAGAGCAACCTATTGGATGAAGCATTTAGGGAGATACGTGACTTCTTGGGAACAGCTCCAGAATGAGTACTTGAATAAGTACTATCCACTCGGTCGAATGAATGCAGCGTGAGCCCTCATCAACAACTTCTCCATGCTTCCCAACGAGCAGTTTCATGAGGCATGGGACTGATTCAGAGAGCTTATCGATCGGTGTCCACATCACGATATATCTAAGCCCAACCTCGGGCAGAGTTTCTTTTGTGGGCTGACACCGGAGATGTGGGGGCTCGTGAATGCATCTTGTGGGGGTTCATATTTCACCAAGTATGAGGATCATGTCTGGGCCATTTACGATGAGATGGCAGAGAACTATACAGTCATGTCCTAGACCTGCCTTTGCACTGAGAGGAAGCCCACACCACATGTCGTGTCCTATCAGAGAATAACACGGGTCGATGCAGGTCCTTCTACATCTTCAGCAGTCGCAACACAGGCAGAGTCGTCGGCTGCTGATATGGGCATCATCAGCGAGAAGTTGGACCACATCAAGATCATTGAGAAGAAGCAGTGCCAAAGTATATCGCATATCAATCAGATGGCACAGACGCTGTGTGACCTAAAGACCCAGATCATGTGTCTCCAAGAGGCACAAACGGCTTCTCAGCCCTGTCTCAGGTCACAGGATGACCCCAGCATCAGCAGCTCGACCTAGCCTTCCGCCCACTTCATACAGGTTCACCGTATTTAGGCAGAGCCGTTCTAACAGCCATAGCAGCAGTACGTCTAGCAACCACCGTCTTAGGACACTCAGATGGTGGTATACCAGCCAGATCAGCCCCTGACGGTCCTACCCCCACCCCCTTACGAGCAGGAGCCGTTGATGGAAGTCAACGGGATTTGGTACGACCAACCTCATCCTGGGTTCCGACGAGACCATCTTGGATTCTGATGATCGACCTGAGGTGCCTCATCGCAGCAGCAGCCTCCAGTTCAGGGTGGGCAGTACAGCCAGCAGCAGTAGCAGTCCTAGTTCCCACAGCCACAGACGCACTACTAGCAGGGTCCTCATCCCTACCAGTAGGGACAACCGTTGAGGCAGCAGCAACAGCCTCATCAGTATTCTCAGTAGTATCCCCCTCATCCGTCTCAGCAGCAGCCTCACTTCTAGAGAGGCAACCCGTCCGGTTCTCATGGGTCTACCTATGAGAACCCAGCACTTGACAACTTAGCCTACCTTATTTCCAAGCAGTAGGCTACCTTTAGGCAGGAGATGGATGAGTTCTGGCAGGAGATAAGGGAGATCATCAAGGGCAAGGCCTCCACACCCACTCAGATTGAGCCAAATCCGAACAACCTGAAGAGGAAGTCTGAGTTGGTATAATTTATAGAGGTTACCACTCCTAGTGACTCATTGGGTGATATTATTTCCTATACTTTTGATGAAGACTTTGTTACAGTTAGAAGCAGTAGGATGCCAACCGGTGGCACCTCGTTTGAGCGACGACACCATGAGGACTCAAAAGCGCCAGATGAGGAGGAGAGCAGTGCTGATGATGCCCATGATCATGTTGATGACGGTAGTGCTGATGCCACCAAGGATATAGATCCAACCGATGGTACTGAGGCCGTCGCTTCACTAGATGCAGGAGGTGGTGATGATGCCACCAGATATTCTGATGCTGAGCCAGAGAGCAGTGCTGATGCCACAAGTCCAGATGACGTGGGTGGTACTGAGGCCACCCATTCTATTCCTTTTGCATTTCCTTCTGTTTCAATATCTTGGGACTATTTAGAAAAATCCAAAAAAATTAATAATGGAAAGGGTTCTTTATTTTCGAGTCCATCTACGATGCCTGGAGATTTTTGTATGGATTCTATTTCGTCTCAGCAGCAGGGTCCCGTTCCTAGCCCTCTACCTGAGGAGGGCCCAACCATCCTCTTTCCTCAAGCACTCTGCTTAGCTAAGGGGAATAAAAAATAAAATAAAAAAAGAGCCAGCGGTTAGAGTTCAACAAGCATATGATAGACAGATTCCAGATTCAGCT
The DNA here is from genome assembly GCA_037367405.1 of Ottelia alismoides. Taxonomy (NCBI): domain Eukaryota; kingdom Viridiplantae; phylum Streptophyta; class Magnoliopsida; order Alismatales; family Hydrocharitaceae; genus Ottelia; species Ottelia alismoides. The sequence continues at coordinate 152,021 of JAZKJV010002077.1, forward strand.
GACTTTACAGAAGGCCCTTGAGCACATCCCTCTCTTCTAGAAGAACCTTAGAGAGAAGACTATCATTCGCAGGAAGAAGAGGAACCATCATACAGAGATCGATGTGCTCACTCGTGCCACCTGCTTCGCCATTCAAAACCGTCTGCCACCCAAGAGGCTAGATGCATGAGCTCCCTATGTCAGATGTCATATCCATGAGCAGAGATTTGATCGGACTCTATTAGATAGTGGATCTTCCATCAACCTACTTCTGATAGCCTTACTCGACCGATTCAAGTTTGGACCTCTTCGACAGAGCAGGACAGTCCTTCAATTTGCTGATCGATCTGTCAAGAGGCCGGAGGGATTGTTGAAGGACGTGGCCATCACAATTCAAGGCTTGAAATTTCCTGTGGATTTGGTTGTGTTGGAAAGGGAGATCCCTGAGTCTGTAACTGATACCCCCATCTTTCTAGGACGTCCGTTCTTGGCCATAGCCAAGGCAGTGTCCGATCATAATAGCGGGAAGGTATACTTTCACGTTGAGGGCAAGAGTATACAAATAGAGATGATCGACGAGACAGAGCGCGAGATTCAGCCTGCTCAGAGCAGCTCAGCGATTCAGAGCAGATGACAGAGGCAGAGCGAGGCGCCCACCAGGAGTGCGATTTTATGATTACAGATGATGAAGCTGCTTGGTATGATCTCATTTCACGAGCCATCCTCTCATATTCAGATACCACATATTCCCAGCTTCCAACAGAGGATAGCTTGGAGAGCACACTCTGGGTAGAGAACACATTCGAGGATGCAGACCATGTTCAGGATAGCGAGGCAGTTGATGTTTCTTGTGATTCAGGTTCAGATCCCTCGGAGTCATACATAGATTGGGCCGAGTTTGATGAGTTGATACCATGTCTGATTCCTACAGAACCAGCAACTAAGGTGGGGACTGATCTGATACAGTGCAGAGATACGCCAGCAGAGCAGTCGACACCATATTTTTATGATCAACGAGAGTTCTCCCATTCAGATTTGGTTCCCTTCACTCAGACTTTTCGGAGGCCAGATTTGCCAGCTCCTAGTTAACCAGAGCTGAAGCCCTTGCCGCAGTCGCTGAAATATAAATTCCTTGCAGGAGAGCATGAGATGCACCCAGTCATTATCTCAGCAGATTTGACTAGAGAGCAAGAATCTCGTTTGATGGAGGTTCTTGAAAAGAACCGCAAGGCGATAGGATAGAGTGTAGCTGATCTCCAGAGGATAATTCCGGCCCTGTGCTCCCACTATATCTATATCGAAGAGGACACCAAGTCGTCGCGTGAGTTCCAGCAACGGCTGAACCCAAATCTTCGAGTGGTTGTCATGAAGGAAATCTTGAAATGCTGGAGCGTCGATTTTATCTACCCCATCTCCGACTCCAAGTGGGTTAGTCCATTACATGTGGTGCCCAAGAAGACATGCATCAATACAGTTATGAGTCTGGAGAGGAGATAAATACCTGGGTACCCACTTCTTGGAGGGTCTGTATGGACTACAGACGATTGAATCAGGCCACCAAGAAGGATCATTTCACGTTGCCTTTTATTTATCAGATTATATAGAAGCTAGCTGGGAAGAGTCATTACTGCTTCCTCGATGGGTACTCTGGCTATAATCAGGTGGCCATTGCGCCCGAAGATCAGGACAAGACTACATTCACTTGTTTGGTACATATGCTTTCAGACGGATTCCCTTTGGTCTATGTAACACCCCGACGACATTCCAAAGATGCATGTTGTCCATCTTCTCGAACATGGTGGGGGAGTTCTTGGAGGTTTTCATCGACAACTTTTCGATCTTTGGCAATGGGTTTGATGCTTGTCTTGACTACCTAGACCGCGTCCTTCAGTGATGCATCGAGGTCCATCTTGTTCTATCCTGAGAGAAGAGTCACTTCATGGTGACTAAAGGTATGGTGCTTGATCATATCATTTCCAACAGGGGCATAGAGGTTGATCCGGTAAAGGTGGATATCATCGGGAATCTCCATCCACCGTCCAACTTGCAACTCTTACTGTCTTTTTTGGGGCACGACGGTTTCTACCGACAATTCATTCATGATTTCAGAGGATTGCCTGATTGTTGACAGATTTGCTGACCAAAGACACCGAGTTCATTGTAGATGATAAGTGTCTTGCATCATTTGAGACTCTCAAGAGTCTAGTTGTTGATGCTCCTGTTCTTCAGTCGCTTGATTGGTCTCTCCCATTCGAGATCATGACGGATGCCTCCTATTTTTCCATAGGGACCATGCTGGGATAGAGGAGGGATGGAGTACCATTTGCCATTCACTACGCTAGCCGTACTTTGGATGCCGTGCAGCGGAACTCCACTATCACTGAGAAGGAGATGCTAGCCATAGTTTTTTCCTTGGACAAGTTCAGGTCGTACATCACTAGATCAAAAGTGACTATCTTTACTGATCATACTGCCATCAGGTACATCATGGCAAAGAAGTATGCCAAAGCGAGACTGACTAGATGGATCCTTCTACTACAGGAGTTTGACATCGAGATTAAGGATAAACCTGGAGTCAAGAATGTGGTGGCAGATCATTTCTCCCGATTAGAGAATCTTGAGGAACCATAGCAGACTGATCCCATTTCTGAGACCTTCCCATATGAGGCGATCCTTGCTATCGCCTCGCTCCCGTGGTACGCCGACATTGTGAACTATCTTGTTGCCAAGAAAGTTCCACAAGGTTGGCCCAGGAAGCGACTTGAGACCTTCTATGCGAAGGCCAAGTTCTACCATTGGGAGGATCCAATCCTTTATCTTGAAGGAGGGGATAGCATCTTGCATCGGTGCATTCCTCAGGAGGAGCACCATAGCGTCCTCACATACTCCCACAAACTTGAGGCAGGAGGACATCACTCTAGGAGGAGAACGGCAAAGAAAGTGCTCCAATCAGACCTATGGAGGCCTACCCTCTTCAAGGATTCTGATGAATTCGTGAAGAGATGTACTGACTATCAAAGGATGGGCATTTGTGGACAGCGTGATATGATGCTGATGCAGCCCATTCAATTCTATGAGGTGATGAATCTGCGATTCGACATCTTTATTCATTTATTTTAGCTTTAAATCCCCTATAAAACACCTGCATAAAACACTAACTCCATATTCTTACTAACTTGCATCTGTGTGTAAATATTGTACACTTTTTACCAATTTAATCTAAAATAAATAAAGAAAGAAAGAAAGGAAAAATAAAGAAAAGAAAATAAAAAAATGGAAGACTGTATATATGTAATAGATACAGGCTGACCCGAACCCCGAGAGAAGGTTAAGACTTTACTTGATCGATCAGGAATAAAGTATGGGGAGATAGGGTCCTTAAGCAGAAAATCCAAAAAAAATGTGTGTGCGTTGTTATAAATACTTCTCACTTATTTTGTATATATCTATATAAAACTAACACGAATTTATTTATGCCTTAATTGACCTCAAATCAAATAACGTTCAAAACCAAAGTTGTAAATAAAAATGTGTTCTAATTAATAAAAATAATTGTACAATTACATCTTGTACAGAATAAAATAGCCACACTTGGAAAAAGCCACTATGCATTAATTGAAAGACCAATTCCGGCTCCATATGAGCTCAAGTTGAATCAATCTCACTTCCATTGGATTCGAAATTAAATCATCTTTAAAATGATTGTATTTTCGTAATTTTTGGAGTTAAGGTTGAAAAGTCAATTTTCTGGGGTAGTTTTGTGCAATTTTCACATGTATTTTGTGCATATTGTATATTTATAAATTATTCTCACTAATTATTTAAAATAAAAATAAAAATAAAAATAATAAAATTTTTAAAACAAAAAGGCTAATTTCCTCATTTACCCTTGTATATAATGTCATATATGAATATAGTATATGTATATAGTTGCTATTTTTAATTAACCTCCAGAAAAAAATAAAAAAAGAATATTTTTAATTGAAATAAATAAAGTGACGAAAATTCCAAAAAATTAAATTTTGTAAATAATTTTATATCTCTTTACTTTATCTCATTTCTCATTTCATCTCTCTTATCTCTTCCACCAAAAAATTCAAAAATTCATTTCAATTATCATCTCTCTTATCTCTTTATCCAAAAAATTCGAAAATTCAAATTTCATTCCATCTTTTCTATTTATATGGCTCCTTCTCCCTCATTTCAACTGGATCAATATTTAGAGAGAGGAGCCCGATCTCCGAGATAAAATTTCATCGAGAAAGTTGCCTAGTCTCCAAGCTGTCCGGTGACAACGAGTCGGTCTTGTCGAGGCGATCACGGTCCATTTCCGCTCCTGAAGTGAGATCCACATTTTTCTTATTTTTATCTAGGTTAATCGTAGTTTATTTCTCGCATTTTTATCTCGTTATCATTTTTTGTTTATCTAGATCTTAAAATCCGCCACGATTTATTCCGCCACTGACTAGATTTTTCATCTCTCCTTCTCGATCTCCACGTATTCTATTTCTATCATACACAATCTCTCAACTCTGGCTGTGTACGGTGGCCAGAGATGGGATTCAATTCTTCCATTTTTCTACAGATCCCCATTCATTTTCCGATTTGTAAATAAATAAATAATACAAAAAATTAGTTATTTCTTTTTTCTCTAACGTTTGTTTTACAGGATCATTAAAAAACAAAAAAAAATAAATAAAAATAAAAAAAGAATTTCTATATCCCTTTTTTATTCTTGTTTTTCAGATGTACAAAAAAATAATAAATTTTTTATTTATTTTTGTTTACATCTCAACCAATAAAAGAATTACAAAAAATTATAAAAAAACAACAAAAAAGGGGACGATCGCCTTCCAGGCACCACCGCCCCCTGCTCATCCAGCCGCCTCTAGTAGCCCACAGCCGTCGGCCCCTCCACCGACCTCCGTCACGCGGCCCGCGCGCGGTCCCACGCCACAGTTCATCCACCTTCAAGATGTGGGCGACATCGCAGCACCACCATCGATCCACGCCCACGCGCGCTGCCCGACCTCCACCGCTACCCTCCGCACGTGGGCAGTGACGTCGATCTCTGGCAACCTCTCCAGCGCCGCCGTGCGTGGCTCGTTCGCCCTGCGTCGCCTCACGCAGAAGCGCCTCCCCCTGCCTCGCCTCTCCATCGCGTGAGCGATCGCGTACGTTCGGCCCCTCCATCGCCGCGCTGTCGTTGACTCCCACCACCTTGATGCCAAACTCCGCCGACCAACGACGCGCCTCAGCCCTCACACCTCGCCCGTTCTCCACTGATGCCTCCCTTGCGCAGCCCCTTGCGTGCAGAAGAAGCAAGGGCGGCGACCCCTCTAAGTGACTTTTGCTTGTCCCTTTGTCAAGAATGAAAGAAGAGAACCCTTCTAAGTTTTTGAAGTTATCAAAATGGGCAAATTATGTAAACACTCCTAGGAGTTTACAAAAATTGCAAAACAGTCCCCGCCTTCAGAAGAGCACATGCGCATCATGTGACAATTTCGGTAAATTTAACATTTCCTCCTACAAGTGTATACTTTTATTATTAAGTTCAAAACTTTTCCATATTTGTAATTTAGTCCTTGTAAATTCCAGACACTGAATTTGCTTGATCTTTGTGATTAAATAAATGATTATCACGTTTTTAAAATTTTATAAAAATTTGTGTAAGCTCCTTCTATACATCTGAACATGGTATAAATTTTTCATAGCTTTTTGAGAACATTTGATATTTTTTAAAAAATAAAAAACAGTACCTTTTTGTCTTCCTGAAATTCACAAATTCATAAAAATTCAAAAATAACTCTAAAAATTCCAAAAAATTAGGGTAGTTTTATTTCATTGTCTTTTAATTTATGACCAATTTTCCAGCACTCATTATTTATAAAACCAAAAAAATTGAAAACATCAAAAATGTTATAAAAATCACAGAAAATTATACAAAAATCCAAAAATAATGATTTCAGATTCTGTTTGTAGATAATTTCTTGTAGTTTGTCTTAAATATAATTACCAGGATTTTTTGGTATTAAAATATTTTTAAGTTGCAAATTACTCCAGGATGTTAACATTTTCACATTTTCTCATTGTTTGTTTTTTAAAAAAATATAAAAACATATGAAAATTCCACAAAAATTCTCAAAAATATATCAAAACTTTCAAAATCCAAAAATATTTTCTCTAGATTTTTCTGAGTATGTTTGATTAATTGAAAAATTACAAAAAGAGTTGGTGTGTGCATTTTTGATCTTGGAAATATTACTTCATGTTATTTTTGAAAATTAAAAAAATACAAAATCAAAATAAAAAATTGAAAATCAGATAATATAAAAAATTAGAAATAAAAATTTTGAAAAGAAAAAAAATCACAAAAACCATGGATAGTTGTCCTATAAGATTCTTGTTTTCTCTTAATTATTTCTTGATTAATTGAATAATCCTCAAGATTTGTAGCGTCCCTGAGTTCGACCATGTCTGCTATAGAGGTTAATAAGTAGCAAAGATAAAAATTATTTTTTGTTTGTCACAAAATTTTTGGGGATAACACCGACGACAAATTGTTTATTAATAATTTTCCAATCCTCAAAATTACGTGTCAACATGAGGTTTTTGACGCATGGGGCATCGATTTCATGGGTCCATTCCCTAGGTGTCAGGGATTTGAGTACATTCTGTTGGCCGTGGATTATGTTAGTCGTAGGTTGAGGGCATCCCCGCCCGAACCGCAGATACTTGGACTGTTTGCAGATTTTTTAGGAAGAATATCATTTCATGGTTCAGGGTACCTAGGGTTTTGATATCTGACGGGGGTTCTCATTTCATCAATAACAAGGTAAAGGTCCTTGCTAGCGAGTTCAAATAGGCCATCGATTTGCCACTCCATATCATTCTTAGACCAATGGTCTTGCTGAAGTGTCGAACAGGGAGATCAAGACGATATTGCAGAAGGTAGTCTGCCAAAACCGAAAGGATTGGTGACAACTTTTTGACGCTGTCTTGTGGGCATATCGGACTTCCTTCAAATCTCCTTTGGGTACATCTCCCTTTCGCCTCATTTATGGCAAGCCCTGCCATTTACCTGTTGAGATTAGGCACAGTCACTTTGGGCTGTGAAAAATGAGATTGCGAGAGCCGCTAAATAGTGGTATGAAAAATCAGACTCACTGTCGCTGGCGCGACTACTCAAGCTTTCCCGTTTGTCAACAATTAACCCACACAATCAATCAATCAATCAAGAGCAAGGATTAAAATTTATTATTCCCTACTAAAAATGTTCAATGGCAAGCAAGTAGGGGTCGAACACAGGAAACAAAGGTGCAGAGCGTAGACAAAAAGTTGAAGTATTGGTCTAATAAACTACTTAGCCAATTTGAACTTTTTTTTGGGTTTTTAATTTTTAATTTTTTATTTGATTTTTAATTTTATATTTTTGTATTTTGATTTTTAATTTTCTGATTTAATATTTTCTTTTTATATTTTTTATATTTTTTATTTTCTTTTTCAATATTCGAATATGTGAACTATATAATAAAAGAGGTGATAAAATATTTATAAAAATGTGCAAAAATGCTCAAAAATTCAGAAATAAAATCTGTTTGGTCTTTTTATATATTTTTACTGTTTTTGTGATTTTTGAGGGTTTTTCTAAATGTTTTTGGTATTTTTAAAAACTGAATACAGGAAAATAGTTAATAACTCACTAGCCGAATGTAAAATGGGAATAAAAAATATCAACTGACATCAAATTTTCCCAAACTATTTAAAATAACGATAATAAAAATAGAACCTACAGGAACAGAGTTTGTATTTTTTGGAATTTTCTTTAATTTTTTAGAATTTTAAAGTATTTTCTAATTTTTAGGGTTTTAGTTTTGAATTTTGTAGCGATTTTCGGACTGACACTAAAATAGGATAAAATAGACAGTTGGTAATTTTTTTGGAATTTTTCTAGGTGTTTTAATATTTTTTGGGTATTTTCTAAGCTAGATAATAGCTAAAATGCATGTTTTTGATTTTTAATAAATATTAAAATGCAACAAAAATAAAAAGCAAAAATATGGCGTGGAAGGGCAAGTTGATAGGAGCTTAAAATAATTTCTATGGAATTTTTGGCACTTTAATGATGCTTGAAATAAATAAGACATACACACAAAAATCCTAAGCCTGGCAGGGGTATATATGAAATTATAGAAACATCTAGGGGCTTGGATGCAAAATTCACAAAAAATACACGCGCTACGCACGTGATATATTGTCCACAGGGGTATATTTGCAAATACCAAAAACCGGCAGGACAAGAGTGCAATTAACCCAAAAATATATTTAATTCACTACGCACAGGGGTATAACTACAAATACATGAAAGTCTAAGATGGAAAATGCAAAATATCCAAAAAGCACGTGGCCCAGTCACGTTAGGTGACGTGGCCGAGGACTGAAGTGCAAATATGGAAAGTTATTGGGTCTATTGTTATTATTACAAAACTTTTTAACTGGAAAATAAAATTTTAGGATTAATACGTAAATACAAAAAGCACGGGGGTTGGATGCAAAATACCCCTCGTTGGGCGCGATCGGACGACTGGTGACGCTCCACTTATCCACGTGTCCTGGTCTGGTGGCCCGATGGCGCTCCGCGCGGACGTCCAAGATTAGATCCCGGCGACGAGATCCAACGGTGGAGAATGGTGATGATCTGACGGCTCCTGTGCGTACTGGAGGGTGCTCCTGATCCGACGGTGGAGAGAGGTTCACGAAGAACACTCTCCCCGGCGAGCTTTGGCGAGTGAATCCGGCCGACACACGGCCTCTCCGGCCCTAGGATCAAGGGCAAAACGATCCTGGGGCCCTTCCGCGTCAAATGGAGGTCTCAGGCGAGCCTGAGACGGCGAGATGAAGGCAGACGACAGCGGTGACCTGGGAGGTGCTTCCCCGAGTTGTCGAGGCTCGATAGAGCCTCCTCTTGGGCTCTGACCTGCAGGGTTAGAAGCGCAAAAACCAGGCGAGGAGACTGGGGGTGTTCTCAGGTTAAATGGAGGTGGTGCACGACTCGGGCGTGTAGCTTCGGTGACGGGCGGAGATGGGAGCTCTGATTACTTGATCTGGGCGAGATCGAGGTGGATGGAAGGGTGGTTCGTGATGACAGAGTGACAAGGAAGAAGATGGAGGTGATCTTGGAGGTTGTAGGTGACGGAGGTGGCCGGAAAGTGGAGGCGGAGCTAAGCTCCGCCGTGGAATGATGCACAAAATTCCGGCGAAGGATTGAACGAAAAGTAAAACTGCTATGATCCTAAACTAAGCTAACCCTAAGCTACAAGAAAATGGAAGAAGAAGAGAAGAAGGCTCACCAGAGACAACGGAGTGAACTCGCGACGGAGCTCTGGTGAGGGACTGGATCTACTTCGATTCGACACCAAATGGCGCAAACCCAAGCTCTAATCGCCTCCTGCTGTCACCAGGAATGCAATGGGTTTGGGGTTTACGGGAGAAATTGGCGGAAGAAGGATCGAAAATCGAAGGGAAGTCGGGGGTTCTTTTTTGTAGGTTTGACGAAGTGGCGTCAAAGATCGATGAAGATGGCCCGAATCGTGAGTCCAATCCCCAATGTTTCTCATGGGCGTGATTCATGGGTCTTCGAGCAACAAGTTTGCAGAAGGTCTCAACCTCAATTGGTGAAAGATAAGACCTCGAAAAATCCATGAAGAAGAGACAAAATACTCTATGATAGGTCTAAGGGAGGAGGTCAGACAATTGATCGAGGTCAACTGTCAGACCAACCCGGTTGGTCCACGTGGACCAAACAGGAAAAATCCCATAAAATTATTTCAAAAATCGTTAAAAAATAGAAAATGGATTAATTAAATTTTGGTTATAAAAAATGTTTATTATTTTATGAATTATTTTATTATGATTTTTAATTATTTTTATGATGTGTATTTTTACAAGTTTCTTTTTAAGGCTTATATAGGTATAATATGAATATATTTTATTCTTTTATTCTTATTTTGTATATTTAATTAATTTATTTTTATTTAGTACTTTATAAAATTATAAAATACTTTTATACACTTAATTATATTTTTATTTTGTTTTTCTGAATTATTTTGTATATTTAATAAAATAAAATGTTAAAATTTTAGGTATAGATACAGGTGTTATACCTATGAATTCTAGTTACAAGTGATTTTATTTTATGTTTCTTTTGTATTTTTCTCTGATTTTAATAAACAAATATATTATAAGAAATATTTACAAAATTATAAAAATATAAGAATACAAAAAATATTGAATAAATAATAAATTGAATATTTTAATCTGTACAAGTATACAATGAGGGTCCAAAACTCAACTTTCAAACCGTAGCTCTGCCAAATGCGAAACCATGCCATTAAATAGCTTATTTTATTCTATATACAATTAAAGTGAATTTGCTGCATTTGGAGCTTTCAGTTGTGAGATACGGGTCTGGGAAGTTGGGATTCTGGATTTTTATTTAGACCATAACTTTTTATCTGTACATTATTTTTGAGTGAAATCAATTTTATATTTTTCTATATGTAATTATATACAACTTTCATATACAAAGTTTCTTTATTTGAAGTATAAAAAGTGGAACCAAAAATACGTCCCAAAGTGAATAAAGAATGGATAAAATAAAAGGGATTTTTATTATATTCTGGCCCTTATCTCCCCCTACTTTATTCCTTGTCGACCTATTCATCAAGATACCTAGGTCTCGGGGTTTCGGGTCATAAAATATTTACAATATTTTATTATTTTTCTTTTCTTTTCTTTATTATATAATTTTGGCTTTAAAACATGCATTTTATACAATATTTACATGTACATGCATGAATGCTAAATTGCTCTATTTAATGCTATTTATAGGCATTTACTAGGGTTTTTGAGGCCAAAATGATAGAATAAAGATGATGAAATGTGGATTCATCATCCCCCTATACTTTACCTTTGCTAGTCCCTAGCAAACACTTATGTAATAAGTGCAAAAAGAAAAAAAAAGAAAGAAAAGGAAAAGAAAAACTTGGATTTAGTTTAATTATCAAACTTGTCTTCACAAAATCAGAGTTTGGAGCTTAAGTCGGACCTTTGGAATTTTAGTGCGGGCGGAACCTTATTGAGAACCGTGTTTGAAATCCAACATTCCCTGAGAATCCCAAAACTCTGCCCAAGTCTCCTCAATAGCCAGGTCAGAACTATCTCAATTCATACGCAAACTCTTACGACTATGAATCTGACTCGTACAGTGTAAGTGATGGTGGCTCTGCCCAACTGAAATGACAAAGAAACTGACTTCTCCAGTACAACGACCCCATGATTCCCCAATACAGTAACTCCATCCTCGAGGAGTGGGGTATTCCCTTCTAAGTTCAAGTGGCAACCAGCTCAAGAGGAGGGGGTGAAGAGAAGAATGGACGGTAGCCAGTGTAGCTACCTATCCTGGGATGCAAGACCAGTGTAGTCAAGTCATCCTGCTGCAGGCTCACATTTTTGACTTTGGAACTCAAGCTTGCTTATTGGCTTTACATATTTGTACATACTTTGCAGGCTTTTTATTTTTATACATGCCTGAACTTTTTTTTTCGAAATACTATTCACAGCAGCATTTACATAAGGAGTTTTTCCTCTGGAGCCAGTAGACTATCCCTCTTTTGAAGCTTTATCTCAACCCACAGTCTCCTGTCTTTAGACTTCCTCATCACTGGACGGGTTGGGGTGCACTTCCCTCCCTAGAGGAGGACAAATGTTTCCACTTGTGTGTGTCTCATACCGGCAAATACAATCCCCTTACCACTCCAACTGAGTTGAGCCATGTGAAAGGTGCAGGTGTCCAAGTTAGGTCATTATCAACAAGAGTCGTGTGTGTGCTCCAAAATACTCTACTTAGGAAGTCAATAATCCATTGAACCAAGTCCCGTGATCCTCAAAGAATTAAGTCATCTAGACCTGAAGTACCTCAAACCCAGTTCCTATAAGGTTCCTGTTATTAGGTAGATTTTAAGGTCCAATCATGCTCCAATCTCCGGAATTTACTTAGACTCGTTCAACTATCAAACTCAATCCGAAAAATGCTCATGCTATGCAAATGCAATGCAGAAAATATTTTTGTGATGCAATTTCCAAAGATTTTGAACTTTTTCTGGATTTTTGAAAATATGATGCATGCATTTTTTGTATTTTTCAAAAGATTTTTCAACTGTTTTTGGGTTTTAGTTTTGCAAATGTTTTTGTGATTTTTGAAAACAAAAAGTTTTTGGCTAAAAGCTAGGTGAAAACTATGTACACGGGAGTGCTTCTTTATATATACAAGAAGTGGATTTTAAGAATTTAGAAGGGTAAGTGATCGATTTTATACACATATATAGTGGATTTTGGTGTTATGTATATATTCCTCAACCTTATTTGACACAGGTTTTTCAAACAATTTTGAAAACTATAGTCCAAAATAATTTTTACAAACATTTTACAAACATGTACACACATTTGAAAATCATTTTGCAAAGGTTATCCAAACACTATAGATAGATTTTTCAAAACATTTTTGCAACCATTTGCAAATTATTTTTCAAACATTTTATTTCACACAAAGAAAATAGATTTTGCAAAACCACACATTTTTACACAGGTTAAAAACATGTAACAAAACATTTTCAAAATAGTTTTCAATAGAAGTTCACAAAGATTTTCAAACTATTTTTCAAACATTTTGCAAAAAAACATTTTCACCTGATTTATCAATCAGTACATACAAAAACAATTTGAGGAATGATCACATCTTTTTATTAAGGATTTTAATGAATTATTAGCCATATTATTAGAAAAATACGAAAGTACGAGTTATGGCTAAAGTATATACGCAGTATATACGACCCCCCTATACTTAGCTTGAGCTATGTCCTCATAGATCAGAGAGAAAAGCGAATACATAACTCGTACTAAGTATAGGCAAGTCTAAAGAATAAATAAACGAAGAAACGAATGAATGAATGAGAAGTTGACCGTCCCCCCTATACTTAGGATCAAATAATCCTAAGTATAACAGTCTGTACATAAGGCAGGGAGGGTCAAGGGTGGGAATGAACAGATCGTACTTAGATTGTCTCCCCCTATACTTAGGGTAAGATATCCCTAACTATAGACAAGAAGAGGAGACAATGGAAAGGATCAAAGAATGGAGAAATTTGGGGTGCACGCCCCCCCTATACTTAGGACAAAGTACATCCTAAGTATAGAAACTATCTTCAAGGGGGCGACACCTGCTTGATAGATACAAAAGATAGAAAAGGAAAAGAAGAAAAGAAGAAAATGGATATGAACAACTCAGGATGCGCATCCCCCCTACACTTATGATAAATTACATCCTAAGTGTAGCAATGATGAAAGGGATGACATCATGTCGGTAGAAGAGGATAAAAGAGATTGAAAAGAAGAAAAGAAGAAAAGTCATTCAAAAATGTTTTCCTGTGATTGGCCTTCCTTTGCCTCTTTGGAGATATCCATCTCATCCTTATAGATTACTTGAATCGAGTCAACGACAACCATGAATGTATCATGTTCAAGGTATGGCTTCAGAAGCTGTCCATTGACCACAAATGGATGTGCGTCAGCTGACAGATTGGATATCAATACACTTCCGTTGTCACGCACCTGCCTAACCATAAACGGCCCAGTCCATTTACTCTTCAATTTGCCTGGAAATATCTTTAATTTCGCATCGAACAACCACACCTTCTGACCTGGATCAAAGGACTTGCGGCGGATATGCTTGTCATGCCATGTTTTGACCTTCTCCTTGTACATTAGGCTGTTGTCATATGCATAATCTCTGAATTCTAGTAATCTGTTCAGATCCAATTTTCTGTTCTTTCCTGCTTGCTTGGAGTCCAAATTACAGACGTTAATGGCCCATAAAGATTTGTGAATGATTTCAACGGGCAAATGACATGGCTTGCCATACACCAGGCGGTAGGAGACATTCCTAAAGGTGACTTGTATGTTGTTCTATAAGCCCAAAGAACGACATCAAGCAGCTGAGACCAGTTCTTGCGATCTGGACGCACAAGCTTCTGTAAAATTGTCTTGATATCCATATTTGAACATTCAGCTAAGCCATTGGACTGCGGGTGGTAAGGTGAATCAACACGATGTTCAATGCAGAATTCCTGGGTCAGCTTCTTCACCTCTTTGTTTATGAAATGACTACCCCCGTCAGATATGAGAATCTTGGGAATCCCGAACTGTGCTATGATGTGATCTCTCAAGAATCGACAGACATTCCTACTGTCGGCGGTTCGGGCGGGAATAGCCTCCACCCATCGACTTACATAATCGACAGCAAGAAGAATATATTCATAGCCCTGACTGTTGGGAAACGTTCCCATAAAGTCGATGCCCCATGCTTCGAAGACGTCAGAGATCTGAATGTATTTCAGAGGCAAAGCGTCTCTCATTCCTATGGTTCCGCTCATCTTCTGACAGTTAATGCAGCCTTTGACATAATCATCTACATCTTTGAATAATGAAGGCCACCATAGGCCACTTTGAAGAACTTTTGCTGCCGTACGTTTACATGAATGATGTCCTCCAAATTCTTGGTCATGACATAAAGCGAGGACACTTGGAACTTCCTCCTGAGGAATGCACCTTCTCCAGATGCAATCTGCTCCCTCACGAAACAAATACGGATCCTCCCACTGGTAGAAATGGATTTTAGACAAGAATCTATCTATTTTCAACTTAGGCCAGTCCTGTGGGATTTTCTTGGTCATCAGATAATTCACAATGTCTGCATACCAAGGAAGCGAGGTGACAGACATAATTGCCTCGTCTGGAAAGGTCTCTGTGATCAGCTGCAGGTTCGGCTCAAGAGATTCCAGCTCAGGAAGCCTTGACAGATGATCGACCACCACATTCTTTACCCTAGATTTATCTTTGATTTCCAAGTCAAATTCCTGGAGGAGAAGGATCCACCAAATGAGACATGGTTTGGCGTCCTTCTTCTGTTGTAAATACCGAATGGCCGAATGATCAGTGTAAATGATTACATTGGATCCAAGGAGGTAGGATCTAAACTTTTCTAAGGCAAAGACTACCGCTAGCTGCTCCTTTTCAGTGACAGTGTAGTTCCGCTGAGCTTCATCAAGCGTTCGACTAGCGTAGTGAATCGCAAATGGTACATTATCTTTCCTCTGTCCAAGTACAGCTCCGATGGCATAATATGACGCGTCGGTCATTATCTCGAAAGGCTGAGTCCAAATCGGCGGCTGTAAGACAGGGGCCTGTGTGATGAGTTCTTTCAACTGATTAAAGGCAAGGAGCACACGATTATCTACAATAAATTTATTCTCCTTGCTGAGCAACTCAATCAACGGTCTGGCCAGTTTGCTAAAGTCTTTCATGAATCGTCGGTAAAACCCGACATGGCCCAAGAATGACCTGACTTGCTTGATGGTTGTAGGTGGCTCAAGTTTTGAAATCACGTCCACCTTGGCTGGGTCAACCTCCATACCATGTTTAGAAACCACGTGACCCAACACAATTCCTTCGGTCACCATGAAGTTGCTCTTCTCCCACGAGAGCACAAGATTGAGTTCGCAGCACCTCCGTAGGACTCGGTCTAAATAATCCAGACATTGGTCAAATGAATCCCCGTAGACCGAAAAATCGTCCATGAAGACCTCGAGAAAATTGCTCACCATATCAGCAAAAACTGCAAGCATACACCTCTGAAATGTGGCTGGGGCGTTGCAAAGCCCGAACGGCATCCGTCTGAAGGCATATGTGCCAAAAGGACAGGTGAACGTGGTCTTCTCTTGATCTTCAGGAGCAATAGCAACTTGATTATACCCAGAGTAGCCATCCAAGAAGCAGAAATATTCCTTTGCGGCCAATCTCTCCAAGATATGGTCTACGAGGGGTAAAGGAAAGAGGTCCTTCTTGGTAGCGAGGTTAAGTCTTCTGTAGTCCACGCACACTCGCCATAAAGTGGGTACTCTGGTCGCGATCTCCTCTCCTTTGTCATTCTTCACAATGGTGATCCCTGATTTCTTGGGCACCACATGCAGAGGGTCTCACCCATTTGCTGTCGGAGATGGGATAAATGAATCCTGCATCACACCATTTCTTAATCTCTTTCATAACAACCTCCCGCAGATTAGGATTTAATCTTCTCTGAAGTTCTCGAGAGGGCCTGCAATCTTCTTCCAGAAAGATGCGGTGCGAGCATAGTGACGGATTGATCCCATGGAGATCAGAAGTTTGCCAGCCTATCGCTTTGCGATTGCGTTCATGAACCTCCATCAGACAAGATTCTTGGTCTTCGGTCAGATGTGCATTGATGATGACCGGGTACATGTTCGGTTCTCCCGCAAGGAAAGCATACTTCATGTTGGAGGGCAAGGGTTTTAGCTCTGGCGGAGTCTGATTCTTTCAACTGTTCGGTGTCCACCATACTCTGTTCTGCTTCTTCTCTCAAAACTTGGCAGAATGTCTCGATGATTTCCTCCTCATCAAAAGATTCTTCAAACATCTGCTCTTGTTTTTGAAGGCACATCACCCCCAAGGCAGTCTCTTGCAGCACATCAGCAAGTTCCTCATCCTGATCGATAAGGAAAAATTCAACTGCGGTCTCCACTTCCTCCTTGGGGCAGAGAAGTTCATGGATCTCATTGTCATCCAAAAATAAGTTGATATCTTGAATTTCTGCTAGAAAGTCGCAGTCGTCAGCATACTCGATCACCCTTGCACATGATGTAGATGTCTGTTCGGATGGTGTTCCCTCCGACAGGGTCTCTACTCTTATTGTTCATTGCCAGCGCCAAAAGTGATTTCTCCTGTCCCATAATTCGCTACTGCATTTGATGTCGACAGAAATGGTCTTCCATATATGATTGGGGTAAGGAGCAATGGAGAGGGGACGTCCATATCTAAGACCACAAAATCGCCCAGGAATGACTTTCCCTGAACCGTGACGATCACGTCCTCCAACAGTCCCCTAGGACGCTTGACAAACTTGTCTGCGAACTGCATAATCATCTTTGTAGGCTTGAGCGGTCCTAGCCTGAATTCCGTAAGTAGCGAAGCTGGCATCAGGTTGACAGAAGACCCGCTGTCGAGAAGTGTTCGTTCAAACTCCTGATTGAACATCTAACAACGTACAAGAGGTGCTCCCATATCAGGCTTTTTATCTGGGAGGTTGCTGATGGCATTAACGGTGACCATTGTTAGTATATGCTTTTTAGACTTTCCACCCTTGCTTCTGGAGTTGTGAGGGTGCGGCCTGCGCTTGGTTGTGCATGCCTCTTTCATGCCTTTCTTTACGGCTGGCATGTACTCAAGGGCTTTCATTAATGGCATATTCAACACCAAATTCTAGATGATCTCTATAATGGCAGGATCAGACAAAGCATTTTTAAAATTTTCATTTTTTTGTGCTTTTTCAATACTTCAGGAAAAGGAATATTTATAACATCTTCATCAATTTCATTCAAAAGAGTGTCCATACTGTCGTGTACAGGTAGATGGCAAAAAGGAATGGGTTCATCTACAATTTATGGACCAAAAATGACAGGCTCGGCTTCTGGTGCTGGCGTTGGACTCGCTGCAGGTGCAATGCTCCTCCTGTTAGGAATTGGTTGTGAGGCAGGTGCAGGTGTCTCCAATGCTGCCCGATCTCCACCGAGGTTGCTGCTATCTTTTTGTGTTTTGTTATTTTCTTCATTTTTTGTGATTTTCTAAATGCTGGTGCTGCTCCCAAAATGCCGCTTGGCCCTGGTGTTGGCTGGACTGATGATTCCCCGTCAGATGCAAGACGCTTTCCCTTCATCGTCGCTGATGGCTGGAGTGTCCTACCGCTTCTGAGAGTAACAACATTATATAAAAGATAATTAAATTCACCTGATTCGGGTTGGACACTGCCGGCTACCTGCTCCTTACGTCGGAAGTTGTTCGGGTTGGCTTCGACCTGGGCTGGTATGACGGTCTTGGATGCCGTCAGGTCGTCGATCTTCTGGGTCATCTCAGCCATGTTCTTCATTAATTGTTCTAAACAGGCCAGGGCCGGATTAATCGGCACAATCTCAGAAGAATCCCCCTGTTGGGGCCTAGAGTGCTGGTATGGCGGCTGAGATTATGACTGGTAACTTTGAGAAAGTTGGTGAGGTGGAGGGTTGGAGGAATACTGTAAATGTTGTTGGATGTATGTAGCAGCCGGTTGCTGATGGTATCCTTGTCCGCGATATCCGGACTGCTGAGGACCATGCTGGTAATTCTGCCTCTAGGTATTACCGTGGGATGGAGGATGGGACTGGTAGGAAGGCTGGAAGGGTCTCCCACCCTGCTGCTGCTGGTGGTAGGGCATGTTGCCCATGTTCTGACCCTGAGAGTGTCCTTGAGGACGAGTCAGCTGCGCTTCATTGTTCCATACACCATTGATCTCTTGAATCAGTGGCGGGGGTGGAGAGAACTGCTTAGAGTAGACAGGCTGGGACTCAGGTTGGTATACAACCATCTGTGTCTGGGTCTGCGGGGCTGCTCCGGAACCTACACGTAATACACGTGCTGAATAGGTTGGGGCTGTGGTGGAGTCGGCTGAGGATTCTGCTGCGTTGTGGGCTCCTTCTTCTCAGCATTCGGCTTGGCAGAAGTAGACACAACGTTGCACATGTTTGCATTCAATGCACGCACAAGCTGCTCCAAGTGTTGGGAAATCTGGTCGAGCATTCCAAGACCCTGGGTCCTCTTCTTGATGATAGACAATTTTTCGAGGTCCTGCGACCTCTTCTCAATGATGTCCACCTTAGACAGGTGGCTCCGAATTATGCTTAGGTTGGAGCTCTCATCCTTGTCCTCAGTGTGAGAAGCCATGTTCACTGGCTTGCTGATGGCGGTTGGTACCTTCATGTATGCTCTGGACGAGGATTGGGTGGCTTCTCCTTCAACCATTTCCTCGAAGATGTTCCATAACACGTCCTCGTCCTTGTTAAAATGTGAACCGCTGCAAGCAGCGTCTACCAGCTTTTGGCTCTCAAGTGATAGCCCTCCAAAGAAATGCTGCACGAGACTAGTCTTTGGAATTTCATGGTGGGGGCACTTCTCTTGCAGGTCTTTGAATCTCTCCCACGCTTCATGGATAGCCTCGTGAGGCTGCTGGCAGAAACTGGAGATACGGGCACGCATCTGATTCAATCGCCCAAGAGGATAAAATTTATTAAGAAATGTAGACTTCAGCTCCTCCCAAGTCGTGACAACCTTCCCAATATGGTCGACCAAATATAGGGCCTTGTCTTGAAGGCTGAAGGGAAAGGCGATCATCTTGACTACCCCCAACAGAATACCAGGGTAGTGAGCAGTGGCACATATGCGGCTAAACTTCTTCAGAAAGATGTATGGTTCCTCAGTGGTGTTCCCATGGAATGTGGGAAGCAGGGACAGAAATTGCAACTTCAGCTCGAAGTGGGCATGCATACGTGGAACCTGAATCCACTCAGTGATGCGACCTGCCCCTGGGTTGTATGTTTCCTTCAGTGTAGGCTTCGGCTGCGGTGGATCTGCTTCCGTTGTGTCGAATTCTGGTACTCCCACCGAGAACTCATCTCTAACTTCTTGAAAATTAGGATCTTGGTTTGGGTCCTCCTCCCTGCGGTCATCTCTTGCATCGGCCCTCCTCCTCAGATCGTTCAGCATATCTTGGAATGAGGTCTGGGTCAGGGCTTGATTAGTCAACTGTTGCTGGATGGCTTGGATGGATGCCAGCAGCTGACTGTTAATCTTGTTCTGCGTGGTGTACTGCCCTTCCCCCGGATTGACTTCAGGTTCAGGATGGGGCTGTGGTCCCTTTCCTCTTCCACCGGCCATCTCGGATTCTGCTTGGTTTGCTGGCTCGGGATCAGGCTCAAAGTCTGCACATGGAAGAATCCCCCGATCAGTCTGAATTGCAGCACCATATAGAGAGATGTAGTCTGTGTCAAGGTCAACATAGAATTTTGTTAAGGACGGTGATGTGTAAGGAGTGAAATCAATTGTCATCCAAAATGGATAGAGTTCGGGACGAGAGTGATCCTGGTTTATTGAAGAAGATAGGGAGTCTGGAGATCGGTTCACGGAGTCTGAACCGGGTTCTCGGGAATCGCCCTGAATTATTGGAGAGGGAGAGCAAATGGAACTGATGTGGGTGTCGACGGGGTCTCGACTAAACTGCCCATTTGTCGCCATCTCGGAGATCAAGAGGAAGATCGATGTGGATGAAAGATACGGGGGCCAACAAGAAATAAATGGAGTGTAAAACAGTAGAAGGCTCACAATTAGCAAGGGTCAATTGGAGGGAGAACAAAATTTGCGCAAAGGCGCGATGTTTTTGATCTTGACCTAAATGCAACTAGCAATCAAACACAAGACAAGGGGGTTCACCAACTGTTAATGAATCTTTCAGCGAGTCCTTAGAGCGCTATGCTTATAGGAGCGAGAGTACTACCGGAAAAGTATTCCCGTACTTGTCCTCCTCCTGTGTAACCTGTAGCTTGCGCTTTTTTAGGTCCTTGTAACCCTTCCTGGATCCCTACTCATCCAAAGAAGAAGAGGGAGGAAGACAATAGGCAAACCGATACTTCAGATCTCGCTCACAACGGAATCACCCGTGAGCGTGCAAGATCCTACTCGGACGCAGACGGTGAGACAGACACACCCGTGAAGGCGTGGTCTATGCTCGGTACTTCGGACAAGATTGATGCTCACACAATAGTGAGTCACCAATGGCGACCAAGCCCTACTCACCTACGTACGATAGTAGCGCCAATACTTCGGAAATCCAGGCGATACACAAGGCAGCCACAAGCTGGGTTTTTGGCTCTAATCCTTACGAAGCACTTAGCTCACTTGGAAGGAGACCTTCCCATGCAACGTGAAAACAAGTAAGGGTGTTGCTCTCCCCAGTTAATGAATCCAATTACCAATTTTATTTAGGTCAAAGTTTTCTTAGCAGTCCCTTTTTTAATTTTTTTGGTGTTATCGCTTCTTTTGAGTAAATTCAAACAAGCGCCTAACGTTTTTGTTTTTTCTTGATTCCTTCTTGATCCAAAAACAGAGGGAGAATAGAGTCGGAAAAGCCAATGCAAGTCGGCACAAAGATGGAAATCTCACCTTTGTGCCTAAATGATGGATGCAAAGATAGAGGACTTACAGTGAATCCCAGCTCTCTCCATGCGGGATGCAAAGCAGAAATTTATAAACCTAACTACATGCTGGTATGCAAGCGGAAATCATCCTAAGCAGGCAATTGCTAGCATTAAGAACCACAAGTCA
The DNA here is from genome assembly GCA_037367405.1 of Ottelia alismoides. NCBI lineage: Eukaryota > Viridiplantae > Streptophyta > Magnoliopsida > Alismatales > Hydrocharitaceae > Ottelia > Ottelia alismoides. Next base: position 173,318 of record JAZKJV010002077.1, read on the forward strand.
ACTGCCAATCTCCAATCCTAAGGTCCGGTCTAGGCTCACCCCTCCTCCTCTCGACACATCGAGTTCAAGAGAAGCGCTTGGCGGGATGAGCTCGCGGCGCGACGGATCGAAGACTAACGATTAACTGTTTATTTAGACTAAGTCCAAAAACGATCTATAGGTACATGCAATGGTTATTAGGGTGTTTGGACCTAATCTAATCGATCAAGCAAAGCCTAAAAATCTAAGGGCTCAATCCACAGAAGAAATGAAAGAGAAATCAAAATCGAAAAATGACAATCGAGAAACACGAAGAAAACCACGGTGAGCCCCCAGGTGAACAGACACCTGGAAATTAGGCCTGAAAGTCCTGAGTGCCCGAGTGTACCTGTATTATTACAAATTTATCAAATCACTCTCTCTAACAAAAAATAAGAAAAAAATCTAACTATCTCTCTCTCTTAAGCTATCCTGCTCTCTCCTGCCGGCTAGGGTAGAATAGCTGGCTCCTCCTTCCAAGGATGCACAGGATCCCCTAGGCGATCCTCCTCGGTCAGCGGTCCCTCGCATGAAAACAAGAGAGGTGTCAGACAGTTCAAAACAAATAATGCACGAAAAATAAATAGTCAAAAATGGCTAAGCAGATAAAAGACACAAATGTACTCTACAAGCCGATGCTCCCCGGCAACGGCGCCATTTGAAAAACAAGATTGTGAGAGCTGCTAAATAGTGGTCTGACAAATCAGACTCACTGTCGCTGACGCGACTACTCAAGCTTTCCCGTTTGTCAACAAGTAACCCACACAATCAATCAATCAATCAAGAGCAAGGATTAAAATTTATTATTCCCTACTAAAAATGTACAATGGCAAGCAAGTAGGGGTCGAACACAGGAAACAAAGGTGCAGAGCGTAGACAAAAAATTGAAGTATTGGTCTAATAAACTACTTAGCCAATCTGAACTTTTTTGTGGGTTTTTAATTTTTATTTGATTTTTAATTTTATATTTTTGTATTTTGATTTTTAATTTTCTGATTTAATATTTTATTTTTATATTTTATATATTTTTTATTTTCTTTTTCAATAATGGAATATGTGAACTATATAATAAAAGAGGTGATAAAATATTTATAAAAATGTGCAAAAATGCTCAAAAATTCAGAAATAAAATCTTTTTGGTCTTTTTATATACTTTTACTATTTTTGTGATTTTTGGGGGTTTTTCCAAATGTTTTTGGTATTTTTAAAAACTGAAATAAAGGAAAACAGTGAATAACTCACTGGCCGAACGTAAAATGGGAATGAAAAATATCAACTGACATCAAAAGTTTCCCTAACTATTTTTAAAATAACGATAATAAAATATAGAACCTACAGGAACATAGTTTGTATTTTTTGGAGTTTTCTTTAATTTTTTAGTTTTTTTTTGAAGTTTTAAGGTATTTTCTAATTTTTAGGGTTTTTGTTTTGAATTTTTTAGTGATTTTCGGACTGACACTAAAATAGGATAAAATAGACAGTTCGTATTTTTTTTGGAATTTTTCTAGGTGTTGTAATATTTTTTTGGTATTTTCTAAGATAGACAGGAACTAAAATGCATGTTTTTTATTTTTTATAAATATTAAAATGCAAAAAAAATAAAAAGCAAAAATATGGCGTGGAAGGGCAAGTTGAAAGGAGCATAAAATAATTTCTATGGAATTTTTGGCACTTTAATGATGCTTGAAATAAATAAAACAAACACACAAAAATCCTAAGCCTGGTAGGGGTATATATGCAATTATAGAAACATCCAGGGGCTTGGGTGCAAAATTCACCAAAAATACACACGCTACACACGTGATATGCTGTTCACAGGGGTATATTTGCTAATACCAAAAACCGGCAAGACAAGAGTGCAATTAACACAAAAATATATTTAATTCACTACACACAGGGGTATAAATGCAAATACATGAAAGTCCAGGATGGAAAATGCAAAATATCCAAAAAGCACATGGCCTAGTCACGTGAGGTGACGTGACCGAGGACTAAAGTGCAAATATGGAAAGTTACTGGGTCTACTTGCAATTATTACAAAACTTTTTAACTAGAAAATAAAGTTTTAGGATTAATACGTAAATACGAAAAGTACCGGGTTTGGATGCAAAATACCCCTTGCTGGGTGCGATCGGACGGCTGGTGACGCTCCACTTATCCACGTGTCCTGATCTGGTGGCCCGATGGCGCTTCGCGCGGACGTCTAAGATTAGATCCCGGTGACGAGATTCGACGGTGGAGAAAGGTGATGATATGAAGGCTCCTGTGCGTACTGGAGGGTGCTCCTGATCCGACGGTGGAGAGAGGTTCACGAAGAATACTCTCCCCGACGAGCTTTGGCGAGTGAATCCGGCCGACACACGGCCTCTACGGCCCTAGGATCAAGGGCAAAACGATCCTGGGGCCCCTCCGCGTCAAATCGAGGTCTCATGCGAGCCTGAGACGATGAGATGAAGGCAGACAACGGCGGCGACCTGGGAGGTGCTTCCCCGAGTTGTCGAGACTCGATAGAGCCTCCTCTTGGGCTCTGACCTGCAGGGTTAGAAGCGCAAAAACCAGGTGAGGCAACTGGGGGTGTTCTCAGGTTAAATGGAGGTGGTGCGCGGCTCGGGCGTGTAGCTCTAGTGACGGGCGGAGATGGGAGCTCTGATCGCTCGATCTGGGCGAGACCGAGGTGGTTGGAAGGGTGGTTCGTGATGACGGAGTGACAAGGAAGAAGATGGAGGTGATCTTGGAGGCTGTAGGTGACGGAGGTGGCCGGAAAGTGGAGGTGGAGCTAAGCTCTGCCGTGGAATGATTCACAAAATCACGACGAAGGATTGAACGAAAAGTAAAACTGCTATGATCCTAACCTAAGCTAACCCTAAGCTACAAGAAAATGGAAGAAGAAGAGAAGAAGGCTCACCAGAGACGACAGAGTGAACTCACGGCGGAGCTTCGGCGAGGGACTGGATCTACTTCAATTCGACACCAAATGGCGCAAACCCAAGCTCTAATCGCCTCCTGCTGTCACCAGGAATGCAATGGGCTAGGGGTTTACGAGCGAAATTGGCAGAAGAAGAATCGAAAATCGAAGGGAAGTCGGGGGTTCTTTTTTGTAGGGTTGACGAAGTGGCGTCAAAGATCGATGAAGATGGCCCGAATCGTGGGTCCAATCCCCGATGTTTCTCATGTGCGTGATTCGTGGCTCTTCGAGCAACAAGTTTGCAGAAGGTCTCAACCTCAATTGGTGAAAGATAAGACCATGAAAAATCCATGAAGAAGAGACAAAATACTCTCTGACAGGTCTAAGGGAGGAGGTCAGACAGTTGACCGAGGTTAATTGTCAGACCAACCTGGTTGGTCCACGTGGACCAACCAGGAAAAATACCATAAAATTATTTCAAAAATCGTTTAAAAATAGAAAATGGATTAATTAAATTTTGGTTAAAAAATAAAAAAATGTTTATTATTTTATGAATTATTTTATTATGATTTTTAATTATTTTTATGATGTGTATTTTTACAAGTTTCTTTTTAAAGCTTATATAGGTATAATATCTATATATTTTATTCTTTTATTTTTATCTTGTATATTTAATTTATTTATTTTAATTTAGTATTTTATAAAATTATAAAATAATCTTTTACAGTTAATTATATTTTTATTTTGTTTTTCTTAATTATTTTGTATATGTAATAAAATAAAAGTGTTAAAATTATAGGTATAGATACAGGTGTTATACCTATGAATTCTAGTTACAAGTATTTTTATTTTATGTTTCTTTTGTATTTTTATTCTGATTTTAATATACAAATATATTATAAGTAATATTTTCAAAATTATAAAAATATATGAATACAAAAAAATGAATAAATAATAAATTGACTTTTTTAATCTGTACAAGTATACAATGTGGGTCCAAAACTCAACTTTCAAACCATAGCTCCACCAAATGAGAAACCACTGCCATTAAATAGCTTATTTTATTCTATATATAAAGATGAGTTTGCTGCATTTGGAGTTTTCAATTGTGAGATACGGGTCTGGGAAGTTGGGATTATGGATTTTTATTCAGATAATAACTTTTTATCTGTACATTATTTTTGAGTGAAATCAATTTTGTATTTTTCTATATGTAATTATCTACAACTTTCATATACAAAGTTTCTTTATTTGAAGTATAAAAAGTGGAACCAAAAATAGGTCCCAAAATGAATAAAGAATGGATAAAATAAAAGGGATTTTTATTGTATTCTGGCCCCTATCACCCCCTACTTTATTCCTTGTCAACCTATTCATCAAGATGCCTAGGTCTCGGGGTTTCGGGTCATAAAATATTTACAATATTTTATTCTTATTCTTTTCTTTATTCTATAATTTTGGCTTTAAAAACCGCATTTTATACAATATTTACATGTACATGCATGAATGCTAAATTGCTCTATTTAATGCTATTTACAGGCATTTACTAGGGTTTTTGAGGCCAAAATGATAGAATAAAGATGATGAAATGTGGATTCATCAGGTTGTCACAGATATATTATTGATCCAGTGAGTGTAGGAGATCAAAGGAAGGCAGAATTGACAACCCTTGAGGAGCTTAGAGACTCATCCTTTTCGAACAGCCTACAGTACACGGAGAGAGTGAAGGAATGGCAAGATTCTCATATCATCCATAAGCAGTTCGAGCCAGATCAGAGAGTATGGTTGTTCGATGCTAGGCTTAGATTATTTCTAGGGAAGTTGCAGAGCAAGTGGAAGGGACCATACCTGGTCCGAAAGGTACATGACAATGGGAGTATTGATATATCTGAGATGTCATATGTCTACCTTTCAAGTTACCAGTCAGCGGGTCAAACCATATATAGATCATGAGCCATTGGTCGTTGACGTCACCCCTATTCATTTTGCAAGAGATGTGGTCTTTGACTCACATCTATTGCATCCCATGCCTGATTATCACTGTCTTCCACTTTGTATAGATCCAGATGTCCATATCATCTCATTCTTCAGTCCAACACCCCATTTGCATCTTATGATTATGCTATACTTAGGGTGGGGTATGTCATACTTTTGATTTCTCTTTTAATTCTTTTTACCTATGTTTTGTTGCCTATACTTAGGGATATTTTACCCTAAGTATAGGGGAGGTAGACCCTGGACATTCTTCCACTCAGATTTCCCTTTACGAACAGTCTGCTATACTTAGGATTACTTAATCCTAAGTATAGGGGAAACACCGGGATCTCTTTACTCTATTCTTTGATTCGTCGTTGTAGTATAGCTATTCTTTTCACTTCTCTATATTAAGCACGAGTAATGTCTTCTTCATCGCTCTTGATCCACTCTGAGGACATCGTTCGAGCTAAGTATAGGGGGTGTCGTATATATTACATATATGCTTTAGCCATAACTCATACTTCGTGTAAGTGTGTTAATAAATAAAATGGCTAAAATCCTTTTTCTAAAAACAGTAAAATTTTAAAAATTTTCTTGTACATAAAATTCTTTCTTGCATATACATAGTTATTTATAAAAATTATTTTGTACAAATGTTTGTAAAAAATTTTTATGTGTAAAACGCTTGTAAATATTTTGGTATCAAAATTATGTATATAGTACAAATTTTTTGTAAAATGTTTGAAAAACAAAATTTGCAATAATGCTTGTGTAAATATGTGTAAATAGTTTGCAAAACTTCTGCATTCATGCATAAATTCATTCAAACATTTTTAAAAATTTTGCATGTTTGCAAAAAGTTGCATAAAAAGGTTTTTGTATATATTTATATTCTTCTGAATCATAGATTAACATTTAAACTAGTCTGGAATTAAATTAGAAAATGGAGCTTGACTAAGTCCTTAATCCACCTAATTTTAACAGGAACCTTATAGGGATTAGGGTTAAGACGTTTTAGGTCCATTAGTGACTTAATTCTTTGAGTCCACTAGGCTATGATCACATGTCATCTTGATGAGCCTAAGTAGAACACTTAAGGACGTACACATGACTCTCACAGACAATGACTTTACTTGCACCAGCACCTTACACATGTCTATGTACGGATGAGGTGGTGAGGAGGCAGTCTTCTTTGGCTTGAGGTAGCATACGAGGGTAGTACTTCTATGCAGAACCTCTCGTCTTCTTTTAGTGAAGAAAGTGTCTCTCAACTTGGTATGGTGGTATTGAGGTCTAAAGACATGAGTTGTGGGTTGCAATAATGCTTCAAAAGGGGGATAGTCTAGTGGCTCAAGAGGAAAAACACCATATGTATATTTGTTGCACAATGTAGATATGTTGTACATATTTACATCGAAAAAAGTTGCAAAAGAAAGAAAAACTCCAAAAAAAGTGGTGGGTCTGATAGAAACTAAAATATCCACCGGAGTGTATATAGCCAAATAAATCAAAGCTTATGTTACCCATTCTCATCTCATGAAGCTTGCAGCAGGGAGACTTAGCTGCACTTGTTGGGCTCCTAGGGATACATGGCTACACTGGTCATGGTCCATTCTCTTCTTCCTCCTATTCTTGAGCTGGTTGAACTTGAACATAGAAGGGAATACCCCCCTCCTCGAGGAAAGAGCTGCCAGACTAGGGCATTAGAGTTACCTTGTTGAGGGGGGCTGTTACTTTGCCATTTCTGAGGTGGGGAGCTACATATAACTTACATAGTACAAGAAAAGATTCATGGTCATTAGAGTTTGTGTATGTAGACTTGTTCTGATCAAGATTATTGAGGAGTCTTCACCATAGATTGGTGGAACTTAGAGGATGTTGAGTTTTAAACCTAGGTCCAAATAAGGTTCCGACAAACTAATAATCCAAAGGTCTGACTGAGCTCCATACTTCAATCTAATGAAGACAAGTTTAATAATCAATCTTGATTCTCCTTCTTTTTCTTTTTCTTTCTCTTTTCACTTCTTTTTCAAATAAGTGTTTGCTAAGGGACTAGCAAAGGTAAAGTATAGGGGGTGATGAATCCTTGCTCATCACTCTTTATTCTTTCATTTTAGCTAATTATCTTGGAAATGCATCATGTAAATAGGTGTAAATACAAAAACTTAGCAATATGCATGCATGTGTTAATATTACATAATTAGCAGATATTTATGCAAAATAAAAGAATAAAGAATAAGAAAAAGGAAGGAGTTATTTAGAATAAATACTGAGTGACCCAAATCCCAAGAGAGGGCCAAGCGTTGGCTTGATCGCCAAATAAAATAAGTAGAGAGAGATAGGGCCTACTCTATAGCGTATATATGTCATGTGTATAATTATTTTTGCCAAAAAAATAAAATATCCTTTTTGCCTCCTCATATGTATATATAGAAATAAAATAAAAATCAGGAAAATAAAATAAAAATAGAATAAAAGTCTCTCTCTCACTTGTACGTAATACATATATATATATATTTTATTCTCTATTTATTTTGTATTTGTAAATAAGTAATAAAAATAAAAGAAAAATGGTTTTATACTCCAAAAATTATGATGTAAATAAATAAAATATAAATTGGGGTATTTTTGTAAAAATAATAAATTAAACATAATTTTACAAAATACATAGGTATAATATACCTGTATATAATACAATATATTGTATATAAAATAATTTATTTTTCAAAAAATAAATAAAAATCACAGAAAAATCCCTTGAAAAATAATAAACATTTTTCATTTTATCCATTTTTTAATTTAAATTCATTTATTGTTTTTCATTTAATTATCTTTTATTTTCCTTACTATTTTGTCTTGTAGCGGATTTTGTCCTTATTCCCCGCCGCTCCTTATTGGGCCACGTCGGATTGTTGACTCGGGCCAACCCCCTCTTCCAGGGCTTGACCCAACCCGACTGCTCCTCCAGACTTTCTTCTCCCAATTATCCCGGGCGGATCACACGTGCTTGTGCCCTGATTCTTCGCCTGCACCTTCCCCGTGGATCCATGACCTTCGCAGATCCCTAGGAAGGTGCGGATCTTCCTCGGTTTGCTCACTTCCACCTGATCTCTCCAGCCACCTAGGAATGCTATATAATCTCTTCATCTGCTTCCCCAGGTCGGCAGCTCATGCCTCGCTCCCATTTGAAAACCTAGCTACCTCCAGCTAAGTGACAACTGCTTGGAGCGTCGTCTGGCAGTCAATTTGGTGCAGCAGGACCGACACTCCCTCTTCGTGGCCGGACCTCTGCCACGAGCAGCCTCCCTTTCCTTCCGTCGCTTGGTTGAGGCCATGACCCCGACATCGCCTGAAGCCTAGGAGTCGATCCAGATCTTTAGGTGAGCTTCTTATCCTTCTTCGTTGTCATTTCGATTCAAATCTTTCATTTCCCACCATCGTAGCTCTGCCACCTCCGACCAGTCGGTCGGAGCTCCTTCACCTACTCCCAACCATTCTGATAACATCGCATGCTCATCCCCCATCTCGCTCCATGACCTGATCACCCTGATCATCATCTATCTAGTCGAGATTAGGCTCGAGGTCTCCTCTATCACCTTCACCGGAGATCAACTTCCACCCCCCGCCTCTTCTTTGCTTTTTTATCTTACTAACCTAGACCGGAGAATAGCTTCGAGTAAGAGCTACCCGTTGTAGGTCTTGGCACACGTTGGGAACCCCCATGTTCCCCCATTCCTGAGCTCGCTGGAGTTCCTCCAGGCCACCTTCGTCGTCACGTCCATCAGGCCGGTGGAGTCTTCATCTGAGCCTCTCAATCGACATGGGAGCCTTCCACGAGCCATCCGGCGCTTCCCGATCGATCACCGGAGCCGAGGATCTCCTCCTTTGCTCCGGTAAAGTTCTCCCAAGAGTTGTTCGTCCAGGTTGATCCGTCACCATTGGATTAGACCTACTTCACTAGATTGCATCCGGACCGCAACTACCACAGAGGAGTCAGACTGTTGGATGTCAGTTCTGACATCCACGAGCGTTCCACATCCCTGACAGTCCCTGACCGTCAGATCTGACACCTGACGCCCGCAGAGCCGCACGATCGTGCCATACCAGCAAATGACACGTGGTTTCCCATGCACGACTCACGTGCAACGAGGGTATATTGCTCTTTTTACCCCGTATTTATTTCAGTTTATGTTTTAGTTTGTAAAATAAAAGGTGTAGTTTCATATATTTGCATTTTAGTCCTCCCTATCTGAGACACGTGGTTGGTCACATGCATAATGGTGTATTTGCACTTTTTATCCGGAACTTTTACTGTGTTATGGTTTGAATAAATGTTTTCTAAAATGGCATTTATACCCTATGAATGTGGATTTGGCGCATGTGCGATTTAATTGGATAAATTGCATCTTCGATCATGAGCTTTTTATGCTTATTAATATTTGGTCCTGAAACTTAAAATAATTGCATTTACATCCTTATAACTTGTGTGTGTTGTTTTTAATAAAATAAATATCAAAACTAGTCTAAAAATTCTCAAAAAATTACCCGTGGCTCCATCTAATGTGTAATATTTTTGGTAATTTTTGAGATGCATTTGATTTCTGTAGGTAGATTTATTTTATATTTAATTAAAAAAGACTAAAAAACCTTATAAAAATCAGCAAACATTCTATAAAAATTAAAAAAATGTGTTTTTAATTTCTGTAGGTAGATTTATTTTTTATTTTCACAAAAAAATGCAGCCAGGATTTTAGAGGCAGTTTAGATATTTTTTAAATTGCCTTTTCATCTAGGTTGTACACTACTTGTTATTTTTGCCTTTCTTTTATTTTTAGAAAATTATATAAAAATCAGAAAAACCCCATAAAATACCTGAAAACACTTGAATATTTTAAAAATATAAAAACATTTTTTAAAATTTTTGAGAATTTTTAGACCTTTAAATAATTATTTGAGTGTGATTTTAAAATTTTCTTTTTCTTTTCTAAATAGAAAATCATAGAAAACTTTTTGAAAATTAAAAACCTCCAAAAAATACTTTTATTTCTTGGATATCTCAACTACTTTGTTGGATCATCCTGTGCTCCTTGTGTTCGACCCTAATGGCTATACCTGGTTAAATAATTAGCAAGACCGCTTGCATTGATTTTATTGTTGTTTGATTCGTTGGTTTTCTATATTTTCTTGTTGAGCTCGGTTCGAGTTGTTGAGGTTGCAATGACCTTTGATATCAATTAACCTTTGTTTCTCGGGTTGCTCATAACTACACATGTGACTCTCCCTGGCGGGGACCTTTTTGAAATTTATTGAAATATTCAGGGGCTAAATTATAATTTTCACAAAATTTTTATTCAAAAACTTCTAGAGTTCCATGTGCTCCCTTTGTTCTTTCCTTCAAAACAGGGAAGGGGGAGGCCATCGCCCGCCTCTATTCTTCTTCCTAGAAGGCGGCGGACGCCGCCTCGTGTAAGCACGCGCGGTAGAGGTGGCTCATGATGACGGGATAGATGGAGTCAGGTCAGCCGAATGGCACACATGCGGCACTGCTGGGCAACAGAAGTGGAGGAGCATCGCACGCGCGCATAGAGTGAATCACAACTAGAGGGAGAACGGGGGGCGCAGTGGGCGAAGGCAGACAGGCGTGGGGCGCTCGCTACTGGTGGAGGCGGCGAGCCGCGCGTTAGTACACAGAAAGGGGGGTGGAGGTGAGTCTTGCAGGCTCATGGGCACGAATGGAGGTGCGGTAGAGGTTGTGCGGCGTCGCTGGAGTCACGTGTGTGAATGTGGCAGAGGCTCCTAGAGGCTTCAGCGGGTGGCACGACCGCCGTTGGTCGGGCTGTAGAGGAAAATCAGGCGGAGGCGATGTGTCGCGTAGCTACACACGCTGCGAGAGCAGCTTGAGTGAGATGAAGCAGATTGGAGGGGCTCTGATGACAGAGTGACTGAGTGCTGGTGACGACGCGACGGGCTGAAGAGGAATGGCGATCTGGAAGTGGATGGGCGGCAGGTGCTGCTAGGGGATGAGCAGCGGTGCATGCTGCATTTTTTATTTTTTATTTTCAATTATAAAATGGAAAGGAAATAAAAACTTTTATTATTAATTTTTTAAGCAGAAACAATAATTTTTTTTAATTTTTTTTAAAAATTTTTGTATTTTTTATTTTATCTTGCAAAACAAAATGTTAGGAAGAAAAACATTTATATATTTTTTTATTTTGTTTATTATGCATAAACACATGAGGACACAAACACGTCGGCTCGGCCCACAATCATTGGACGGAAGATGTAAATGGAAATGCGGATCTGTCAAGATGGGAGAAATATCAAGAGATCCGACCACCGTGCAGGATCAGATGAGAGAGTTCATGAGAGATAGAACGTGAACTGTAGGGATCTTGATGTGAGTGAAAATCGGATCGGAATAAAATGTGATGAGGGTAATTAACTGTGATTAAAATCTACGAATTAAATTTGAGAAAATGACAATAAAACAAACTTCTAATTACGCTACGATTAACATAGATTAAAAATGAGAAATAAAATGAATCTCACTAATGGAAGCAGATGAACACCGTGATGGCCTCGACGAGGGCCGACTCGATATCACCGGGTGGCTCGGAGGCTAGGCACCTATCTACGATAAGAACGATCTTGGAGAATAGGCTCCACTCCCTAAGGATTGAGCAAAGAATAATGAAGAAAAAGAGACCCATTTAAAAGATGATGAAATCCAAGAAAGGAAGATATTTACAAAAGAGGAAGGTATTTAGTGGTGGAATTAATAAAATAAATAAATTAATTAAATTAAAAATGAAATGGCGGCTAATTAAGGTAATTATTGAAATATACACATATGGTATATTTTTATATACAAATAATTAATTAAATGAATTACTTTGTCACTTTATTTTATTATTTAATATTGGTTTATTATCTAGTTTTTTTGAGATAGTTATTTAATGAAAAAGTTTATATACAAATGGTACATACATATAGTACATTACCCACATGTACAAATAAGGAAATAATTTTTAATTTTTTTTATTTTAAATTACTTGTGAACAATATTTGCAATTATTAAAAATATAATATGTACAAAAAAAATAAATAATAAATATAATAAATACATGGTCAAATTGCAAAACCACCCCAGAAAACAACTTTTCAACCGTAACTCCAAAATTATGAAACCACAATCATTTTAAAGATAATTTAATTTAGAATACAATGGAACTGAGTTTGGTTCAATTTGAGTTCATATGGAGCCGGAATTGGTCTTTCAATTATCGCTTTACAGCTTCTTCCAGATGTGGCTACTTTTATTCTATACATGGTTTTATTTTGCAATTATTTTTATTATTTACAAAACAATATATTTTTAAATTTTTTTAGAAAATTATTTTATTTGAGATTAATTTATGGACAAATAAAATAGTATATGTTTTATACAAGAATACACATAATAAAGGAGAAGTACTTACAACACACTTTATTTTTTTTTGATTTTCTGATGAAGGACCCTATCTTCCCCTACTTTATTCCGGGTCGATCAGGTCACGTCTGGATCTTCTCTCGGGGTTCGGGTCAACCTGTATCTATTACATATATATAGCCTTCTTTTTTTTTTTTCCTTTATTTCTTTATTTATATATTTTAGGTTAAAATAGCAATATATATATACAATATTTATACAGATGTAAGTTAGTAAGAATATGGAGTTAGTATTATATACATGTGTTTTATAAGGGATTTTAAGCTAAAATAAATGAATAAAGATGATGAAATGCATATTCATCATCCCCCCATGCTTTACCTTTGCTAGTCCCTTAGCAAACACTTATTTGAAAGAATAAGTGAAAAAAAAAGGAAAAAGAAAGGAAAAATAAAGAAATTAGGACAATACTGATTATTAAACTTATCTTCATAAAATTGTAGTATGGAGCTCTGTCAGACCTTTGGATTATTAGTGTGGCGGAACCTTAATGGGAAATGGATTTAAAACTTAACAACCTCTTAGTTCCACAAGACTCCTATTCAGGTTTTCTCAATAATCAGGTCAGAACAAGTCTACATACAAAAATTCTTATGACTATGAATCTTTACTTGTACGGCGTAAGTGAAATATAGCTCCCCATCTCAAAAGTAGCAAAGAAACAACCTCCCTCAGTAAGGTAACTCTAGTCCCCCGATCTAGCAACTCTTTCCTCGAGGTGCAGGGATATTCCCTTCTAAGATTAAGTACAACCAGCTCAAGAAGAGGAGATGGAGAAAAGAATGGACAATAACCAGTGTAGCTACTAATCCTTTGATGCATGACCAATGTAGCCAAGTCATCCAGCTGCAAGCTTACAAAAATTTGACTTTGAAGCTCTTATTCTTATTTTTTTACTTGTATATACCCTCCAGAAGGCATTTTACTTTTCAATCAGGCTTGTCCACTTTTGAAGATTCCACATTTTTTTCTCTTTTATTTTGAAAGTATATACAAGGTGCAGCTTGTACATAAGGAGTTTTTCCTCTTGAGCTAGTAGACTATCCCTTTTTTGAAGCATTATTGCAACCCCACATCATCCTATTGTTAGACCTCAACATCACTAGACCAGGTTGAGACGCACTTTCCTCCCTAGAGGAGGACGAGAGGTTTCGCCTAGATGTACTACCCTCATATGCTACCCCAAGTCCAAAGATTATGCCTCCTCACTACCTCCTCCATGAAGAGCTACGTGTAAAGTGCTTGTCCAAGATAAGCCACGGTATGAAAGAATCATGCATGTGTTGTTAAATATTCTACTTAGACTAATCAAGATGATATATGAACATAATCTTATGGACTCAAATAATTAAGTCACTAGGACCTGAAAAGTCTTAACTCCAGTTTTTATAAGGTTCCTCTGAAATTAAGTGGATTAAGGTCCAACTAAGCTCCATTTTTCAATTTTTTTCTAGACATAGTTTAACTGTCAATACTATCCTGAAAGATGAACATGCAAATGCAAGAAATATGTACAATGCAAAAAGAAAGCATTTTTTGAAATAATTTTCTAATTTTGAACTTTTTATGGATTTTTGGAAAAGAAAGGAAAAATGATGCACATGTGAAAAGAGATTTTTTTTATATAAAGGAAAAGGGTTAGTAAAATATATACAAGTATATACAAGAATTTTTTTGATTTTATTTTAAAGGTGATCAAAGTCTATATACACAAACATGTGGATTTTACGAATTTATATACATATCCCCAAAAATAAACATTTTTAAAAGTATGAGTTATGTCTAATGTATATATAGAATATATACGACACCCCCCCTAAACTTAGCTCGAACTATGTCCTCATAGTGATCAGAGAGCAACAAAGGAAGACATAACTCGTGCTAAGTATAGAAAAGTGGAAAGACTCATATGCTACAACGACTCAAAGAGAAGATGAAAAGAATGGAAGTCGGTGATCCCCCTATACTTAGGATCAAGTAATCCTATGTATAGAAGACAATACAAAGGGGGAAAACCAACGAAGAGAATGTACGAACTCCACGACTCGACTTTCCCCCTATACTTAGGGTACAATAGCCCTAAGTATAGAATATCAACAAGTTGGGGGACAATCGAGAGAACAGAAGAATAAAAATACAAAAGAGACGATACAAACAACATCACCCCCCATAATTAGGGTAAAGTATCCCTAAGTATAGGCAACAACAAAAGTGATGAACAAAATGAGTAAGAACAACACAAATCAATCACTCCCCTATACATAGGGTAAAGCACATCCTAAGTATAACATATATACACGCGGAAAAGGGATGAATGATAAAATTGGAGAAGAAAGAATGAAACGAAAGGATATACAAAAGGATGTCAGCTCATGTATCAGACGCAGAAGATGGAATCTAAAAATCATCGTCGGATACCATAGATACAGAATCAACGACAACCAAGGATGTATCATGATCTAGATATGGCTTCAACAACTGTCTGTTCACAATTAATGGATGTGCGTCAGATGACATCCCAGATATGAAAATACTCACACTGTTACGCATGGCTCTCACAATGGCTCTCACAGTGAACGGTCATGATCGTTTGCTTCGTGGAGGTTGTGCGATGACGCTAGAGTCGCAGGCACAAATGGAGCAGAGGCTCCTGGAGTCTTCGGCGGGCAGTGCGACCGCCATTGGTCCGGTTGTAGAGGAAGATCTAGCGGAGGAGATGTGCTGCACGGCGAACATGCCGTGAGAGTAGCTCAAGCGGGATGAGGCAGACTGGAGGGGCTCTGATGGCGGAGCAACTAAGTGTTGGTGATGACACGACGGACGGGAGAGGAATGACGATCTGGAAGTGGATGGGCGGTGGGCACCGCTGGGGGATGAGCGGCAGCGCCTGGTGCATTTTTATTTATTTTATTTTTTTATTTTCATTTGTAAAAACCTAGAGGAAATAAAAACTTTTTTATTATTTTTTTAAACAGAAATAATAAATATTTTTTTTAATTTTTTTATATTTTTGTTATTTTTTTATTTTATCCTGCAAAACAAATGTTAGGAAGAAAAAATAATATATTTTTTATTCTGCACAAACATAGGAGGACACGAGCACGACGACTCGGTTCACAATTATTGGATGAAAGATGTGGATGGAAACGTGGATCTATCGAGATGGGAGAAAGATCCGGAGATCTGATCACCGTGCATGATCGGATGTGAGATGTCGTGAGAGATAGAATGTGAAATGTAGGGATCTTGATGTGAGTGAAAAATCATATCGGAATAAAATGTGATGAGGACAATTAACTGTGATTATAATCTACGAATTAAAATTAAGAAAATGACAACACAACTAAACTACAAATTACGCAACGATTAACTTAGATTAAAATGAGAAATAAAATGAATCTCACCCATTGAAGAAGATGAACGTCGTAATGGCCTCGACGAGGGTCGACTCGCTGTCACTGGGTGGCTCGGAGGCTAGGCACCTCTCTACAACAAGAACACTCTTGGAGAATAGGTTCCTATCCCAAAGGATTGATCAAAGAATAATAAAGGAAAGGATATCCATTAAAAAGAAGATAAAATCCAAGTAATTATTAAATTACACACATATGGTATATTTATATATATAATTAATTAATAAAATTAATTATTTTCGTCACTTTATTTATTTACTTAATAAAGGTTAATTATTTAAAATTTTTGAGATAGTTATTTAAGGAAAAAGTTTAAATACATATGATACATACATATAGTACATTATACACATGTACAAATAAGGAAATAATTTTTAATTTTTTTACTTTAAATTACCTGTGAACAATATTTGCAATTATTAAAAATTTTATATGTACAAATAATAATAATAATAAATAAATACAATAAATACATGGTCAAATTGCAAAAACCACCCCAGATACTGACTTTTCAACCGTAAATCCAAAAATTATGAAACCACAACCATTTAAAATGTAATTTAATTCAGAATACAATAGAAGTGAGTTTGGTTCAATTTGAGTTCATGTGGAGCTAGAATTGGTCTTTCAATTATCGCTTTATGGCTTTTTCCCGATGTGGCTACTTTTATTTTGTACATGATTTTATTTTGCAATTATTTTTATTATTTGCAAACAATTTTATTTATAATTTTTGTTTAGAAAATTATTTTATTTAAGGTCAATTTATGGATAAATAAAATAATGTGAGTTTTATACAAGTATACATAGAGTAAAGGAGAAGTATTTACAACACATTATTTTTTTGATTTTCAAATGAAGGATCCTACAATTTGGCAAGAATATTAGAATATGCAAAATTAAGATACTGTGATTTTTTTGGGAAATTTTGGATGCAAAATGAATTTATTATGAATTAAAAAATGCCAAATTAGTGGTCCAAAGTAATCCAATTTTAATAATAACCAATCTTTATATTTTTTAGATTAAAAAATATCCTAATTAGCTCTAGTATATAGGATTCCATGATAAATTAAAAATCCAAAAAATACTGAGGGGACAATAAATTAAAAATAAATTATTTTAATCACAAAACTATTTACTCAAGGTAAATGGTACATGCAAATGAGATGATTTTTGGGCATGTGATAAAGAACAACTAAATCTACATTCGATGATTTTTGATATTTTTTAGATCATAGAATGATTTAATACGAACTTCGGTGCACATAGTGGATAAAATATGCAAATATCTTGATTAAGCAAATTTATCAAATCAACCAAAAGCTCATAAAATTTCTATTAAATATCTGCAAGATAAAAAATTAACTATTCAACAAGATGCTATTTTTGCAATGAAAAACCAATTGGAAATAAATGCTCAAATAAGGACACAAACACAAATAGGGCTAAATGCAATTTGACAAATTAAAATATAAAAAATGAATATGCATGGGGTCTTACATGTAAATACCACAACCCGATGGGGTATTTCTACAAGTTTTCCACATGCACACATGCGGTACATGTGACCTGCTCAGTGGAGGTCCTTTCATAATTTTCTAGAAGTCAAGGGCCTTCGGTGCAATTTTATCGCACCCACATGCAAGGCACGCACAGGAGGCGAGGTTCAGGTGGTAGCTGACCCTCGAGCCTCCACGTGGCACCCTACGGATGCTTTGATGGTGGTTTGGTGTGAGGCTCGAGGTCGTATGATGTTCTCTTGATTGTAGAGCTCCTGTTTGATCTGGAGTTGGGTGTCATTCTTCCCCAAACTGGGTCGTTAAGCTATGAAGCAGTTGTGGGCATGATGGTCGAGAGGCACAACTGATGTGTTGCTCCATCAAAGGGGTGGATCATCGGTGTTGCGCATAGGTGGTGCTTGATGGCTGAAGGGCTAATGTTGCGATCATTTGCAGTGGCAAGGTGAGTCACAAGCCGGTATAGGGTGATGGAACACAGATGGAGGTTGTACTATAGCGAGCTGCTCAATGAAGTGTCAGACCTGCGATGGAGATAAAGCTAGAGGAGTTGCCGTCGGCGAGGTGCAAAGAGCGAGTGGTTGAGCGCAGCCCGAGGCGGTTGCAGAAGGTGGGCGAGATCGGTGGGCTCAACTGGATCACACGATCGAAAGTGATCAAAGGTGGAGAGGGAGATGAGGTCGAAGGCCGATCAACATTCGACCGGAGCTCGGTGCAAGCTGCAGGGTGAGATGCGATCAACGTTGAGCGATACTCGAAGAAGAAGAATGGGTTCTTCTAACTGCTTGAAGATGATAATACAAATGGACGAGATTCCTACAAATATTAGCACAAAAGAGGCGGGCGAATCTGCTATTGTTTTATGTGCCTGTAGTTGAAGATAATAAGGTGGGGGTATGAATGGGATGAAGGTACATATAGAGGCAAAGAAAGATGGGGACCCAATGGAGCTCAGTCCTTTGCAAGGATTGCGCATATGTTTGACCGGGGGGGTGGGGTGACGGATAAGGATGAGCGATTGGAGGCAGAATTGACTTTGGGGATTGATTCGATTGAATTGCAGATGGAGAATAGAAGGTTGGGGAAGAAGGAACTGTAGAAGAGAGTTTGAAAACTAAATCAATGAAGAGAACAAAGAGGAAAGAAGATATCACATGGGAGGGATGGTGTGTTCGCCTGGGAAAGAGGATGGAGATCCTATGATCGTTGCTCGACACCTCGGTGGGCACTAGAGCTCAAGCTACAGAGTGGCAACAACAATGACGAAGGATCTTCATCGAATCTCGCATGAGAGAAGGAATGGTCGTTACTCAACTTGGGTTGGATCCTTGCTATCACCAAAGATGCTTGAGAGAGCTCTCTTTCTCTCCTTGATGGTGAATGGGTTGCACAATTGCTGGTGCAGAAGGTTTTAATGGGGAATGGTTAGGGTTTCGTGTGAAGAACAAGGACAAGGCGACCTGGAGTGATGGGTCGTTAAAATGAAAGAGGAGGTGGCACGTTGAAGGTGGAATGTGGTTTGGGGATCAGTTGCACACTATAGATGCGAAGGTGGATGGGTCGGGGGAGGAGGTGTGGATAGAGAAGTCCAGAGGTGGAAGACGATGCACAGGTGCGGGGCGATGGTTGGAGGTCATGGTCGCCTTACAAGGCAGGGAGGTGCTTGCCGATAGATGGTTGGATGAGAGAGTGAGTCGGTTGAAGGAAGCAGGTCGGAACCATCACATGAGGACTAGGTTGTGGTAGTTGCGAGCGGCGGGAGGCACATGCGTGCGGAAGGGGGAGATGGGAAGGTGCCACGTGGTGCGGTGAGAAGCGACCACGTGGAGGCCAAATAAAATAAAGTTCAATTAATAGTAATAATATTTATTAAAGTGATAATAATTAAATAATAAATAAATAAAATAAAAAGAAAAAAATAAAAAAGAAGGTGACATATGGCGGTTCCAGGAGCTGATGCCACATGTCACTCCTACAAAACTTGCAAATTAAATCAAAAGAAAAATAAGAAATAGCAAATGAAGTCAAATGAAAAAGTGTTCTACATGAAAGTTTTTTGTCTCGACGAAATCTACAACTTTCATGAAGGGACCAAAATCAACAGTAATTATCTATATAAAAAGTATTTTTGTTGATACTCTATAGATATAAAATATTATTTTTATATTTGGCAACTTTTTTACCATTTTTTAATAAGGTAAAAATAGAAATAAAATCATTTAAATATAAAATAAATATTTACAACTTAATTTGTTTTTTATATTTTAATAGTTGTGATAATAAAGAAATAAAATAAGGGGGAATTATATATAGACTCAAGGTGATATTTGTGCTTCAATTTTTATTTTTATAAAATTTATTAAAACATAAATCAAAGGAAACAAATGAAAAAGAAATAAATCAAAAAGAGTTATTTTTTACATAAAATAATAGGGTCAAAATAGTTAATATGTACAATATACAGTGAGGTTCCAAAATTTAACTTTCATATATGAACTCTGATTCTTTTGAATTTAATCTTGTTTTGTAGATAATTGAATATATATTAATTTGTAACTGGGTTGGGGTCCATGGGAGACTTTGAGAGAGAAATTCTCATTTACGGCTTTTTGTCTCAAAACTAGGGTTAGCGTTTTATTGGGAAATTATATAAGTTAGTATTTTTTGGTATTTTTCTTCGATTAGTGTTAATAAATATGTACACAATAGAGTAGATTTTATTTTGAGTTAGTGAAAAAAACTGAAAATCTAGGAAGATGTGGTAATATACAGGTGATAATGTACAAGATTTTTGGATTCTTATTTAATGCAATTTTGAACGCCAAAATGTGAATCTTATTTAAACATGCATGAATGAAAATAATGTAATATAAATGAATAAATGCAATGAATTACTTTGAAACGGAGCTCTATTTTCCTATTTTAGAGTGACGAATCACATATTCATCAGCCGCGCAAGGCGAAGGGGTTCATCTATTTGCAACATCATTCATTAGATTATGCCCAATCAGGGGATGATCCAATGTTCCACGGTGAGTCATGCCAACTACATCCACGCCTACTGCCTCGGAGCAAATGCACCCGCGTCAAAGTGTTGCTCGACCTGAGCCTCCATATACACCCAAACCTCCCTTTAATTTTGTGGTGAACACGCAAGGCACATTACCAGTTGGATACTTTGCATGTAAGCCCTGTCGTATTTCGATATTTGTATTTTACCCTGTAAGGAAATTTTTACATATTTCACCCTAAGGAATTGGTCATTTTCACATTAGTCCCAATGAGGACCTATTTGTAGTATTTTGGGGAGTTGTATTTATAGTTTCTCTTAAAAATGCCCATATCTTCAACATTAAATATCTTCTACATCATTTATACATTTTGAATGAAATTGGCCTCGTTGGAAAGATAATTTATGGTTCCTGCATTTGATCTATTTAACTCCTTATTTGGACATCTAATTTTTAAATTAAAAATCAAAGAAGTTGTGAGTTCATTCCATGTTAATCTGAGCACCATTTCTCTATTATAAATTAAGAATTGATTTAAGTAATTAATCTCTTATTATCTTATCATTAACATTTGATTGATTGCTTGGTTAAAATGAAATGAATTAGGAATTGATCTCTTTAAATATACCTTGGTACATTGATATGTAATCAGAGCATAAATAAATCATTTCTTGATTAATTGACTTAAATGGATTAATTCAAGATTAATTTGGGAATTATTATTGTGTATTGTTTGTTTGCATTGTATTGTATTGTGTATTTTCATTTTATGAGCATTTTCCATCATTGTGTCAGTAAACATATTCGTATATAAAGCCAAAAAAAAGTGCATGCATAGTTGTTTTGCATTTGTGACCTAGATACACTAATTATTCATTTAATTAGATAATTAACACTTAGGTTTAATTAACTAATTGTTCATGTCCTTGTGTTAGACCATGGACTTATCTGGGATAATGAAATCAACTCACTCGTCATAATGATTCTACTTGGTTTTGATAAATTCTTTAAATAGCCATATTAAAACGAATTGATATTAACTTAATTTTTAGTGATTCATCATTCCTAGAAAGAAACTCTACACTACGGTTGCAGTGGGTATACTGTAGCACATGCACTTCTACAACATGTCCTTAAACCTTATTCATGACTCATGAAAAAGTTCACATGAGAGCTAGATAAAGGTATTGAACTGCGAACTCATTTGGTTGTAACTACCAAATCTACATCCCATGTAGTCACTTCTCTTTCCAAATTCTTCAATCAATATTTCGCCTTATTTGCTAAGGCTTTGGGGAAAGCTTGAAGCGTGATGTAATAGTGGTTGATTTAGGGTGGTTAATATTCTTGTAAACCAGCAAGATGGAGACAGGCTCATCTATGTCATTGATGGAGAATTTCGACAGCAACTAAAGAAAATGTGGCTTCAAATTGGTGGCTCAATAATTGCAAGTGGTCGAATCCAATTGTGTGTTTGATTCATCCCAGGATTGTAAGCCTCCCACATGGTTTCTACATGTGGTTCCTAAATTTGTCCTCTACTAGCTCTCTACTTCTCAATCTCAACTTGTAAGTAATCATTTCTCTTCTCGGATTGAGTAAGTATGACCAAAATATCATGAAATATTTTGTATTTATGTTCCTCATCCTCTTTTTCTACTTTATCTTTCTTAGGTGGGATTATTTTGTAAATCTTCCTCAATATCAGATAAAAGAGGATTATTGGTTTTATTTTGAGGGAAAAAGGAATTCATCGAGGAGAGGGTCAACCTCAGTGAATGGGAAAAAGCATAGTTCATGGCCTAGCTTTGCTCAAAAGAAGAGGAAATTTTATTGTATTCTGGATAAGAGTCATCCCAAATTATTGGTAGTTTCGAAAGAGTGTCATTCCAAATTGATGAGATTTTAGGGAAAAAATCTGTTAGTCAAAGGTTTACAAATTTCGAGAAAAGGTTGACTTCCTCTTCCATTCTAGACTCAAGAGAAAAAACATGAAGCATGAATGCCAAATCAAGATATGCAAGAAGGCATCGTCTAACATGTGCGCCCAAATAATACATAAAGCAAACCATAAGTTCACCAACTTCACGCACTAAAGGCCATAAGAATTCGATCTTTTTAAATCTTTTAGTTTTAGATGTGAATTTTCGATCAGTTGTATTAAGCAAACTCACAGGTGAGGTCTCCTATGGTGATAAACCACCTCATAAGATTGGAGGAAAGTGCTTCTAGTGTACATACCAAAGGATCAGAGTACAAATTCTTAGCACACAAGTCCATAGATTAGGGCTCTAACCTTAAGGATGATGCCTCAATAAGTATGGATCATGCATGCATATAATGATGGGGTTTCTCTCTTGTAAATAGTGAAGTCTTTCTATTATGTATTTTTAGTCAACTTTGTTTACCAGTCCTGATTTAGAGGTGATTATGACTTGATTTGAATCGAATGTCAAACATGCATGATACTTAGATGATTTCCATTTAATCTTAAGAGAGAAAATATAAGGGGATAGAGTCTAAAAAGCCAATGCATTTGGGAGCAATCGTACATGCTTAGTAATAAGACTTGAAAAGATTACTCGTAATCTTCAATTGAGATGCAAAACATTAATGAAATTTTTACACTAAATGTAATGTAAATGACAAACATGCACCAATCACATGAACTTCTATTGACAGAGATAGAACCAATTATTTGAGCTATGTAGAAAGCATTCTATAGTGCATTTTATTCATGTGAATATGTGGCCTAGAATTACGAGCACATGAAATTGAACTCAAGTGGCTCTAATAGCCTTGGTGCAACATAATTCTATGTCACAAAACTACAATCAACCATAAAGGCCACAACCACACAGATGGGGTCGAAATATACCAAATCAAAGTTTCTAAACACACAATACATAAAATAAAACAAAAAATAGTTCTTAAAATTAAAATGCAAAAAGCAAAACCTAAACCTAAAAGTTGCTTCCACTAACTCAAAGAAAGAACAAAAATCTCCTCTTTGACTCCTTTACAGCAAGCAATATCATGATAATTGCTTGCCTTCAATGTTCTCGAGACACATCAGCTCCTGAAATCACTGTCGAATCCACTAGTTTCCTCGCATAAGGAAAATATATTGTTATAAATAGATAATAGAAAAAAAAACAAAAAATAATATAACAAGGGAAAAAATACACAAATCTCTAGAGCTGATAGTGCTACCCATCTTCTGATAGTCAGCACAACCTTTGACATAAGTAGTAGCATCCATGGAAACAGTCGACCACCAAAGGCCACATTGAAGCACTTTTGTTGCCGCACGCTTCCCATAATGGTGTCCACCGGATTCCAGCTTATGATAATGTTCCAGGACATATGTGTACTCTTCCTCAGGAATCACCTTCTCCAGATACAATCCGCACCTTCACAAAATAAGTAGGGATCCTCCCATTGGTAAAAATGTATCTCAAATAAGAACTTATACACTTTCAACTTCGTCTAATTTTGTGAGATTTTTTGGAGACAAGATAGTTGACAATACTAGAATACCATTGAAGAGAAGCAACCAAAGAATAGCCTCATCTGGGAAAGTTTCAGTGATTGGCAAAATGACCTGCTCAGGAGTAGTTGATTCTATGATTAAGGAAATTTCATCTGCCGCCACATTTTTGACTCCAGGGTTATCACGAATTCTAAGTAAAACTCATGGAATAGTAGGATCCAACGAAATAATCATAATTTAGCATCCTTCTTGATTTATAAGTATCAGATGGCTGAGTGGTCGGTATATATGATGACTTTAGATCCAAGTAGATGCGATCTAAACTTCTCCAGTGCAAACACGATGGCTGATGAATACTAATTCATCACTCTTTATTCTTTTATTTTAGCTTTTTATCTTTGCAAAACACCATGTAGATAGCTGTAAATATAATAAATTACCAAAGAACATGCTTTTGTTAATATTGAATAATTAGCATGTATTTGTGTAATAATAAAAGAATAAAGAAATAAAGAAAAAGAGGGAAATATTTAGAATAAATATCGAGTGACCCTAACCCCAAGGGAGGGCCAAGTAGTGGCCTGATCGCAAAATAAAACAAGTAGAGAGAGATAGGGCCATTCATCCATGTATATACTCCTTCTTATGTATATATTATTATTTTCATAAAAACAAAAATAAAAATGAGTTTTTTAATTTGTATATATTTCTAAAAATAAAATAAAAATGAGAAAAATTAAATAAAAACAAAAATAAAATAATTTCTCTCTTTATATTGTACATACCATGTATATATGTATCTATTATTATTTATTTCACTTTCGTAAATTTCAATAAAAATAAAATAAAAATTATTTTATATCCCAAATTTTATGTTGTAAGTAAATAAAATATAAAATTGGGGTATTTCTACAAAAATAAGAAATTAAAAATAAAAGTATAAACTACATAGGTATTTTATACATGTATATAAAATAATATAATGTGTATAACATATTTCTTTTTCAAAAAAATAAATAAAAATCACTAAAAAAAGTTTGAAAATAAATAAACATTTTTTATTTTGTAAATATTAAAATAAAATCATTTTCTATTTTATTTTTAGTTTACAAATCTTTTCCTTTTACTTTTTTGTTGATTGGTCCAGAGGATTGTTGACCCCCGGTCAACTTTCCCCTCCGGACCTTTCTTCGCGGACCTGTTTCATTTGCACGATTTCTCCAAATATTACAGAACGGATTCGAGACTCTTCTTCCATGATTTCTCCACCCGCCTATTCTCCAAGGATCATACACCTTCGCGGATCCTTAGGAGAGATTGGATCAACATCGGATTGCGCGTCCGTGCCCGGTCTTCATCGTCACCTGGGAAGCATATAAAATCTCCATTTTCACCCCCAGCTCCTTAGCAGGCATCGCAAGCCCTAACTCTACCCTAGAGAGACTCCCCTCGGTGACAGCGACCAGAACCCCTCTTTGGTGGCCGGATTAGGCGCCTATAGCTGTTGGTCGACGAACGTGGCCGGAGCGCCGCCACGTACGAGCCTCCCAGCCCGCTGCTGCTCGGTCGAGGCGACGACCCCCTTCGACGCACCCTCCTGGAGCTCAGGATTGATTTGCGATCATCAGGTATCCATTTTATCGATCCTAGTTCAATTTATCATGAAACCCTTCATCGAACCTCTGCCGGCTCTGCCCTAGTGGTCGGAGCTCCATCGATCATGCCTAGTCGTTCAGATCACCTCGTCGTTCCATCGTCATCTTTCCCCCATCATCTGATCATCTCAATCTTGGCTATCCGAACCAAGATTGAGCTAGGCTCATTCCTCCGCCTACGCCGGAGCCATCCTCCGCCGTTTCATGTGGCTTCACTTTGCTTTTCGTCAAATAACCCCCGTTGGAGCGAGCCTCTGAGCGAGAGCTTTCATTTGCAGGTCAATAAGCACATGAGTACCCCCTAGATCGCCTCTCACCCACTTCGTTGGAGTTTTCCAGGCCCCCTTGCCCTCGCCGGAATATCTGGCCCTTGACGACCCCATCAACCACCGCCACCAGACGCGGAGGGGCATCACGAGTCGAACCCCACCCTCTGATCGTCCATCAACAGCTTGGATCACCTCCAGTTCACCGGTGAACCTCGCCATGGAGGAGTTCATCCACACCCTCCCGGAGCTGTCGGATCATGCCCGTTCGCCTGATTTCATCCTGACCGTCCTTTGCCTACATCTTATAGGCCGTTAGATAGCAGATCTAACGGCCACGTACGCCCCACATCCGCCATCTCGTCAGAGCCATCAAATCCTCCAGATGTCAGCGCAAGCGCCGTAGATCCACTTCCACTCAGCGATCGCCACCTGGTCACCACGTGACCCGCACGCCCTTGGCTGGGTAATTGCACCATACCCCATGTAGTTCTTTTCTGTTCTAGTTTAGCCTATTAAATAAATTAGCACTCTGTGGGCTTATTGCATGTTAGCACCTGTTGTTTTTCTTATTTGCACTTTAGTCCTCCTTTTGTGGATGCATGTGCTTTGTCACATGCATATCTAGAACAATTGCATGTATGCCCTCGGGGTTTATGAGTGTTATGCTTTGATTATATTGTTTTATATATTTGCACTTATACCCCTATGCGTGTTTTCTTTGGACATGTGCTGGAATTGATGTGAAATTTACATTAGGCCCCTCGAACTTTTAAAGCTTGTTACTATTCAGTCCTGGAAGTTAGTTTTATTGCAAAATGGTCCCTGTGTGCTGTGCATGTTAGATTGGTTGAATAAAATAGTAATTTTCACCCAAATTTCGTGAAATTTGGACACACGGCCTCTGCCACTGTGTAAAAAATTCATTGAATTTTTGGGACAATTTTGTTTTGATTTTCTATTTTTAAAAATTCGAAAACCTTGCATTTTGATATTGTCTAACTTGAAAAATCAAATAAAAAATTTAAAAAGCCCCCCAAAAATTGTAAAAAATTACCTTGTGCTTGTTTTATTGTGTTTTTATTTCGGTGCAATTTTTGTCTCTTTTAGATTTATAAAACCCCTAAAAATAAAAAAGCCTAAAAAACTCATAAAATCAATAATATTCCTAAAAAATTAAAAAAAATGCAATTTCTTTTCCATTAGTTAGATTTTTATTTTTACTTTATCATAAAATTATCTCTGGAATTTTATAGGCTATTTGGATTTTTTAAATAGCCTTTAGATTCTGGATGCACATTATCTTCAATTTTTAGCCATCTTTCATTTTTAGAAAATTCCCTAAAAATCATAAAAATCTGAGGAAAAAACAAAAAACACTTTAAAAAGTATAAAATCCAAAAATATTTTTATTTTAATTTTCTGACTTGTTTTGAGGTGTTAATAAA
This sequence comes from Ottelia alismoides, assembly GCA_037367405.1. Lineage (NCBI taxonomy): Eukaryota > Viridiplantae > Streptophyta > Magnoliopsida > Alismatales > Hydrocharitaceae > Ottelia > Ottelia alismoides. The sequence goes on from JAZKJV010002077.1 coordinate 200,516, forward strand.
TAGTTGTTTGTGCCTTTTCCCTTTCTTTTAGTTTTTCTTTATAATTAAAAATCACAAAAAAAATTAAAATCTAAAAATCCACCAAAATAGTCTTTTTCTTTATTTTCGATTCTCGACTACATCGTAGGATTTTGTCCAGTCTGTGCTTCTTGAGTTCGACCCTGGTCGCTATAACAGATTAAATAAAATAGCGAGACCGCTATTTGGTTTGATTTGCTTGATTTCTTTTATTTGGTGGTCTTGATTTTCTTGGTGACATAGCCTCGCGGTTTGGGTCGCAACGACCCTGATTTATACCTTCACCCGGATCGCAAGAGTCTTTTACAGTCATAAGAATGGCGTCGTTGCAGGAGATCACGACTAAGTAGTCGATTTTCTTTTTTGATTTTCGTTTCATGTCTTTTTCACGGTTTTTGTTTCTTTCACGGCTTTTTCGCAGCTTTTTCGTTTTCTTGTATTTTCTTTTGTTTTTTTTCTTTCATTTTTGTTTATTTTTATTTTACTTGCTTTTATTTTTATTTTTGCTTTTGCATATATTTTTCATTTCATTTTATTTTATTTTACTTGCATTATTATAAGAATTGTTGGACTGACACCTCTGTTTGACTTTCTTGCGAGGGCCTGAGGATCGAGGCAGCTTTCCTTGAGAAGCCGATGCAACCGCAGGAATCAGAGGCAGCTCCTTTCTGCATAGAGCTGTAGGAGAGCGCATGAGAGGCAACCAAGAGTGAGGGAGCGCAGTTTAGTTTAGTTTCATTTTCAAAAGATCATTATTATTGTAATAATACATGACTAGCAGGGACAGACTCAGATTTTGTGGTGATTGATCGAGGTTTGTTTCACCGGGCACCGGTGTGCTCAAGGGACCTCTCCTCGGTTTTTCACCTGTTTTCGATTTTTGTCGCCTTTTCTTTTTATTTGATTTTTCGAGGATTTAGCCTTAGCTTAGGAATTTCTTGCTCTGTGACGTATTTAATTAGGGCCCAACCTTAATTAGACTGCATGTTCCTATAGACCGTTTAATTGGACCTTAATTAATTAATTAAATAATAAAAATCTAACCTGGTCACTTGAGGGGTCATGTGCTGCTATAGGCCGTATAAAGCGCTGGCAGGATCCGTTGTGGCGGACACTGATTGGCATCAAAGACCGGACCCCGACCCCTCCCGTTGACACGTTAGCTCCTGTGCTTCACGTGTAGAAATTTCTGTTAAGGTCGTTTTCCTCGTTGCATCATTTAGATTAGTTTACTTACTATCTTTCAATTATGCACGGACCATTTTGCATGTAGAGAGGTGGAGGAAAGGTACACATTCTTACTCAACATGCATCATTGATTTCATCGCGCATCGACTTTTTTGTCTTCTCCCCCCATTTTCTGGACTTAATAAAATCAGAAGAACCAAAACATTCATTGGGCGATTGTTTTATTTGAAAAACACCTAAAAGAAGTGAAATCATAAAATTGGGACTGTTAAGCAAACTTGACTTAAAAATCACCTCACCAAAAAAAATTGCATTGGGAGAGCAATCCCCTCATTGGATGGTTTGATTGGGTGAGAGAGTGACACAAACACTAGGCTAGAGCTATATCCAACCCTCTTTCAGACTACTGGTTTTGAGCTAGTCGTTCTCCACTGAGGATCGCTCCGGTCTCCGGTAAAGCGGGCCATGATATCTTTAACAGAGCGAGCCGATCGGGCAACCGATAAACGGTCCGTGGCTTGTACTGGCTGAAAAATATCTAGTTTGGGATCGGGACAGTCTCCTGGTGTTGTTGGATTCCTAACAGCTCGCTAATATCTCTGATAGATTATCTTATCACAAAAATAAAAAAGACACGATAGAAGACCGAACTTTTACGGTCACCAGCTTTGTGTTGCATTGGTGAATTGGGGATATTGCTTGCCTGATCCTGTTTGCTTTCCAGATCTCATCCGCCTTACTCACCAGATTGAGATTATGGGTCGGAGATCCCTTAGGCAGCCTCTGGCTGCACCGCTTTCGAGCACTTCGGCCCGCTCATCTAGGTTAACTCGCGAGAACTGAGACCCACTCTCCAAGCCTGAGTTCGATTCCATCCTGTTCCCCCCAACCACCCTTCTACTACCAGTATTGAGGTGCCCGATCCGAGAGATCAAAGAGAGCAACAACCAGTTGATTTATCGGCACCTCAGTTTGGGTCTTTTTCCTTTGCAGAGACCATGGCCAGCAGTGAGGACCGTATCAAGGGCCCCAGAGCCAAGCAAACATATGTGTTGGACCAGGGTGCAATCAACAACACCCTGTTAGCATCCCTGGAGAAGATGCAGAGATAGATACGCGACCAGGGAGCTTTCATGGTCGACATGCGCCGGGAGATGGAGCAGATGAGAGCCGATAGAGAGCAGTTCAGACCTGGTGGAGGAGATATTCCTGAGGGAGAGCATCCAGTCCAGCCAACAGCAGGAGCACGCCTGATGAGAGAGTTGCACAAGCCTGGTGCAACTCTAACCCATAGATGGATTGTTCTGCTGGCCATCGCAGGAGACTTCAAGTTCCCGCCACAGACGATTCAACTCCTTCTTCATTTTCACGGACTCGCTACCGAGGAACCACATCTTCATCTCCAGGAGTTCGAGATGATCTGCAACACTGTCCATGATCGCAGCGTGGATGAGGACACCATCAAGATGATGGCATTTCCCTTCTCCCTCATCGATAGAGTAGCCAACTGGCTGAAGCATTTAGGGAGATTTGTGACGAAATGGGAGCATCACCAGAACGAGCATCTCAACAAGTACTATCCACTCGACCGAACCAATGCAGTGAGGGCCCTGATTAGCAAATTCTCCATGCTCCCCAACGAGCAGTTTCACGAGGCATGGGATCGCTTCAGGGAGCTTACAGATCGATTCCCGCATCATGATATCTCAAAGCCGAACCTTGTTCAGAGTTTTATCTGCGGGCTTACACCAGAGCTACAAGGGTTGGTGAATGCATCTTGTGGACGATTGTATTTCACCAAAGATGAGGACCTGGTCTGGGCCATCTACGAGGAGATGGTCGAGAACTACACTGTCATGTCTTAGACCCGCCTCTACACACAAGGGAAGCCCCAGCCACAGGCCGTGTCCTATCAGAGGATAGCACGGGTCGATGCCGATCCCTTTACTTCATCAACGGTTTCAGCACAGGCATAGTCGACAGTCGCCGACATGGACATCATTAGTGAGAAGCTGGACCGGATCGAGTTGATTGAGAAGAAGCAGTACTAGGGGATATCACAGATAGATCGGATGGAACAGACGTTGAGTGACCTAAAGACGCATATCATGTGTCTCTAGGAGGCACAAACAGCTTCTCAGCCCTGTCTTAGGTCACAGGCAGACATCGACAACAACAGAAGTTCAGCCCAGCCCTCCGCCCTGTACCGACAGGTTCACCTTGTTAAGGCGGAGCCATACCAGCCGCAACAACAGCAGTTCGTCCAGTCGCCACCATCTCAGGACAGCCAGATGGTGGTGTATCAGCCGGACAAGCCCCTGGCAATACTCTCCCCACCCACCTACGAGCAGGAGCTGTTGATGGAAGTTAACGGGATATGGTACGACCGTCCCCATCCTGGTATCCGACGAGACTATCCCAGATTCTGTTGGTCGTCCGGAGGTGCCAGTTCCCAGCAGAAGCCTCCATTTCAGGGTGGCCAGTACGACCATCAGCGAGAGATTCACTAGTAGCCCCAGTTTACGTCACACTATTAGCAGCCACAATAGAGTTACTAGCAGCATGGTCCTCGTCCCTATCATTAGGGATAGTCTTGGAGGCAGCCTCAGTAGTATCACTCGCAGCCCCCTTATATCTCTCACCAGCAGCAACATCCTCATTACCAGAGAGGCCACCCGTCAGGTTCTCATGGGCCCGCCTATGAGAACCCCACCTTGGACGACTTAGCCCACCTCATCTCCGATCAAATGCTACTTTCAGACGGGAGATGGATATGTTCAGACAGGAGATGAGAGAGATTGTGAAGGGGAATGCCGCCATTCCTGCCCAAATCGAGCTGAACCCGAACATCCTCAAGAGGAAGTCTCAGCTGGTAGAGTTCACAGAGACTACCACTCATAGTGATTCCCTTGGTGATATTACTGCATACATGTTTGATGCTGATTTTATTACACTTAGGAGCGGTGGGATGCCAACATGTGGCACCTCGTATGAGCGACGATCCCATGCACTGTCAGGAGTGCCAAATGAGGAGGAGAGCGGTGCTGATGCCGCTCATGAGCATGGTGATGACGGTGGTGCTGATGTCACCAAGGATGTTGATCCAACCAACGGTACTGAGGTCGTCGCTTCACCAGATGGAGGAGGTGGTACTGTTGCCATCAGTGTTGCTGAGCCAGAGCGCGGTACTGATGTCGCGCTGCCAGATGCCGAGGGTGGTGCTGAGGCCATCATTTCCAGTTCTATTCCTGTTGTTTTCCCTTCAGTTCATGTATCTCAGGACACTTCTGTGAATAAAGGAAAGGGTTTGTTATTTGAGTATCCATATGTGTTGATTGATGAGTTGTGTATGGATTCTACTTTGCCTGAGCAACATAAACCCGATCCTAGTCCTTCATCTGAGAAGGACCCAGCCGTCCCCTTTCCCCAAGCACTCCGCTTGGCTAAGGGGACCAAAAAAGATCCAAAAAAGTCCCACCACCTAGAGTTCAGCCAGCAGATGATGGGCTGATTTCATATACAACTGACTCTATAGGAGGCCTTGGAGCACATACCTCTCTTCCAGAGATCCCTCAAAGACAGGACTACAGTTCAGAGGAAGAGGCGGAACCACCGGTCTGATATCCAAGTGCTCACTCACGCCACATGTTTTATGATCGAGAACCGTCTGCCGGCCAAGAGGCCAGATGCAGGGGCCCCATATGTCAGATTCCACATCCATAAGCAGAGGTTCGACCATACTCTATTAGACCGTGGTTCTTCGATCAACCTACTTCCGGCAACCCTACTCGATCGATTCGAGTTGGGCCCTCTAAGACATAGCAGGACAGTCCTTCAGTTTGTTGATCGATCTGTCAAGAGGCCAAAGGGGTTGCTGAAGGACGTTGTCATCACGATTATGGGCCTGAAATTCCCAGTGGACTTCATAGTGTTGAACATGGAGATCCCTGATTCCGTGACCGATACCCCCATCATTTTAGGACGCCCGTTCTTGGCCACAGCCAAGGCAGTGTCCGATCATGATAGCGGAAAGGTATACTTTCGCATCGAGGTAGAGAGTATACAAATAGAGACGATCGAGGAGACTAGATCCCGAGATTCAGCTTGCTCAGAGCCGCATTCAGATTCAGAGCGTATGACAGAGGTAGGGCGAGACATCCACCAGGACTATGATTTTGTGATTACAGACGACAAGGCAGTATGGGCAGATCCAGTTGCACAGACCATCCTCTCAACTTCAGAGTCCGCTGATGCACATACGCAAGCAGAGGAGAGCTTGGAGAGCACATTCCTGGTCCAGGATACACTTCCACCAGCAGAGCAGGTTCCCGATCACGAGGCAGATGATTATATTGATTTAGATTCAGATCCCTTGGAGTCAGATATAGATAAGGCAGAGTTTGATGATTTGATTCCTTGTCTGACTTCCATAGAGCCATCAATTAGGGTGGAGACTGGTTCCATGTAGAGCAAAGACACACAAGCCGAGCAGTCTACACCAGATGCAGAATTTCAGTGAGAGTTCTCATTCTCCCATGCATATTTGGTCGCATTCTCTCTGACATTTCAGAGGCTAGATCCGCCAGCACCCAGTTGTCCAGAGCTGAAGCCTTTGCCATCATCGCTGAAGTATAGGTTCCTTGTGGCTGAGCATGAGATGTACCCAGTCATTATCTCAGCGGATTTGACTAGAGAGCAAGAATCACGTCTGATGGGGGTTCTTGAAAAGAACCGGAAGGCGATAGGATGGAGCGTAGTTGATCTCCAGGGGATAAGTCCAACCTTGTGCTCCCACCATATCTATCTCGAGGAGGACGCGAAGCCGTCATGTGAGTTCTAGCGGTGGCTGAACCTGAACCTTCGAGATGTTGTCATGAAGGAGATCTCGAAATGGTGGATCACCGACTTTATCTACCCCATCTCCGACTCCAAGTGGGTCAGTCCATTGTATGTTATTCCCAAGAAGATGGGCATCACCACAATTGTTAGTGAGTTTGGAGAGGAGATCGCTACTCGGGTATCCACTTCTTAGAGGGTCTGTGTGGACTACAGACGATTGAACCAGGCAACCAAGAAGGATCATTTCCTGCTACCTTTTATTGATCAGATTATAGAGAGGCTAGTAGGGAAGAGTCACTACTTCTTTTTGGACGGGTACTCCGGATACAATCAGGTGGCCATTGCGCTAGAGGACCAAGTCAAGATCACCATCACTTGTCCTTTTGGGATATATGCTTTCAGACTAATGCCCTTTGGATTGTGTAATGCCCCGACGACATTCTAGAGGTGCATGTTGTCGATCTTTTCGGACATGGTGGGTGAGTGCTTGGAGATCTTCATGGACAATTTTTTGGTCTACGGCGATGAGTTTGATGCTTGCCTTGACTGCCTAGACCGCGTCCTCCAGCGATGCATTGAGGTCCATCTTGTGCTTTCACGGGAAAAGAGTCACTTCATGGTGACTCAAGGGACGGTGCTTGGCCATATCATCTCCAACAGGGGCATGGAGGTTGATCCGGCCAAGGTGGATATCATTACGAAACTCAGTCCACCGTCCAACTTACGGCAGTTACGGTCATTTCTAGGGCACGTCGGTTTCTACTGACATGATTTCAGCAGGATTGCCCGGCCGTTGACTGATCTGCTGATGAAAGACATCGAGTTCATTGTGGATGATAAGTGTCTAGCGTCATTTAAGACTCTCAAGAGTCTAGTTGTAGAGGCTCATGTCCTCCAGCCGCCTGATTGGTCTCTCCCATTCGAGATCATGATGGATGCCTCCGATTTTGCTGTAGGGGTCGTGCTGGGACAAAGGAGGAATGGAGTGCCATTTGCTATTCACTACGATAGCCGGACATTGGATGTCGCTCAACGGAACTACACCGTTATTGAGAAGGAGGTGCTAGTCGTAGTGTTTGCCCTAGATAAGTTCAAATCGTACATCATTGGATCTAAGGTGACCATCTTTACTGATCATACCACCATCAGGTACCTCATGGCAAAGAAGGATGCCAAAGCCAGATTGACCAGATGGGTCCTTCTACTCCAAGAGTTTGATATAGAGATTAAGGACAAGCTTGGAGTCAAGAATGTGGTGGCAGATCATCTCTCCCAGTTGGAGTTTCTTAAGGATTCTGAGCAGATTGAGCCTATATAAGAGACCTTCCCAGATGAGGCGATCCTTGCTATCGCCTCTCTCCCGTGGTACGCTGATATTGTGAACTATCTTGTTGCCAAGAAAGCTACACAAGATTGTCCCAGGCAGTGACTTGAGACCTTCCTCGCAAAGGCCAAGTTCTACCATTGGGAGGATCCTATCCTTTATCATGAAGGAGGGTACAACGTCTGGCGTCGGTGCATTCCTCAGGAGGAGCACCATAATGTCCTCACATACTGCCACAGCTTGAGGCAAGAGGACATCACTCTGGGAGGAGAACGACATAGAAAGTGCTCCAATCCGGCCTATGGTCGCCTACTCTCTTCAAGGACTCTGATGAGTTCGTGAAGAGGTGTACTGACTGTCAGAGGATGGACACTTGTGGACAGCGTGATATGATGCCGATGCAACCCATTCATTTCTGTGAGGTTTTTGACGCATGGGGCATCGATTTTGTGGGTTCATTCCCTAAGAGTTAGGGATTTGAGTACATGCTGTTGGTCGTGGATTATGTGAGTCGTTGGGTTGAGGCCATCCCTACCCGAACCGTAGATGCTAGGACTGTTTGCAGATTTTTTAGGAAGAATATCATTTCACAGTTCGGGGTGCCTAGAGTTTTGATATCTGACGAGGGGTCTCATTTCATCAACGACAAGGTAAAGACCCTTTCTAGCGAGTTCAGCATAGACCATCGTGTAGCCACACCGTATCATCCTCAGAGCAATGGTCTTACTGAAGTGTCGAACAGGGATATCAAGACTATTCTGCAAAAGGTCGTCCGCCCTGACTGAAAGGATTGGTCACAGCTTTTGGACTTGGTCTTGTGGGCATATAGGACGTCCTTCAAGACACCTTTGGGTACATCTCCCTTTCACCTCGTTTATGGCAAGCCCTGCCATTTACCTGTTGAGCTGAGACATAGGTCACTTTGGGCAGTCATTGATATACTTTTAGATCCAAAAGGTGTAGGAGATCAGAGGAGGGGCGGAGTTGGCAACCTTAGAGGATCTTAGAGATGCAACCTTTTCTAGCAGCCTACAGTATAAGGAGAGAGTGAAGGAGTGGCATGATTCTCATATTAGCCACAAACAGTTTGAGCCAGGACAACGAGTATGGTTATTTGATGCCAGGCTTCGTTTATTTCCAGAGAAGTTGCAGAGCAAATGGAAGGGACCCTATCTGGTCTGAAAGGTACACGATAATGGAAGCATCGACATATCCGAGTTGTCATCTGAGGCTACCTTTCGTGTCAATGGGTAGCGACTCAAACCATATCTAGATCATGAGCTGTTGGTCGTTGACCTTGCCCCCATTCATTTTGCGTGAGATGTGGTCTCTCGACTCACATCTATTGCATCTCACGCCTGATTATCACTGTTCTTCTGACTTGTATAGATCCAGATGTCCATATCACACTATTCTTCAGTCCAACACCCCATTTGTATCTTTGATTATGCTATACCTAGGGTGTACTTTACCCTAAGTATAGGGGGTGTGAGACTTTTGAGTTTCTTTTGATTCTTTTGTATCTATATTTTGCTGCCTATACTTAGGGATATTTTACCCTATGTATAGGGGAGGTAGACCCTATACATTCTCCACTCAGATATCCCTTTGTGTACAGCCTGATATACTTAGGATTACTTGATCCTAAGATTAGGGGGAAAACCGCGAGATTCTTTTCATTTCTATTCTTTCATTCGTCTTTGTATATAGTCTTCCTTTTCACTTCTCTATACTAAACACGAGTTATGTCTTCTTCATCGCTCTTGATGCACTCTGAGGACATCGTTCGAGCTATGTATGGGGGGTGTCGAATATATTTCATATATACTTTAGCCATAACTCGTACTTTGTATGAGTGTGTGAATAAATAAAAATTGCTAACGACCCTTAAAATCCATAAAAATTAAAAATTTGTCTTGTAAATAAAATTATTTATTGCACATATATAGCTATGTACAAAATTATTTTTGTAAAAATGTTTGTAAAAATCTTTTGTGTAAATATTGTGTAAATATTTTCATATCAAAATTATGTATATAATATAAAATCTTTGTAAAATGTTTGAATAACAAAACGTTTGCAAAAACATTGTGTAAATGTGTGTAAATATTTTGCAAAATTTCTGCATTCATGCATACATCCATGTTTTTCAAACATTTTCAAAAATTTTGCACATTTTCAAAAATTTTTGTAAATTGCATCTTCGTAAATATTTGTATAGTTTTTCTGAATCATAGTTTACATTTAAACTAGACTAGAAATAAATTGAAAAATGGAGGTTGGTTAAGATCTTAACCCGCCTAATTTTAAGAGGAACCTTATAGGGCTTAGGGTTGAGACTTTTCAGGTCCATGGTGACATAATTCTTTGAGTCCACTAGGCTATGATCATATGTCATCTTGACGAGACTAAGTAGAACACTTAATAATGCACACATGACTCTTACAGACAATGGCTTTACTTGGACCAGCACTTTACACCGAGCTCTCTACGGATGAGGTGGTGAGGAGGCAGTCTTCTTTGACTTGGGGTAGCATATGAGGGTAATACTTCTAGGCGGAACCTCTCTTCTTCTTATAGTGAAGGAAGTGCGTCTCAACTTGGTATGGTAGCCGTGAGGTCTAACGACAGGAGTTGTGGGTTGCAATAATGCTTCAAAAGAGGGATAGTCTACTAGCTCAAGAGGAAAGACTCCTTATGTATATATGCTGCACTTTGTAGATATGTTGTAAATATGCGCATCAAAAAATGCAAAAAGAAAAGAATAACTCCAAAAAAGTGGTGGGTCTCAGAGAAAATGATAATCCCACCGGAGTGTATATAGTCAAATAAAGCAAAGCTTATGTTATCCATGCCCATCTCATGAAGCTTGCAGCAGGGAGACTTAGCTACACTGGTTGAGCTCCCAATGATACATGGCTACACTGGCCATGGTATCTCTTCTTCCTCCTCTTTTTGAGCCGGTTGAACTTGAACTTAGAAGGGAATACCCCGCTCCTCGATGAAAGAGTTGTCAGACTAGGGTATTAGAGTTACCTTGTTGAGGGGGTTGCCACTTTGCTATATCTGAGGTGGAGAGCTACCATCACTTATACAATACAAGAAAAGATTCGTAGTCATTAGAGTTTGTGTATGTAGACTTATTCTGATCTGGATTGTTGAGGAGTCTTGACCATAGATTAAGTTGAACTTAGAGGTTGTTAAGTTTTAAACCTAAGTCCAAATAAGGTTCCGACAAATTAATAATCCAAAGATCTGACCGAGCTCCATACTTCAATTTAATGAAGACAGGTTTAATACTAAACATTGATTCATCTTTCCCTTCTTTTTCTTTTTCATTTGCTTTTTCTTTTCACTTCTTTTACAAATAAGTGTTTGCTATGGGACTAGCAAAAGTAAAGTATAGGGGGGTGACGAATCCTCATTCATCACTCTTTATAAGTATCAGATGGCTGAGTGGTCGGTATATATGATGACTTTAGATCCGAGTAGATGCGATCTAAACTTCTCCAGTGCAAACACAATGGCTGATGAATCCTCATTCATCACTCTTTATTCTTTTATTTTAGCTATTTATCTTTGCAAAACACCATGTAGATAGTTGTAAATATAATAAATTACCAAAGAGCATGTTTTTGTTAATATTGAATAATTAGCATGTATTTGTGCAAAAATAAAAGAATAAAGAAATAAAGAAAAAGAGGGAAATATTTAGAATAAATATCGAGTGACCCTAACCCCAAGGGAGGGCCAAGCAATGGCCTGACCGCAAAATAAAACAAGCAGAGAGAGATAGGGCCATTCATCCATGTATATACTCCTTCTTATGTATATATTTTTATTTTCATAAAAATAAAAAAAATAGTTTTTATTGATTTGTATATATTTCTTAAAATAAAAAAAATGAGAAAAATTAAATAAAAACAAAAACAAAATAATTTCCCTCTCTTCACATTGTACATACCATGTATATATGTATCTATTATTATTTATTTCACTTTTGTAAATATTAAATAAAAATTAATTAAAAATTATTTTATTTCCCAAAATTTATGTTGTAAATAAATAAAATATAAAATTGGGGTATTTATACAAAAATAAGAAATTAAAAATAGAAGTATAAAATACATAGGTATTTTATACCTGTATATAAAATAATATAATGTATATAACATATTTTCTTTATCAAAAAATTAAATAAAAATCACTAGAAAATAGTTTGAAAAAAAATAAACATTTTTAATTTGTAAACATTTTTAAATAAAATCGTTTGCTATTTTATTTTTAATTTACAAATCTTTTCCTTTTACTTTTTTCTGATTGGTCCAGAGGATTGTTGACCCCCCGGTCAACTCTCCCATCCGGACCTCTCTTCGCGGACCCGTTCCATTTGCCCGATTTCTCCAAATATTACAGAACATATCCGATACTCTTCTACCCTGATTTCTCCACCCACTTGTTCTCCATGGATCATACACCTTCGCGGATCCCTAGGAGAGATTGGATCGACATCGGATTGTGTGCCCGTGCCCGGTCTTTATCGTCACCTAGGAAGCATATAAAATCTCCATTTTTCATCCCCCAGCTCCTTAGCTCACGCCGCAAGCCCTAACTCCACCCTATAGAGACTCCCCTCAGTGACAGCGACAAGAACCCCTCTTTGGTGGCTGGATTAGGCGCCTGTAGCCGTTGCTCGACGAACGTGGCAAGATCGCAGCCACGTACGAGCCTCCCAGCCCGCCGCAGCTCGGTCGAGGCAATGACCCCCTTCGACGCACCCTCCTAGATCGCAGGATTGATCTGCGATCATCAGGTATCCATTTCATCGATCCTGGTTCGATTTATCATCAAACCCTTCATCGAACCTCCGCCAGCTCCTCCCTAGTGGCCGAAGCTCCACCGATCATCCCTAGCCATTCAGATCACTCCGTCATTCCATCGTCTTTCCCCCATCATCTGATCATCTCAATCATGGCTATCCGAGCCAAGATTGATCTAGGCTCCTTCCTCCGCCTACGCCGGAGCCGTCCTCCGCCGTTCCACATCGCTTCACTTTGTTTTTCGTCAAATAACCCCTGCCGGAGCAAGCCTCCGAGCGAGAGCTTTCATTTGCAAGTCAATAAGCGCAGTAGTACACCCCAGATCGCCTCTCACCCACTTCGCCGGAGTTGTCCAAGCCCCCTTGCCCTCACCGGAATATCTAGCCGTTGACGACTCCATCAGCCACCGCCATCAGACGCGGAGGCATGTCACGAGTCGAACCCCTCCCTCTGATCGTCCATCAACAACTCAGATCACCTCCAGCTCGTCGAAAAACCTCCTCGGGGAGTAGTTCATCCAGACCCTCCCGGAGCCGTCGGATCGTGCTCGTTCGCCGGATTCCATCCGAACCGTCCTTTGCCTGCATATGATAGACCATTAGATAACAGATCTAATGGCCATGTACGCCCCACGTCTGCCATCTCGTTAGAGCCATCAGATCCTCCAGGTGTCAGCGCCAGCGCCGTAGATCCGCTTCCACTCAGCAAGCGCCACTTGGTCACCACGTGACCCGCACGCCCTTGGCTGGATAATTTGCACCATACCCCCTACAGTTCTTTTCTGTTCTAGTTTAGACTATTAAATAAATTATCACTCTATGGACTTGTTGCATGTTAGCACCTGTTGTTTTTCTTATTTGCACTTTGGTCCACCTTTTATGGTTGCACGTGCTTCGTCACGTGCATATCTGGTGCAATTGCATGTATGCCCTTGGGGTTTATGAGTGTTATGCTTTGATTATATAGTTTTATATATTTGCACTTATACCCTTGTGCATGTTTTCTTTGGACATGTGCTGGAATTGATGTGAAATTTATAGTTGGCCCCTCGAACTTTTAAAGCTTGTTACTATTCAGTCCTGGAAGTTAGTTTTTATTACAGAATGGTCCCTTTGTGCTGTGCATGTTAGATTGGTTGAATAAAATAGTAATTTTCACCCAAATTTCATGAAATTTGGACACGTGGCCCCTGCCACTGTGTAAAAATTTCATTGAATTTTTGGGACATTCTTATTTTTATTTTCTATATTTAATAATTCAAAAGCCTTGCATTTTGCTATTATCTAAAATGAAAAATCAAATAAAAATAATAAAAAGCCCCCAAAAATTCTAAAAAAATTACCTTGTCCTTGTTTTGTTGTGTTTTAATTATGTGCAATTTTTGTCTCTTTTGGGTTTATAAAACCCCTAAAAATTGAAAAAACCTAAAAAACTCATAAAAATCATTAAGAATTCCTAAAAATTTAAGAAATGCAATTTCTTTTCCATTAGTTAGATTTTTCTTTTTACTTTATCATACAATTGTCTCTGGAATTTTATAGGTTGTTTGGATTTTGCTATTATCTAAATTGAAAAATCAAATAAAAATAATAAAAAGCCCCCAAAATTTCTAAAAAAATTACCTTGTGCTTGTTTTGTTGTGTTTTAATTCTGTGCAATTTTTGTCTCTTTTGGGTTTATAAAACCCCTAAAAATTGAAAAAACCTAAAAAACTCATAAAAATCATTAAGAATTCCTAAAAATTTAAGAAATGCAATTTCTTTTCCATTAGATAGATTTTTCTTTTTACTTTATCATACAATTGTCTCTGGAATTTTATAGGTTGTTTGGATATTTTTAAATAGCCTTTAGATTCTGGATGCACATTGTCTTCAATTTTTAGCCTTCTTTCATTTTTAGAAATTACCTAAAAATCATAAAAATCTAAGAAAAATTCCAAAAACACTTAAAAATTCTAAAATCCAAAAAATATTTTTATTTTAATTTTCTGACTTGTTTTGAGGTGTTAAAAAATAGTTGGTTGTGCTTTTTCCCTTTCTTATAGATTTTCTTTATAATTAAAAATCACAAAAAAATTAAAAATCTAAAAATCCACCAAAAATAGTCTTTTTCTTTATTTTCGATTCTCGACTACTTCATAGGACTTTGTCCAGTCCGTGCTCCTTGAGTTTGACCCTGGTCGCTATACCAAGTAAAATAAAATAGCGAGACCGCTATTTAGTTTGATTTGCTTAGTTTCTATTATTTGGTGGTCTTGATTTTCTTGTTGACTTAACCTCGCGATTCGGGTCACAACGACCCTGATTTGTACCTTCACCCAGATCGCAAGGGATTTTTACGGTCATCAATGGCTAGCAGCTCTTTCTTTCTGACACTGTAATTTCTCTGAGCTTCATCTCGTGTTATGCTAGCATAGTGAATTGCAAATGGCCATCTATCCCATCTTTATCCTAGAACAACCCCAATGGCAAAATCAGAAGTGTCTGTCATGTTATCAAATTAAAGAGAACAATCCGGTGGTCGTAGGATAGGTGCTTGAACAATTATTTATTTTACCTGATTGAAGGCATGGAGAGCTTGGTCAACTACAATAAAATCGATGTCCTTGTGAAGTAGCTTAGTCAATGGTCGGGCAATCTTGCTAAAATCTTTTATGAATCTTCATTAAAAAAAAGACATGCCGTAGAAATGACTGGACTTGCTTCAATGTAGTTAGTAGCTCAAGTTTCAATATCACTTCCACCTTGGTGGGGTCGACCTCTATGCCTTACATGGAGACGAAGTGGCCTAACATGATTCCCTCAGTCGCCATAAAGTGACTCTTCTCTCATGAGAGCACCAATTTCTTCATAACATCGTTGGAGTACTCGATCCAAATATGTCAGACATTGATCGAAGTTATCTCTGTAGATCGAGAAATCAACCATGAATACCTTAAGCAAACTGCCAACCATGTTAACGAATACAACTAGAATACAACTTGAAATGTAGAAGGGTTGTTACACAATCCTAACGACATTCGTCTGAAGGCTTACTTCCCAAATGGACAGGAAAAGGTAGTGTTTTCTTTATCTTCAGGGGCTATAACAACCTAATTATATCCAGAGTAACCATCCAAGAAAAAGAAATATTCCTTTGCAGCAAGTCTTTCAACTGTTTGTTCAATGAATGGCAATAGAAAATTATCCTTCTTGGTGGCCAAGTTCGGATGTTAGTAATCCACACAGATGCACCATGATGTAGGTATTTTGGTCGAAATATATTCTCCTTTATCGTTCGTTACAATAGTGATTCAAGATTTCTTAGGGATCACATGTAAGAAACGTATTTATTTTGAGTCCATGATGGGATAGATAAAACCTGCATCACACCCCTTCATGATTTCTTTCATCATGATCTCTCAGAGGTTAAGGTTCAACCAACGTTGAAATTCATGGGAAGGCTTATTGTCATCTTCCAAGTAAATGTGACGCGAGCATAATTAAAGGTTTATCCCATGGAGATCCGTAATCTTCCAGCCAATCACATTGCGATTTCTTTCTAAACCTCAAGAAAGCGAGATTCTTGGTCCTCGATCAACTAACAATTGATGACGACCGGAAATATATTTGGCTCACAAGAAAGGAAGGCATACTTCGATGATGATGGAAACTACTTGAGCTCTATTAGGATCTGAATCGGTTCAACGGTGACTTCATCAGCTAAGGTTGGTGTAAAATCTATCGGGTGTATGCTATCTATCGGCTACACTCAAAGAACAGGGAAGAAGGTCCCAGTTTCTGAGATTTGATCGTCAAATCCTCCCCTCCCTAAGCTCAACGTCGTTCCTCGAGCTCATTCTTCGATGTAAGATAGAGCAGGTGAAGTATATGGGAAGATCCTCAAGCGCATCACATAAGCGTGTGGATCGCATCGAATGCCATCGGGAGCGACTAGTCGCACTAGTTGCTCCGGGCAATGGAATTTAAAAATTTTAAATATGATGAAACCGCATGATCCAAGAACCTTTCTCAGATCGTTTCATCTAAACCACAGTAGGTTTTAAGGTTACCTCTTGAAGCGTGGTTGCGATCGAGTCTCTAAACCAAGAGACCTCCTGTCTCAAGTCCGATCCGACGGAGGAGACGCTTGCAACCGCGTTGATGAGACACGTCCTTCTCGCAATCCATGTTGATGATCCAAGCGACGAATCTCCTGATCTCGTCTTACAAGACCCGACATCTTCTTCACGAGCGAGGCACATCGAAAGAGACGGAGATCCACAAACAAGTACTCCGGCAGCATAACAACGATGCTGCGATGATGGTGACTCTCTCAATGGCTCCATGGTAGACGGCCATAAGAGAGAGAGGGGAGAGGCACATGACGTGTAGAGAGAGAGAGAGGAGAGAGCATATGTTGTTGTTGAAAAACGTGTTTATCAAAGAGCAAGGTGTGCTTCTTCTTATATAGGGTTTTGGAGTCCATGGATCTCAATCCATGGACAACACATAATCAACAGTTGAGATTGATTTGTGTTTCTTTCAATGGCTAAGAAGTTGTTGTAAAAACATAACAATAATTGATTTAATTTGAATTAATTTATATTGATAAATCAACATAATTAATCTCAATTTAAATCACATCGACTAAAGAAGAGATAATGAGGAGACTAAAACCAATCCCCTAAGAAGAGGGGACGGCTACTCTTCTCCTCATGGAGAGTTGTAGCCGTCCACTTCTCTTGAGTGGACCTGGTCAATCTCTTCTTATGATCATGAGATCTCATTATCTCATGATATATCACGATCTCTCGTCGATAATATTTTCACAAAACTAATTCAAAATTATGTTGTGGAAAATATCAACCATGCCATTGAAATTATGTCAAACTCATTCACAACCGAAAACAAAATGTAAATCATATTTTCAATTATTCATCCAATGTGAATCCAATTCACATTAATAATTAACTAACAAATATTAGTCACAAATAGCTCTCTCTAATATATTATAAATCACATTTATAATATACCTTATTAACATGGATAGTTCTATCCACATTATTCATATCCATGATAATTAATCACATTTAATAATCTTGGATCTCTTTTCTCATGTGCCCAAATAACATGAATCACATTCACAATATTCACACCTTTGATAATTAAATCACATTTAATTATCTCAGATAATTCTCCTAATAATATGAATCGAATTCATATTATTCATGATAATTAAATCACATTTAATTATCCATTTTTATTGATGCTCGGATACATATATCAACAATGAAATTATCCATGAAGTCTTTCAAGGATAATGCGCTTTCTCCGCAGATATTTGGAGATAAGGACAGGGCGATTGTATTGTTCCACATATAGTGACTTGGATATTGAGATCACATCTCAAATACAGATCCTGCGGACCTCCCATAGATGCTTGATTGAATCAAGACCACAAATGTAATCTTCTCATTGCATCTGAATCACATTCAGATCAATGTCCAACATTTGGACTAAGATTAGATTACTCCTCTATGAGAGGAGTCACTAAAATCCAGACATGTTTCATCACTCCCTCGGAATGGAAGCGTCATGGTTATACAATCGTTTATGATCACATCACCCTCAGGCATTCCTAATACCTGTACATCCTGCATACTGGAAGACCCAGAATAAACCCGAAGTTTTTAGATCTCTTTTATACTATCTCCTTCAGGGTTTTATCATTAGTATTCTCATTTGACTATTGGGAGTTGGTATTGATCATATACTTTCCAAAAGCATATATCATACCCAGATGTTGATCATATACTTTCCAAAAGTATATATCAAACCTACAAATTTAGTCAAGCTTCCAAAGGGAGATGACCGTGTACAAAATTTGATTCCTCCCAATATCTCATGAGTGAGCTCATGTTTTCCGGTTCAGTGATGAACCTGTATGATCCCTTTGAGAGATCGTATTACTCATATACCCTTATATGCACACCAGTGTGCCAGTGTATAGAACTTGGTTAGGTCATCAACCTATTTGTCTGCCAAATGTACATACTCAGACATATAGTAACACATCTGGCCCAATCAAAGGATGCATGCCTATATCGTGAAAACATACGACATAGGACTTTGGTTATCTCGATCTCGTTAAGTCAACTCTTTGGCCTAACTAATCTGACACCTCTGAATCTCTATTCCCATGCAGACCTGCATCAAGAGGTCGGTTAGATATCAACCAAGTGAGAAAGGATTGCCATCTCTTACTCAGGCTGGAGATCATCTCTTAACAATCATTTGATAGTACTTGATGAGTCCTCAATCTAACTCTTTAGATATTCATCCCAGCACCAACCTCTATGATTCAAAACTTGAATCAACAACTGTATGATCATTAAGATGGCCATGGTACATAACACTAATTGTACTAAGGGACCTATTATGCAAATTAGTTATTCTTCATTTCATATTAGGGAATGATATTTGCAATAACATTTATTGTATAATGGCTCACCGTGGGCTCGCATGTCAAACAACGGGGTGGTGATGCTTAGGTGAAGGGCGACAGAGTAGCATCTGATTCTTTGATCAAGAAGGAGTAAAAGTTGAATGGATGGTCAAGGATGCAGAGAAATGATGGGGCTAGATGATGGAGTGATCCTGGATGTCAGATATATGGTGTAATGATGAATCATAGTGCTCGGAGCTCTAGAGCTTCGTTGAGTCCTAAATCTAAACCTAGGCTAAAAAAATAATCATAACACAAAACAAAAGGCATAAAATGAAATCTACGAATTAAAACTACGTAGAAATAAGGAAATGGCATAGCTCTAACATGATGGTAGACTAGGGAGAAGGGCAGCTGCCGTAGAGCTTCCTGGACCTCCTCTCCTCCTTCTGGGGTGCTCCGAACCTTTGGGAAAGGACCTCTATCATCGGTGAACTCTCACCACACGATTGAGGACACTATAGAGCTTGGAGAGGGATCAAACTGAGTAGAACAGGGAAGAGTATTATCTATAAACTGGTGGCTGGTCCTTATTGATCGAGCAATTGCGACTGAATTGAGGAGCTTCAATTTGATCTTTGGCTAGGGCGTGATTCAAGGATGTTTAATCTCCATGAATCACACCTCACACCGAGCCAGGGAATCATGAGCACCAACGGAAAAAAGGGTGAAAATCATGATCATGACAGACTGACGACTTGAGGAAGATATAGGAGGCTGTTGACCTGGAGTCAACTGCTGGCGGGCCGTGATTGGCCACAAAAGCTGCTACAGGATAAAACAACCCTAATTTCAAAATTAAATGATTTAACAATAATAAATGATTTTATTAAATTTTGTTTAAAAAATATTTTTTCATTATTTTATGTATTATTTAATATGATTTTTTTATTTTTATGAGTTAATTTATTACAAGTAACTTTTACTAGTGTATTTATAGACACATTGACCTATGTTTTGTATATTTTTATTTTTATTTTTAATTTATATTTTATTATTTTATATTCATATTTTATATATTTATAATTTTTTATGTATACAAATATATTTTTATTATATTGCTCTATTGTATTTTTTACACTTAAATAAATAGGGATATATATAATATAGGTATAAGTATAGGTATTTCTTCTATATACATATATAGGCTATTTTATTTTTATGTTTTCTTTATGATTAATATATTACAAATATGTACATATATTATACATAATATTTAAAAAATACCTTTGGCATTTTGTTTGTTTTTCTTTTCTTTCTTTAGTCTTTTATTTTGGATTTAAATAATGTAATTTATACAATAATTATACAGTAAATAATAAATGTTAATTTGTACAAATTAGTGGTATTCATGCATTTAGCTAAGTTTATAGGCCAAAATGAATGAATATAGGTGATGAAATGGAGATTCATCACTCCCTATACTTGCCTTTGCTTGTCAATAGCAAACACTTTTGCAATGAGTGTAGAAAATAAGATTAAAGAAAAGAAAAAGGAATAACTTGGAATAATTGTCGACTTTTAAACTAGTCTTAATAAAGTTAAAGTCTGGAGCTTAGAGAAGATTCATGGAGTAATGGTGTGTTCAGAACCACATGGAAGTAAGGAAGTTCTACAAAACAACCCTTAGGTTCCATACTCATATCATCTAATTCGATTCACAACCAGGTCGGAACCATCCTCTTAGTCGCATACTCTTGCTACCTTGAAATGATGGAACCATGTGTGTGAATTTGTTGAGCTCTTCTCGGACAAAATCATTGAACCATCAAGGCGTCTGCTCTTCTGGTAACTCATCGTCGTGGAGACAGATATTCCCTTCTAAGGTCATGTGCTCCTGATCTTTACAATTGAATGGGGAGGGATTTAGAAGAATTGGAAAAGAAGTGGGAATGGACCAGTGTAGTCTTCATTCCCTTGTGAAGTCGGTCGGTGTAACTGATTCTTCACAAAGAAGCATGCTTTTTCTGAAGCACAATTTTTTGTGGCATTTTCAGTGTAGGCTTCATTGTATATTTTCTTTGACTTTGTATAGCTTCTGCATTCTTGCTTTTGCCCAGGTGTATATGACATCTTTGTTCCACCCATTTTTTGGGGTCTTGGGAAAAAGTTGCGTCGGTAGACCATTCCTCATCTGAAGCATCGTCTCAATCCATCTCTAGCCTTTAGATATCGTTTGTTACCAAAAGAAGTGGGTTAGAATATCAATGTCGACAATCCCCAACAATTGTTCCTGAGCCACCCATGATGAAGCGTCCTTTCATCGTCCCGATTTAGACTCCAAAAATTTTCAACAGACAATCTGAGTTGAGCTAAGTGCTAGGTGAGAGGTTTCTAGTCATGTCACTATCTCAAGAGTCTTACGGATGATATAAACATTCATAGTTAAGCACGTTGAATTGACTCATGAACATAGTCTTATGGAACCTAAAGAATTAAGTCAAGGCGACCTGAAACGTCTCCACTTCCAGTCCTCAACGGGTTCCTATGAAATTAAGCTTATTTAGATCTATTCCAAGATCCAATCTTCAGACTATATTTGAACTTGTTCAATTGTCTAGGTTATTCTGAAAAATGTTAATGCTATGTACAATGCAAGAAAAATATTTCTGTGATGCAGTTTTCTAGTTTTTATCTTTTTGTGGATTTTTTAGAAAGTTTTACAAATTTCTAAGCAATTTTCGATTTTTTTTGCAAATCTTTGGGATTTTTTATTTTGCAAAATTCTATAGATTTTTCAAAGAACAATAAGAGATTATGTGCAGATATTTACACGGGCATGCATCTTTTTTATTTACAGTGGTTGATTTATATGAATCTACAAGATTGTATATACAAGGTTTGTAAAGAGTCTTTATTTATTCGAATATTGTACATAGTTCTCAAAATAGTTTGAAATCATTTTTGCAAACATTTTGATAACTTATTTTCACAAACTAAATTGGAAAATAATTTTAACAAACAATTTACAAAATCTGAAAATCATTTTGCAAAGATTTTTCAAAGAGTATGTATAGATTTTTCAAACAATTTTTGCTACCATTTTCCAAACATTTGTAAATAGTTTTTCAAAACAATTTATTTCAATGAAAATGAACTTTTTTACAAAAAAATATTTTTAAAAGGTTGAAAATATTTTACAAAACATTTTCCAAACAGTTTTCAAAAGATTTTTCAAATGAATTTTCAAAACCATTTTTCAAACATCTTACAAAACATTTTTACATGATTTATTAATCTGTATATACAAAGAATTTTAATGAATTTTGTACAAGTGCATTTTTTATTTTAATATTTTAGGCATACTTATTTGAAAATACGAAAGTACGAGTTATAGCTAAAGTATATACACAGTATAAACGACCCCCTATATTTAGCTTGAGCTATGTCCTCATAGATCGAAGAGAAAAGAAAAGAAATAACTTGTAATGTTACAATGACTAAAGAATAATGAACGAAAGAATTAGAATTCCATCATCCCCCCCATACTTAGGATCAAATAATCCTAAGTATAGCAGACTATATCTACCTACAGGGAGGGTCGAGGGTGGGAATGAACAACGTCAATGATTCGTTCTATCTCCCCCTATACATAGGGTAAAATAGCTCTAGGTACAAACATGAGTATCAACAAAAGAGGAGAAGGGTGATGGGAAAAAGAATGAACATATGAAGTCAATCATCCCCCTTATACATAGGATGAAGCATATTCTAAGTATAGAAGCAATGATTAAGGAAAACAAATCAAAAAATATAACATACAACTGAAAAATAGAAAAGAAGTTAAGAAGAAAAGAAGAGAACTAAAGGAAGAGTTGTTGAGGAACATTATCTGAATCTTTCGATGCGATGGGGGTTGTGGATGCTTCTTCATTGCATATCACTTAGGCTGAATCGTAGAAAGTGTCATGCTCAAGGTACGACATCAGTAACTGACCATTGACAACGATTGGTTGTGCATCACGCCATAGATTTGATATCATAATGGTTCTTTATCACGCACTTCTTGCACTATGAATGGACCTGCCCATTTACTCTTTAATTTGCTTGGAAATATCTTTAACTTTACATCAAATAGCCACACATTCTATACAGTTTTGAAGGTGTTTCGTCTGATGTGCCATTCATGCCATCATTTAACCTTCTCCTTGTATAGGTGTTCTAATAAGCGTAGTCTTGGAATTCTAGGAGCTTGTTCATATCCTATTTTCTTTTCTGACCACCTTTCCATGAGTCCAAGTTGCAGATATTGATTTCCCGTAATGATTTGTGGATCAGTTCAACAGGCAGATGGCATGGATTTCCATATACAAGATAATAGGGCGACATGCCAAAAGGAGACTTGTAATCGGTTCTATACGCCCAAAGGAACAAGTTTAATAGTTGGGATCAATTCTTTCTGTCCAGCTTCACAAGCTTCTACAGGATTGTCTTGATTTCTTTGTTTGATAATTCTGTCATGCCATTGATTTGAGGATGTTAAAAAGACATGACTCGGTGCTTGATGCCATACTCCTTTGTTAATTTCTTGACCTCTTTATTAATGAAGTGAATACCCTCGTTTGATATCAGTATCTTCGGAATCCCGAACAATGATATGATATTCTCTCAGAAACTTACAAACTGTATGACTATCTATAGCTCGGGCGGGGATAACTTCAACCTAGTGACTCACGTAGTCAACGAAAAGCAGGATGTGCTGATATCCTGACTGTTGGGAAAGGGTCCCATGAAATCGATGCCTCAAGCATCAAATACATATGAAATCTGAATGAACTTCAACGGCATGGAATCTTTAGCTGTAAGGGTGCCTCCCAAACTCTAACAGTTAGTGCAGTGCTTTACGAATGCTACAGCATCCTTAAATAGTGATGGCCACCAGAGGCCACACTGCAATACTGTCACCGTCATTTTGTCTCCAGAGTGGTGTCCACCAAATTCGAGCGAATAGCAATGCTTGAGGACACTATGATGCTCTTCCTGAGGGATGCACCATTGCCAAATGCAATCTGCTCCTTCCCTCAATAGTAGTGGGTCTTCCCATTGGTATAAATGGATAGTAGACAAGAATTTGTCCTTCTTGATTTTGTACAATCTTGTGGGACTACACCAGGAACGAAATAGTTCACAATATCAGCATACCAAGGGAGTGAATCTACGACCAAAATTGACTCATCAAGAAAGGTGTTCGTGATGGGTGCATTTGTCAGCGGAGGCTCTTGATGTTCAATTCTGGAGAGATGATCTGCTCCACATTTTGAACTCTAGGCTTGTCTTTGATATCCAAGTCGAACACCTAGAGGAGAAGGATCCATCTGATCATTCTAGCCTTGGCATCCTTCTTCTACTGTAAGTATCAAATAGCAGAGTGGTCAATATAGATGGTGACTTTAGATCCAAGCAAATAGGATATGAACTTCTTAAGGGTGAATACCACAACCAACAATTCTTTCTCTGTTGGTGTAATTTCTATGGGCTTCATTCAGTGTCTTGCTGGCATAGTGAATGGCATAGAGCGCCTTGTCGTTTCTTTGTCTTAGAACAGCCCCAAATGCAAAGTCTGACTCATCGGTCATGATATCAAAAGGAAGAGACAAATTTGGTGGCTGTAGGACTGGAGCTTGGGTGATTAGCTCCTTCAGTTGATTGAATGAAAGGAGAACCCGTTGATCAACATTAAACTTGATTTCCTTGCGTAGAAACTCTGTGAGAGGTTAGGTGACGCAACTGAAATCTCTAATGAATCTCCTATAGAACCCCACATGCCCTAGGGATGTCCTCACATGTCTGACATTCTGAGGTAGCTCAAGATTGCTGATAACATCCACCTTTGTCGAGTCGACATCCATGCCACGCTTGGAAATGATGTGACCCATCACAATTCCTTCTGTGACCATGAAGTGGCTCTTTTCCCAAGACAATACAAGATTGACTTCATAACATTTCTGAAGTACTCCATCCAGGTGCTCAAGACAGGCATCAAAACTATCACCATAGACTGAGTAGTCATCCATGAACACCTCAAGAAAACTGCCAATGATCTCAGCAAATACTGCAAGCATGCATCTTTGGAATGTGATAGGTGCATTGCACATACCAAAGGGCATTCTCTTGAAGGCATAGATACTGAATGGACAAGTGAACGTAGTCTTCTATTGGTTCTCTAGTGCGATTGGCACTTGGTTGTACCCAGAGTACCAACAACAGAGCAAAAGAACTTCTTGCTTGTTAATCTCTCCAGAACTTTATCAATGAATGGCAAGGAAAGTGGTCCTTCTTTATTGCTACGTTAAGGTGGCGATGGTCAACACATACCCACCAGGATGTCAGTACTCGAGTGGATATCTCCTCTCCTTTGTCATTTGTAACAATTGCGAGCTTGACTTTCTTCAGAACTACATGTAGAGGACTCACTCATTTCTTTCAATACTATGTCTTGTAAATTTTAGTTTAGTCTTCTTTGAAACTCTCAAAATAGTTTGGCATCTTCTTCCAAGTAGAGACATCAACAAAGAGCAATATTTATCCCACAGAGATTTGATATGTGCCAACCAAGTGCCTTATGATTTTTCTCTAGAATCTCGAGGAGTTGAGATTCTTGATCTGGGGTCAGCCTGCTGTTGATGATGACTGGATGTACATTCTCTACACCTGCAAGGAAGTCGTACATAAGACCTTTCGGAAGCTTTAATTCTAGGTCTGATCTGGCTTGCTTTTTGGTTACTTTGAAAACTATGCTGGTAGGTGGATGATCGACCATGACTTTGGATGTGCTACTCACCTCAATGTCTTGTTGTTCAACCGGCAATATGCCGAATAGATATGTAATGAATTCATCATGTTCGGAGTTGCATGAATCTTATGAATCAAGTAGATGAATCAATCAATGGGATTTTGTCTTCCAGGTGACATCTGAGCTTAAGTCGACTGTGCTTTCCTGGTCCTCCTCAGGAGAGAGGATGTCCAATGTCCATGTGTCATTCCAAGAGAGTTATGTATCTCCAATTTCTGCAATAAAGTCACAATTTGTTTTAGGCGGTGCTGTATGTGTTGGACATGCGAGCCCACGGCGAGCCATTATGCAATAAATGTTATTGCAATTCACTCCTTAATCTGAAATAAAGAGTACATAGTTTGCATAATAGGTCCCTTAGTGCAATTAGGGTTATGTACCATGGCCATCTTAATGATCATACAGCTGTTGATTCAATTATTGAATCATAGAGGCTGGAGCTTAGATGAATATCTAATGAGTTAGATTGACGACTCATCAAGCACCGTCAAATGATTATTAAGAGATGATCTCCAGCATGAGTAGGAGATGGCAATCCTTTCTCAGTGAGGCTGATATCTGACCGACTTCTTGATGCAGGTCCTCTGCATAGGAATAGAGATTCGGAGGTGTCAGATTAGTTAGGTTAAAGAGTTGACTTAACGAGATCGAGATAACCAAAGTCCTATATCATATGCTGTCGTGATATAGGCACACATCCTCTGACCGGAGACAGATGTGTTACTATATGTCTGAGTATGTACATTTGGCAGACCAATAGGTTGATGACCTAATCAAGGTCTATACACCGGCGCGTTGGTGTGCATATAAGGACATATGAGTAATACGATCTCTCAAAGGGATCATACAGGTTCACTACTGAACCGGAAGACATGAGCTCACTCATGATATATTGGGAAGAATCAAATTCCGTGCGCACGGTCATCTCGCTTTGGAAGCCTGACTGAATTTGTTGGTTTGATATATACTTTTGGAAAGTATATGATCAAGACCTAGGTATGATATATGCTTTTGGAAAGTATATGATCAATACCAACTCCCAATGATCGAATGAGAAACTTACTGATAAAACCATGAAGTAGACAGTATAAAGTTGATCCAATACTTTGGGTTTAATCAGAGTCTTCTAGTATGCAGGATGTACATGTATTAGGAATACCTGAGGGTGATGTGATCATAAACGATTGTATAACCATGACGCTTCCATTCCTAGGGAGTGATGAAACAGGTCTGGATTTTAGTACTCCTCTTAGTAGAGAAGTAATCTTATCTTAGTCCAATTATTGGACATTGATCTGAATATGATTCAGATGCAATGAGAAGATTAGATTTGCGGTCTTGATTTAATCAAGCATCTATGGGAGGCCCGCGATCTGGATTTGAGATATGATCTCAATATCCATGTCACTATACGTGGAACAATACAATCGCCTTGTCCTTATCTCCAAGTATTCGCGGAGAAAGCGCATTATCCTTGAAAGAGTTCATGGATAATTCTATTGTTGATATATGTATCCGAGCATTGAGAAAATGTACAATTAAATGTGATTTAATTATCATGAATAATATGAATTTGATTCATATTATAAGGAGAGTTATCTTAGATAATTAAATGTGATTTGATTGTCAAAGACGTAAATAATATGAATGTGATTCATATTATTTGAGCACATGAGAATAAGTTATCCAATATAATTAAATGTGATTTAATTATTATGGATAAGAATAATGGGGATAGTAATATCCAATTATTCATAATATATTATAAATGTGATTTATAATGTCTTAGAGAGAGCTAATTATAATTTATATGTGTTGATTAATTATTATGTGTATTGGATACACATTGTGTAATTAATTGACAATGTAAATTATATATTGTTTTGGGTTGTGAATATGATTCACAATTTTTCCATGGCAAGATTGCAATATTCTCAAATATAATTGTGAATTATTTTTGAAGAATAAAATCCCAACAAATAGTTGTTGGAAATAAGTAGAGAGAAAATCAAGGAGATGTGCAATCTCATTGAATCCATGAGATTGCACTCCCCATTAGGAATAGAAGGGGCGGCACCCAATTCCCTTGGGGAATTGGTGGTCGTCCCCTCTTCTTTATGGGGAAAGATCTCTCCTTTGTATTCTCTCTCCTTATTTGATTGATTTAATTTGGTATTAATATTTATTTGATTTATCAAATATATTTTATCAAAATTAAATCACAAGTTGTTGATTTTTACCAACAGCAATCTTGACCATTGGATTGACATAAATTAATCTCATCCATTGATTTTATATGTCACATGGATTGAGATCCATGGATCCCAAAACCCTATAAATAGAGAGGCATACCCATGCTCTCTTTTTACACACACATAATGCTTGAGAAGCATCTCTCTCTCTCTCTTTCTCTCTAGACGCCAGCCCTCTCTCTCCCTCTCATGGCCATCCACCATGGATGCCATGTAGAGGTTCTCCATCGCCGCGACATCGTCGTTATGCTGCTCGTTCTTCTGCTCGTGGATCTCCGTCTCCTTCGGTGTGCCTCGCTCGTGAAGAAGATGTCGGATCTCGTGTGTCGAGATCAGGAGATCCGACGCTTGGATCATCAACATGAATTGCGAGAAGCACGCGGTTCATCCCCGCGCTCGCAAGCGTCTCCTCCGTCGGATCAGACATGAGACAGGAGATCTCTTCGTTTAGAGACTCGATCGCAACCACGCTTCAAGAGGTAATCCTATTACTTGTTTGTGGTTTATACGAAACGATCCGAGAAGTGTTCTTGGATCATGTGGTTTCGTCGAAATAATTTTTTTTTAAATTCCGCTGCATCGAGCAACTAGTGCGACTAGTCGCTCCTCGTCGTATTCGATACGACGCTCACGCTTTCGTGATGCGCTTGAGTATCTAACCATATCCTTCATGTGGTATCGGAGCCTTAGCTCGACAGTTTCGAATATGATTCGCTAACCGAGGACGACTTGGGTTCGTTACGGTCGCGAAAGTTTTTATCGCATTTGATTTCGCAGATCTGTTTAGTAAATAAATTCGGCACTGATTAAATTGTTTAAACACGAATTTAATAATTGAAATTTGTTCCCCATTAAATAAGGAAACCATAGGATCTGAGTTTGCGTAAATCGTATTTCGTTTGCTCTAGATATGGTTGTTTTAATGAACATGTATTCACTGTTACGGGAACTACGAATCTTAACGTAATTAAGGAGTTAATTACTGTTTAGATACGCCTCGAAATGCGTGCAAATCACATAGGTTCTGTTGTAAATCAAGTTAGCAAACTATGGAAACTTACTTTGCTTAATTTGGATTTAAATTGATAGAGATATGCTAATTTTAGTACGTAGGGGTCACTGCTGAAATTACTTTCCTAATCAAGAACCATGTGATTGTCAATTAGTGAAATTAATTGTTAATTTCATGAAATAATTATGGTAAATATTTGAGAAATATTGGAATATGATTATTTCCTTAATTGACTTGACCTCAACAAATTAATTGATTAGATGTGATCTAGATCATAATTGGAAACACAATCATCAAACCCCTTGCTTGAATAGGATTGGGAATTTGTCTAGCAAATTTCCTTATAATCAAAATTGTTTTGATTACTATATGGTATAATTTCGGTTGAAGAACCGATGATTATCTCAAGTACAAATTAATCAATTTGGCATTATCCTTTCCCGAGGCGGATATGGTGTCTAGTCGGGGATCGCTGGGGTAGCGGGTTGCAACGTATGCGGTCCGTCCCACTCCCGCCGGTACTGGCCATGACAACGGGTAGGGCCGGGATAATGTCCGAGGGATTAAGATGTATTTTTCTAATTATTAAAATACGAATTAATACGTACTTTGAGAATAATACCATATATATTCAAGTAAGACAATCAAGTTTGATTGACTGAATTGGATTGATAATTAATTTAATATGATTGAATTGATTATGTCCAATTAGAATACTCTAAAATGATTAGAGTTGATAATTCCCTTGGAAGAATTGATTATATGAATGTGATTCATAGTAATTAATTAAATTTGAATAAGAGATGGAGGATCACATAAGTGACATCCATGGTCTCCCGTCAAGGCGAAGGGTTTCCATCGCCAGGAATTGTATATAGGAGACGCCTGTACGAAGTGACAACTCCTATATACAAGCGCATCTGGATCGGACTCTTTGCTTCTCGAAAGAGTAAGGTCGTATGCGTAGTGACCCCAATATCGGATCCTCATATTATTTGGGCGATATTGGATTGCGCATAGCGAGTTCTATTCCTGTTGACGGTTGGTTCAATTAATGACGGGTCAACATCACCTTAGGGGTGGTGGGCCCGAGTATTAAAGACCGAATTGGGAGATGCAAGTTGGACTTGCAAGGCGGAATGTGTTCCCGCTTCTTTTTATCCGAGTTGCAGTTTCTCATATTATTGGGATGTAAACAAAGATAAGGAAGGAGATCCCAGATCTTGCTTAGATATGATGGTAAGTATATCTCTTACATTGAAAGTGATTGAGGGAATGAACTATCAGTGTTGACAAGGTAAGACAACATTGATATAAAAATTCCTAAATCAAAGTAAATTAAATATTTGTATATATTTATGCAAATTTCTTATTTCAGATAATCCTTCATTAATCCCACTCAATGTTATACTCAATAATAACCAGTAAAATATCATGGATAGGACCCTTGATCCAGATATTATGCTTGCAATTGGACACATAATGTATGTGGTTGCAATGTGCAAGTTTCCTCATAATAATGAGGAATGATGATTAAATAAGACAATAGGACTAAAACCCTAGGGTTTGTATGTCTCTATAAGTCTTGATCTCATCGAATGTACTTTGGAAGTGACATGTCGATGATGATCGTAATTGTCAAATAATCCTTATAAAATCAATAAAGATTTTTTGGCATGCATATGTGCTCTTGACATGAATGACATGGTTCTCTGCATCATGTAGAATGGTAGCTCTATAAGAGATGATGTATTCAAATTGTTTGAGTACCTACCTGAACCTATGTTTTTTAAAAGTTTAGATGGATGTAGATGATGAGTGTCATCATTCTACTGTCTATACTCTAGTCATTCATGAAGCTTCATAATATTCATATTGTATGAATTAGGTGAAGCATGTATAAATGTAGAAATGCTCTTACATTAAATTCTTTTGAATTTAACATAAGAGATACTTAGTCTTAAGCAATGGTTGTTTATAGATAAAGGGAGCGCAGTGGAAGCATGGGTTGGACCCAAGCAAGAAGTATAATCAAGGAGTTGATTGTACTTCTGTGACTTCCATCCAAAGAGTTGGATGAATGCCAATACTGCAATAAGTTGATGTGTTGACAGTATGACTATCAAATCTATCTAGAATCCTTAGAGAAGGAATCGTATAATACATCAGAATAACCTACATATAATCATTGAAATTGACTTACTTATTTGATAAGATAAAGTCTAATAATTGTATCTCAATTTTCTAATGACACTTGCAATTGGTTGCATCTGTATTAGAATAATTTGATCTTAGGATTTATTGGTCATCCATGTTGAAAGAGATGTAAGTGTTGCAATAATTTCCATGAGATCAATGGACTTCATATTTTCAGTGGGAGCCCTTAGTCTTAGAGAATGTCTCTATGACCTAGATATTAGAATACACTCATTGTTTATTTCTAATTGTTGGATATAACCATGAATTATGTAATAAATCTATCATAAAGAGTTATGATGGAGATATTTCAGATAGTAATCTAAAATCTAGTGGACTCTATTAAATTAGAAAATTAATGAATGATTCATTAAGATTTCTAATACTGAAAATTAAACCTTTAAAGATCAATAGGCGGATAAAGATCATTTGACAATGATCTGGCAACAAGTTTTGGACATATGTCTGTTGATGAGATCAATGGACTAGTGAGACATGAAACTTTAGATTGTCTAAAGATTCAAATCTTACATACTTACGAATATTGTATTCAAAGAAAAATGTCCAATACACCTTTCGTTGGGAAAGATGTAAGATGTCAAGGTATTCGGGATCTCATACATATTGATGTATGAGAATCATCTATATCATAGTAAACGTTATGGATACGTGATATCTATTGATCATTATGTATGATATGGAATTTCTTCTCTTCACCTTAGAAAACTTTGAAATGTTCAAAGATTTAACAATTTTGGTTTAGAACCAAAGATTGAAGGAAGATGAAATGAATTTTATCTAACCAAGGTAGCTTGTACCTATTAGATGAATTCAAGGAATACCTTATAGAGATATGAATATCATTTCTATCTCACCCCTCCTAATGAACCTTAACTCAATAGAGTTGTAGGGAGATGAAATTGATCATGTGTGACATGATTTGATCAATGATTAATCTTAGCATAATTATCTCTTAGTTTCCAGGTATATATATGTGGTAGAGACTACATTATATACCTAATAAGGTTCCAAGCTAGTGAGCTGGAATCTAGCACCAGAGAGTGCTACTTCATTAGGAAAATAAAGGATGGTATTGGATACCTACTTTATGACCTTGAGATTCTTAAAAGATCTCATCTTTGAGAATATGATTCTTATAGGATGACTCTCTTGAGAATCAAAATGAAAGTGAAGAAAAGGAACTCATTTAATCTTGAGAAGACAATGAGGCTCCTGAAATCGGAAACTAAATAGACAATTAAAGATGAAACATTAATACCTCTTCAAAGAAGTTTTAGGATGGAATCCATGTGTCAGTTGAGTCTGAAAATGATCGGACTTCATGTGATGAAGCTCCTGAGGATCATGACATGGAAAGATGGATGTTAGCAATAAAAGTCTAATGTAGACTTCATATACAAGTGTTGTATATGGACCCTCGAGGATCCACCTATATGGGTCAGACCCATTAAGATGGAAATGCATCTTCAAGAGAAAGAGGGAACCTGATGAGAAGGTAGAGACCTTCAAAGCACGGTTCGTAGCCATGAGCTACACACCGAAGAGAAGACATCGCTTACGATGAGACTTGCTCTCCAGTGACCTTGCTTTAACTCATCAGAATATTGCTAACTATAGCTACACAACTTGACTATGACATTTTCATGATGTGAGTCAAGATTGCATTCCTCTATGAATACCTCTCTGAGGATATTCATATGAAGTAGCCCCAGGGTTTCTAGATTGAGGAAAGCAAGATGTGCTAGCTGAAGAACTCCATCTTTGGACTCCAATATGTTTCCTGTAGTTGGAACATAAGATTTTATGAAATTATAAATGTTGTGATTTCAGATAAAATCTTGATGAACCATGTGAAGCTTAGTGGGAGTGCCATTGTTTTCATCGTGCTAAATGTAGATATTATTCTAATTATTTAGAATGATATAAGAATAAATAATAAGTGTTTTATAATTTGGTTGTTCCATACCTTGAGATACGATCTCAAGGATACCTCTTAGATCTTAATTCTGAAGTCGTTCAGAAACAAAGAGAAGAGGGTATTGGGACCATCACATTAGTAATACACCTTGGACTTATTCCATTTTCTGGAAAAATTCCAAGAAAGGCTTCCTTCCCTTAAGATGTGGTAGTGACCTGTCTAAAGGGATAACACCTCAAAGAGTTGAGGAAGTGAATGATAGAACTGCTTGCACTTGTGCATCAGTTATGAGAAGCTGGGTATATGCTAGATGTGTACAAGAGCCAGATGTCTGCCATGCAGTGGGAGTAGTAAACTGTTACTAATCCTGCTTTGGAGATAAAACACTTGATTGCAGTAATAATAATATCTTCAAAGATGATAAAACTTAGAGATAGTGATCTCAAAGTCTTATCTTCAAAAGTTTAAGATCTTGTTGATAGTGATCTATAAGGGTCTTGAATGCAGATACCTTAGGAGATAGAGATCTCCAAGAATGAAGGTATTCTAATAAGGTTTATGGGAATACTGGTTATGATAATTAATTAGATGTAGTGTCAAGGACACTATAACCGACAATATTGAGTATCACTTGCATGAGATGCAACATTCGCATTGGATGCGAGCACTGTTACTAGGAGATATGCAAGTGTCGTAAAAGGACTTGGCGTAGTCTCTTGGGAACGGAGTGACTGATCAGTTTACCTAGCTATTTTCTAAATAGCCTATGATTGTCACATGAGTGTGGGTTCAAATGACTAGCCCATTAATGGCTCTTTGGGCTAGTGGGAGATATTTGGACATGGGAGCCCACGGCGAGCCATTATGCAATAAATGTTTTTGCAATTCACTCCTTAATCTGAAATAAAGAGTACATAGTTTGCATAATAGGTCCCTTAGTGCAATTAGGGTTATGTACCATGGCCATCTTAATGATCATATAGTTGTTGATTCAATTATTGAATCATAGAGGTTGGTGCTTAGATGAATATCCAATGAGTTAGATTGAGGACTCATCAAGCACAGTCAAATGATTAATAAGAGATGATCTCCAGCCTGAGTAGGAGATGGCAATCCTTTCTCAGTTAGGCTGATATCTGACCGACTTCTGGATGCAGGTCCTCTGCATAGGAATAGATATTCGGAGGTGTCAGATTAGTTAGGTCAAAGAGTTGACTTAACGAGATCGAGATAACCAAAGTCCTATATCATATGCTGTCGTGATATAGGCGCACATCCTCTGACCGTAGACAGATGTGTTACTATATGTCTGAGTATGTACATTTGGCAGACCAATAGGTTGATGACCTAATCAAGGTCTATACACCAGCGCGCTGGTGTGCATATAAGGACATATGAGTAATACGATCTCTCAAAGGGATCATACAGGTTCACTACTGAACCGGAAGACATGAGCTCACTCATGAGATATTGGGAAGAATCAAATTCCGTGTGCACGGTCGTCTCTCTTTGGAAGCTTGACTGAATTTGTTGGTTTGATATATACTTTTGGAAAGTATATGATCAAGACCTATGTATGATATATGCTTTTGGAAAGTATATGATCAATACCGACTCCCAATGATCGAATGAGAAACTTACTGATAAAACCATGAAGTAGAGTGTATAAAGTTGACCCAATACTTCGGGTTTAATCTGAGTCTTCCAGTATGCAGGATGTACAGGTATTAGGAATACCTGAGGGTGATGTGATCATAAACGATTGTATAACCATGACGCTTCCATTCCTAGGAAGTGATGAAACGGGTCTGGATTTTAGTGACTCCTCTCAGTAGAGAAGTAATCTTATCTTAGTCCAATTATTGGACATTGATCTGAATATGATTCAGATGCAATGAGAAGATTAGATCTGCGGTCTTGATTTAATCAAGCATCTATGGGAGGCCCGCGATCTGGATTTGAGATATGATCTCAATATCCATGTCACTATACGTGGAACAATACAATCGCCATGTCCTTATCTCCAAGTATTCGCGGAGAAAGCGCATTATCCTTGAAAGAGTTCATGGATAACTCTATTGATGATATATGTATCCGAGCATTGTGAAAATGGATAATTAAATGTGATTTAATTATCATGAATAATATGAATTGAATTCATATTATAAGGAGAGTTATCTCAGATAATTAAATGTGATTTGATTGTTAAAGATGTAAATAATATGAATGTGATTCATATTATTTGAGCACATGAGAATAAGTTATCCAATATAATGAAATGTGATTTAATTATAATGGATAAGAATAATGTGGATAGTAATATCCCATTATTCATAATATATTATAAATGTGATTTATAATGTATTAGAGAGAGCTAATTATAATTTATATGTGATGATTAATTATTTTGTGTATTGGATACACATTGTGTAATTAATTGACAATGTAAATTATATGTTGTTTTGGGTTGTGAATATGATTCACAATTTTTCCATGGCAAGATTGCAATATTCTCAAATATAATTGTGAATTATTTTTGAAGAATAAAATCCCAACAAATAGTTGTTGGAAATAAGTAGAGAGAAAATCAAGGAGATGTGCAATCTCATGGAATCCATGAGATTGCACTCCCCATAAGGAATAGAAGGGGCAGCACCCAATTCCCTTGGAGAATTGGTGGCTGTCCCCTCTTCTTTATGGGGAAAGATCTCTCCTTTGTATTCTCTCTCCTTATTTGATTGATTTAATTTGGTATTAATATTTATTTGATTTATCAAATATATTTTATCAAAATTAAATCACAAGTTGTTGGTTTTTACCAACAACAATCTTGACCATTGGATTGACATAAATCAATCTCATCCATTGATTTTATATGTCACATGGATTGAGATCCATGGATTCCAAAACCCTATAAATAGAGAGGCATACCATGCTCTCTTTTTACACACACATAATGCTTGAGAAGCATCTCTCTCTCTCTCTCTCTCTTTCTCTCTAGACGGCAGCCCTCTCTCTCCCTCTCATGGCCGTCCACCATGGATGCCATGGAGAGGTTCTCCATCGTCGCGGCATCGTCGTTATGCTTCCCGTTCTTCTGCTCGTGGATCTCTGTCTCCTTCGTTGCGCCTCGCTCGTGAAGAAGATGTCGGATCTCGTGTGTCGAGATCAGGAGATCCGCCGCTTGGATCATCAACATGGATTGCGAGAAGCACGCGGTTCATCCCCGCGCTCGCAAGCGTCTCCTCCGTTGGATCGGACTTGAGACAGGAGGTCTCTTCGTTTAGAGACTCGATCGCAACCACGCTTCAAGAGGTAATCCTATTACTTGTTTGTGGTTTAGACGAAACGATCCGAGAAGTGTTCTTGGATCATGTGGTTTCGTCGAAATAAATTTTTTTAAATTCCGCTGCATCGAGCAACTAGTGCGACTAGTCGCTCCTCGTCGTATTCGATACGACGCTCATGCTTCTGTGATGCGCTTTAGGATCTAACCATATCCTTCAGTATGATCTTCATCATATACAACTTTCGGTTCACTGACCATGTCTATGGTGACTCTATGGTTGCTCGAGCTGAACGTGATCTTCCCAGACCCCTAGTCATGCACAACCTCTACAATATGTAAGAATGGCCATATAAGGATAATTAGGGTCAGAAGTAATGGTGGAGGAGAGTCCATATCAAGAACTACAAAATCAACAGAAAACTGCATGGCATGCACCTTTACCACAACGTCTTCCAACAGAGCTTGGGGTCGCTTGATGGATCAATCTGCGAACTTAAAGGTCATGCATGTCTGCTTGAGTGGACTCGGCCTGAATTCTTGCAAAGATGATGAGGGAAGGAGGTTGATGGAAGAGCCATTGACAAGCAATGTTCACTCAAAGACTTGGTCAAAAATCTCGCATCTGATCAAAGGTGCTTCTTTGTCTTGATTTTTTTGAGGGAGATTGGTGATGGTTGCAACTGTATCCATGGTAAGGACATGCTTCTCAACATGTTGGCATCTGTTGTTGTGGTTTGACCGATGCTTGTTTGTACATGCTTCTTTCAAGCTCTTCTTTATTGTGGGCATGTATTCCAAGGCTTGCACTAATGGTGACTCAAGAGTTAAACTTTTAAGAACATTCACAAGTCATGGAACTGAAATGCACTTTTTCCATTTGCATTTTTTGGATTTTTATATTGCATTAGGAAAAGGAATATTACATAACTGAAATCAAAAGAAGTGTTCTTATTTACAACAGAATTCTTATCCATAATATTCTGTACATCTGAACTGCAAAAAGGTGTACATTCTAGAGATGATGGTGCTACTGCTGGTGGACTTGCAATAAGTGTGATCTCTTCTCCATCGACTGGCTCTGGATCGGCTACTGGAGCTCGCTCCTCCATGGCTCGTGTTACTTCATTTCGACTGTGATCTTCTTTTTGATATTTTAGATTTTTCTGATTTTTTTGTTCTTTTTGTTGATGGAGGTGGTGGTGGATGACAGCTGGCATGGCTCCTCCTTCTTCCTCACCCGAACATGTAGCTAGCATGGTTGTTGCAGAAGACGACGACTCATCTGACAAATCTTTATTCTTCCCTTTGATTGCAATAGATGGAGGCAAGGTCCTACCACTCCCGTATGTAACAACATTAAATAAAACAAAATTACAATCACCTGATACTACAAGCATAGATGGGACATCACATTCTACTTACTCTTTTCTCTTGAAATTATGGGGACTAGCTTTGACATGGGTGATCGATCCGTTGAGCACGTGATAATTTGCACTCGTTGTAGTATGTATACTTAGCGAATCAGTCAGAATTGAGAAAATAATCTCCGTAAAGAGCGCCTAGGCTTGAATTTATATCTCGGGCCAGTCCATGGTCGAACACAGGGAAGCAAAGGAACAACTTCGGGTTAATTCAGAAAATTTGGGTCTAGATTTCCAACACGGATTTTTATATATTTTTTAATATAAAAATGCGAAATGCACAATGTAGATGAATTAAGTTACCAGGAAAAGACACAACTTAGCCAAGTTAATTTGAATGTGAAATTAACCAGATTTAGCCAAATTATATTTTTCATAGAAACCTAATTCAATGTTGAATGCAAGACACTTTTTTTTGGAATTTTATGGGTTAAAATGCAACAATGAAAAATGTACACTTTTATGAGTTTTCACAATTTTTCACACAAATAGATGAAAAATTTATGAAAAAATGTAAGGAATTAAAACATGATGCAAGGAGGCTACAGTAATTTTTTTGGAATTTTTCGAGAAAATGTGATTTTTTTTATGGATTTTTAATGAAAACAGAGTGATAGTGAGTAATTAATTCTTAATAAATCCACATTATGAAATTAGTTAGAGTGTGAATTATATCCACATTATGAAATTAGTCAGAGTGTGAATTATCTCAAAAAGATATGCAGATGAACAATCCAAGAGAGTTGACATTTCGCAAATATTATGTGTGGATTTAATTAAAAATCAATTACACAAAGCACTCTACAATGTATGTTAGGAAAAAGATAACTCCAATTAAGATGAAATTTGAACAGTAATTCAATCACAATTCAAGGCATCATCTCTATTTTTTGTGGAATTTATGGAGCTATTGTGAGTTAAATATGTATTTAAGAGCAAATCACATGTAAAATATGCAATGTTTTAGTTAAATATTTTTAATTAATTACCCAAAGATCATAAAAATCTAGATAAATATCCATGTGGTAGAGAATTAGTTGCTCAACATCAAGATATTTTTCATTAAAAGAAATGATGTATTATTGAGGTTCACATTAAAATGCAAATACAGGGTTATCCATGCAAAACATAAATGAACTTAAACAACAAAACAAATGCACATGGATATTTTTGTAATTACAGAAACTTAACAAGAATATACTGTAATTTTTACAAAAAAATAAAAAATAAACAAAAGGAACCTTCGTCTTCCTCTTGCGTAGGGCTCGACGGAGATGGCGACTACTTGATGGCGGGCAAGCGGCAGCGGCCCGCAAGCGGTGGTAGAGGTTGGCGCCCGACTGCATTGCAGCCGACAGAGTGGGAGCGGCGGTGGCCGGCGAGGAGGCGGAGGAGATGGCGGCTTCACACGAGGGCGCGGGCACCGCTGGCGGAGGGACCTGCAATCAGCAACCTTGAGGTGGAGGACGTTCTTGCGGAGGAAGCCAGAGGGGGGAAGGCTCCCATGCTGCCTGGAGCTCGGTGACGGTGGCGGACCGTAAGGATGCAGAGGTCGGCGTAGTGGCTTCCACTGCTGGCGGTTGCATCTCAGTGGTGGCGAACGGCGGTGGGTGCTGCACACCGCTGTTGTACATGCTTTTTTATATTTTTTATATTTTTTAAATTTTTTTACTATTGTGATGTGTTTTTTAATTGATATTTTTTAATTTGTTTATTTTCTTTAAAAAGGGAATAACCAATGATGTGAAAAATTATGATGTGGTGATGGTGGTAAAGATGATGAAGTAGAACAAATGGAGTAGGTGAGGTGAATGTGAGGTGATTAAAAAAATTGCAAAAATAACAACGATGACAAGATGAAAGGAAAAATACCTATGGTGGAAGCGGTCACTTATGGTGTGCTCATGAGAAGCACGGTCTTCGTTCGAATCGTCGACGAGCGATGAGCTCGAGCAGCGTACGGATGCGGCTGCGATGTTGGCCAAGAAGCCAACGGATCTCATCGGAGAGAGGGCTATCGTCGCTCGACTGCGGTTGTGTCGCTGTCACCGATTCAACTCTGGGAACTAGGATCTCCTCACATAATGATGGATCAAAGGCAAAAATGAGGAGAATGAGATCTATATAAAGAGAAAAAATGAGAAGTTATTAAAGTGGTGGAGGGGAAGTCAATAAAATGGTGGAGTTGAATAAGAGGCTAGAAAAAATGATGGAATAATGATGTTGAATGGGTTTTATTGTAGAGAATGGGAATAAATAAAAAATAAATAGTAGAATAAAGCAGGCTACTACAATACAATAAAATAAAGAGAAGAAAAATAGTGGAGAATTTACAAAAGAAGACAAACAACACGTACATTTTTTTACTTTCTAATTTATATTTTTGTATTTTTAATAAAAGATATTTACAACAGAAAAATATAATAAAATACTAGGAATAAAATACAATGCAACAATGTCATTTTAGTAATTAGAAAAAGTAAATAAAAAATGAAGAAAGAATGAATATGTACATTATATACAATGTACACCTAGGTCTCAAAATCCATATTTTACAAACGAGCTCTGATTTTAGTGAAACCACTTCCATTGTAAAGATAATTTCCTAACTTAAACTTTAAAAGTTAGTTTGGTGAATTTGGACTTCATATGGAGCAGGAATTTGGCCGAGAAGTTGGACTTTACAACTTTTTCTCTTTGGGATCTAGGAGTATTTATTTGAGGTAAAATTTATCTTGTATTTTTGTATTTTACATACATTGTTATGAACAAGTCAGAGAAAGAATTAGCCAAAAAGGAATTGAAATGAAATTATTAAAAATACATGAAATCTTGGGCTATCTACAGGTGAAAAAACTCCTTTATTTTGTGGCTTTCTTTATTGTTATTTTATTTTGTACAATATAATATATACTAATTAGTGTATTTTATTTACAAGAGTCATTTTGTTAATTTATTAATTTATATGGATATTTATTAGAGACTTTACTCGGGGATGTTGCTAAGATCAATATATTGAGATGATGAATCGTGGATTCATCAACCCCTATACTTAAACTTTGCTAGTCCTCGAGCAAATAAAGAATGAATAAGTTGGAGTAACCCCTGACTGTGCATGTGAATACAAGACTTGATCCGTTCGCGAACTCTCGATTGTAGAGATCCTAAAATTCTAAGATGAACCAAGCTCTAGTCAAAAGGAATCAAATTTCCCTAATCATCAGACTTTCTTTGTATACTTATAATAGGGATATGACATTAAGTGTGGACTGTAGTTACAAGAGCAGAGTCGCAACGTCACACAAGGTTCTAGTCCAAGAGACTCTCCTAAGAACCTGATCCTCCACACTAGGGAATAAACCATTTCTTGCATCCAATCCACCGTCTCTTTAGTTTTCAGACTTCAAAGTGTAGATGGAAGTCCGGTTGACAGAGGGAATAGGATTGTGTCATTTCTTCTCTCCCTCTCATTTGAACGGATCCTCTTGAGTGCCTTATTAAATCAACATATGTATTTTTTGTTAATCAATGTGTCTGTCAAGAGAAGTTGGAGTCGTTTGCACTTGTTTTCCAGGGAGTACACCGGGGTGTGCCTTTTTTGAGTACCTATTCTACATTGTACACCCAGACTTGTAGCATTTACGATGCAGAGCCCTTTTTTGGTGCAAGCCCGACTCCTGGTCCTAATAGCGATGGTCCACATGGACACTTTGAAATGGTTTGGAGCGCTCGCTTTTGGTGGAAGCTCTTTTGACAATTGACTTTATGAAAAGAGAGCTTATTTCAACAATGATATTTCTTTGCTTTATTTTTGGCTAGCTCCACTGCTTTTACCAAGAGTTGGCGCACACAGATCAATATTTTTTTTATCACACCTTGGCACTTAGGTATATGTCAAGAGATAGTACAAGAAACATGTTCTTATACTGTCTAAAGGTGTTGACACCCAGGTTTTATGAAGCCTTCATTGATTTTATCCCATCCTCGAGTATCATCTAATCATGTCCAAACTCAAATCCCTCATCACAGATCCTCAAGTGAAATTTCAACTCATCTCATCATAACTGCAGTTGTGTATGTGTGGTGATGATCATATTCTTAAGGTAGAGACTAAGCATGCAATATAGCACACAAATCTTTCAAACTAAGGAAATGTGAATAATTAAGTCAAAGACCCTAATGACTAAGGTTGGTTAACCCAAAATCTCAAGACCTCATAAACCAAATGTTCTTGAACAACACTAGTCTTGTGTGAAAGTGTATGTGTCAGGGACCAAACCAACTCATTAGTAAGTTTTTTTTGTTTTTTGTTTTTTTGTGATTTTGATGTTTTTTTTGAAAGGAAAGGAAAGGAAGAAAGATGTTTTTTTTCAAAAGGTTTTTTGAAAAACACACATTTTTTATTTTTTAAAGCAAATAAAGAAAGAAAAGAGATTCTTTTTGTTTTCCTTGAAAAAGTTTTTTTTAAAGCAAATAACGGAAGAAAAGAGATTTTTTTTGAAAAAGTTATTTTTTTTGAAAAGTTTTTTTGAAAAAGATTTTTTTTATTTTTTAACCAATTTTACCCACCCTGTAATTATTGTAATATAAACAAAAATACGTGAAAGTATGATCTATGGGTAAAGTATATATGTAATATATACACGCCCCCTATACTTAGCATGTGCTATGTCCTCATAGCACAAGAAGCAAGGAAAAGACATAGCTCGTGCTAAGCGTAGGAAAGCTAAAATAATAAAAAGTATAGAAGTCGATCCACTCCCCTATACTTAGGTTCTGGTCAGCCTAAGTGTAGAAGAAGAGCAAAAATGGGGCGGTCGAGGTCAAGAGGTGAAATGGATGAGTATATACACATGGGGGCATCTGTCCCCCTTATACTTATGCCTTGGTCAGCCTAAGTATAGGACATGAGTCAGAACCGAGGTGATCTGGAGAATACACAGAGAAGGGAGAATGTACAAGACTGAATGAATCTTTTAAGTTGCTAAATCTTGATGCTGCACCTTCATGAAGAATATGATGTATCTGCTCTGTGCTCTCTCTGTGTGAAGTTGATGACCTCGACTTGGACCAACTGCTCTTTAGAAT
This sequence comes from Ottelia alismoides, assembly GCA_037367405.1. Lineage (NCBI taxonomy): Eukaryota > Viridiplantae > Streptophyta > Magnoliopsida > Alismatales > Hydrocharitaceae > Ottelia > Ottelia alismoides. The sequence continues at coordinate 243,181 of JAZKJV010002077.1, forward strand.
ATACAAAATGCTTTAACAATTGTCCATTCACCACATGGGATTGTGCACCATCTGTGAGATCAGCTATCTCTACACTTCTACTCCCATGCACTTTCTTAACAATAAAGGGACCCGTCCATTTAGATTTGAGCTTCCCATGGAACATCTTCAACCTGGCATTAGACCCTTGTTGCCTAGAAAAAAGAGTAGGCCATAACTTTTGCCCAGGGACAAAGTTTTTGCACCTAATGTGCTGATCATGCCATCTCTTTACTTTGTCTATATAAATCAAACTGTTGTCATATGCCCTATTTCATATTTCCACGAGCTCGTTCAAGTTCAAGTCTCGACAAAGCTTCCCTAAGTAACAACTCCAATTAATCTGCTTAATTGCCCATTCGGATTTGTGAATCAACTCTGCGGGCAAATGTCATGGCTTGCCATAGATCATTCTGAATGGTGATGTACCCAATGGTGTCTTGTAGGTTGTCCTATAGGCCCACAGAACTTGGTCCAAGAGCTGGGACCAGTTCTTCCTATCGAGACGAAAACTTCTGCAAAATATTCTTCACCTCTCTGTTCGAAACCTCTGCCATACCATTGGACTGCGGGTGGTAAGGACTAGTAACTCTGTGCTCAAATCCATAGTCCTTAGCTAAAGATCTCATATCTCGGTTCACAAAGTGGATACCCCCATCTGATATCAAAACTTTTGGTACCCTGAACCTAGCAATAATATGGTCTCTCACAAACTTACATATAGTCTTGCTATCTACGGTTTGGGTTGGGATATCCTCCACCCACCTGGATAAATAGTCAACCGCCAACAAGATGTACTCATGTCCTTGGCTGTTGGGAAAGGGACCCTTAAAATCTATGCCCCATGCATCGAAAACATCACAAATAATCACCGGTTGCATGGGCATCTCATCTCTCTGTCCAACTGTCCCTCCCATCCGTTGACAAATCGGGTGTGACCGTACAAAATCAATAGCATCTCTAAACAGGATCGTCCAATATAATCCACAATGAAGTACTTTGTGAGCGGTTCTCTTCCCCAAATGGTGTTCTCTAGCCTCAAGTGAATGACAATATGTGAGGACACTCTGGTACTCCTCCTGAGGAATACACCTTCTCCAAACACAATCTGGCCCTTCGAAGAAAAGGAAAGGATCGTCCCAGTGGTATCTCCTCGACTCCGACTTCAGCCGATCATTGCTGCTCCTAGTCCAACCCTGAGGAACTTGCTTGGAGACAAGATAGTTCACCATGTTGGCATATCACGAGAGTGATTCAATAACACAAATTAACTCGTCTGGGAAGATCTCTCTGATTCGCTCATAATAAGGAGAATCCTTAAGTTCAATCCAAGAAAGATGATTAGATACAACATTCTTCACTCCAAGTTTATCTTTTATCTCCAAATCAAACTCCTGGAGGAGTAAAATATACCTAAGAAGATGTGCCTTCACGTCCTTCTTTTCCATAAAGTACCGAATAGTTGTGGCATCAGTGTAGATTGTCACCTTAGAGCTCAAAATATACGAAATGAAATTCTCGAGGGCCCAGACTACAACGAGCATTTCCTTTTTAGTCATGGTGTAATTTTTCTGTGTAGAATCTAATACTTTGCTCGCGTAGTGGATAGCAAATGGGATACTATCTCGCCGTTGTCCTAACACATCTCCTTTAGCAAAATCTGAAATGTCAGTCATGATCTCAAAGGGGAGAGACCAGTCAGGAGCTTCTAGGATAGGCGAGGCACAAATCTTAATCTTCTAGAGCTCAAAGGCCTTCAGACACCTGTGATCTACAACGAACTCTATGTCTTTCCCTAAGAGCTCAGTCAGTGGACGAGCGATCTTTGAAAAATCCTGAATAAATCTCCTATAAGTTCCAACATGCCCTAGGAAGGACCGCACTGACTTCACATTTTTAGGTGGATCGATTTTCTTGATCACCTCTACCTTGGCATGGTCAACCTCCATTCCCCTTTTGGAGATGACATGCCCCAACATGATACCCTCCGTCACCATAAAGTGACTCTTCTCCTAGTAGAGTACCAGATTCACCTCTCTACACATCTTAAGGACTCAGTCCAAGTGCGCTAAACATGTATCAAAGGGATCACCATGAACCGAGAATTCATCCATGAATACTTCCAGGAAATCTCCCACCATCTCGGCAAATATGGCAATCATGCACCGCTGAAATGTGCCTAGGGCATTGCAGAGCCCGAATGGCATGCACATGAAAGCGTAAGTGCCAAATGGACATGTGAATGTGGTCTTTTCCTGACCCTTAGGGGCTATAGCTACCTGGTTGTAGCCGGAGTACCAGTCAAGAAAATAGAAGAACTCTTTCCATACGAGTCTCTCGAAGATTTGATCGATAAAAGGCAAGGGAAAGTGGTCTTTCTTGGTCGCGGCATTCAGGCGCCTGTAGTCGACACAGACGCGCCACGATGTGGGTACTCGTGTTGCGATCTCTACCCACTCCTCGTTGGTGACCATCTAAATTCCTGATTTCTTCGGAATAATATGAAGCGTTGCCACCCACTTGGAGTTAGAAATAGGATATATAAACCCTGCCTTGCACCATTTCTCAATCTCTTTCTTCACTACGTCCCGTAGATTGGGGTTAAGTCTCCTCTAAACCTCATGGTAAGGTCTCACATTATCTTCAGTAAAAATGTGGTGCGAGCAGAGAGCAGGGTTGATCCCCACGAGATCCAACACTGTCCAGCCTATTGCTTTGCAGTTCCTATCTAATACTTCTAATAACCTAGACTCCTATTCTAAAGAAGGTTTGAGCTAATGATAACATGATATCTCTCTTTGGGTCCCACAAGAAAGGCACACTTGAGTGTAGGAGGAAGCGTTTTCAGTTCTGGCAATGTGGTATCATCAAGTAAATCCGGCTGAACTGAATCTGAATCTGGTTCTGTGCTACATAAAGGTAGACTAAGCTACGTAGTACTCGCTACTAACTCAGAAATATCTGGAGTCGGATCGCCAAAGAAACACGATAGTTCGGCCAAAGCCATGTCTGACTCGTCATCTATGTCCCATGATCGTTACAAAGGGGGTGGAACTGACAGATCCAGATGGAACTATACGTCATCACAGGAATAGGTAGATGCATCTCTAACAAGATCAGGAAACACCTGGCAAACTGCATCATGCACTATGTCCTTTCCAGTTGAAAGGATCTCGCTCTGTCCTGAAGGAATCTATCCCCAAATCCCAATGATGCTAATCATTATGCAATCTGCCTCTGAGGATGAGTACTCTATGCTACTCTCTGAATCGGGTCACTGACACTTGGTTTGCTTCATCTCAAGGTTCACTTCTCCACCTGGAGAATTGAACTTCATCATTCCCGTACCATAATCGAAAGCTGCGCCTGCGATCCTAAGGAAGGGCTGCCCGAGAATGATATGAGATTCTCTCCAATGATTGGGGGTCTCCATATCCAAGACTGTGAAGTCAACATGATAGTTCTGCCCCTCAATCGAGATAACGACGTTCTTCACTTCACCCTTAGGTCTCTTTACTGAACGATCCGCGAATTTGAGTAATGCTCTAGATTTGCGAAATGGTCCCAACTCCAATTTATGATATAATGATAAGGGATGTAAGTTTATGGAAGAACCGTTATCCAAGAGTGTGCATGCAAACGTAGTGTCATCAACACAACTCTCCACATAGTGAGCACCCATGTCTCTCTTTTTCAAGACAAGCATCTTCATATTTTGGTTCTCTTTCTTCCTGCTAACCCCAGTAGGTGTGCATCTCACCTTAAGGTATTTCTGGAATGCATGATGGTTAGCCACATACTCAACAAATGGCACCTTTACAATGATATTTTCTTTACAAAACCGTGCTATATAGGGGTCATCTTTCTGAATCTTTGTGATGTGCTTTCCTGCCGCAAGAGCAGGGGAAGGGATTGAAGGTAGGGAAACAGAAGATGAAGAGTCTGAAACATGAACTGAAAGATAATTCTGGGCATTAATGAAAATAGAGTTCTTCATACATGAATCTTTTTTGTGCAACATGGAATCGAAATCAAAACTATCTACTATAGGTTGTGGAATAGAAGCTGAAGCGGTATCCGCCACAATTGGAGATGCAAGGTCCTATGTAGACTCGGAAGTATATCCATGTTGCCGATGCTGCATACGCGCTCTACTTCTCCTCTCGGCTCCCTTAGTAGAAATCCTTGAATGGTGCTGATGGGGCTCCGAAATATGATGCCTCTCCTCCTTGTCCTCTGAAGATTCCTCAGGTAGAGCTCCAGAGATGCCCCTCCTCGCGTCCCTCACTCGGTCAGGTACCGTCATGGTCCTTTCTCTCTTGAGTGACATGTGATTAGCCTCATCACATGAAAGAATGTCATGTTCAAATCTAGAAGATGTTGAATAGTATACATGACCAAAATGTTGCTGAGAACTAGATCGGTTCAGGCTTTTGGGGTTAGCCTAAACTTGGGCTGGGATTGAGGTAGAGGGTACAGTCTGCTCGTCTCGCCATCTGGATAGGCGGTTGACATCCACCCGTAAGTCAAGAATTTTGTTCCTGTAGGAATGGAGCCCGTCGAGTATCTGTTGTTGAATGTTCAAGGGACTAGATGAAGAAGGAAGGGGATAAGACTGGAAGGAAGAATGAGAAGACTGTCCCTACTGGACATGGTACTGCCTCTGCTGCTGCTGATGGGGTATCTGTTGAAATTGCGGGCCCTGCTGACCCGCCTGGTAATGTCTCTGCCAGCCATACTGCTCAACTGCTGCAACTGCTGCTGCTGGGGTGGATGAAATCCAAGGCTCTGCTGTGAAGGAGGTGGTGTGTAGGTGAATGCGGTGTTGTGAAAGGTCAGGGGATGCTGGTAAATCTGTTGGTCTCCCGTACTTCCCTGCCTGGCAGGGTCCTGAGTATACCATACACCATTCACCTCCCAAAACGGTGGAGTCTCCTCATGAACTGTCTCTGCTAATGGAGGTGGCTGCTGGAAAGAGTAGGCGTAGGACTGGTCCTGCTCCCACGGCTAGGGTTGCCCTGACACCAACTGCTCCTGAATTATTGGGGCAGAGGGTGCAGTCATGGGTATCCTTATCTTAGATACCTTCTCAGTCAACTCCTCCATTTGTTTTAGAATCTTGGAGACGCTCTAGTCTAACTCATCAATCCTCATGTCGATCTTCTAGACTACTGTAAGCTTGCCCGCAAGGAGTCCCATGCTAGGGATCACATCCTGAGAGAGATCGACTATAGTTGATTTTCTCGCTCCAAGTGAGAGTGAACTAGGGGACGATGTATAGGCCTTGTTGGTCCATCTGTGAGCGGCTAGTTTCATCCATCTGCTCGAATACCTTCTAGATGGTATCCGATCCTCGTGATGTATAGCTACCTCCACAGGCAGTGCTCACTAAAACCTGCATCTCAGGGTTGAGACCAGTGAAGAATGACTGGACTAAGATGTTGTCATCTAGATTATAACAATGACACTTCTGCAGGATGCCCTTAAATCTTTCCCAAGCATCACAGAAGGCTTCATGGGGTAATTGGGAAAACTCGTAATGCATGTCCTCATCATGTTATTCCTACTCAAGGGGTAAAACTTTTTTATAAATAGGTCCTTGAACTAGGCATAAGTGGTGATTGTAACTCCAAGATTTCTCACCCAGTAGTCGGCTTTTCCACCCAAGGAAAATGGAAGGGATGTGAGCCTAATATAATTCTGGCTAACATTAGGATGTCTAACGTTAGCGCAGACGAGCTCAAAGTCCCTTGGAATGCATATGGCTCATCATAAGCATTCCCATCAAAGTGTGGTAGTAGGTTCAGAAAATGCGGCTTCAACTTAAAATCAACTGTGGGTTCGGTCGGACTCAAGTAGTTCTGAATTCTGTATTGTCCGAGGTTATATGCCACATCCATTGGTGGTTCTACCACAACATTGATATGTCCTAACTGAGCTCTGAGAAGTGTGTGTTGCTGCTCAGATGCAATTATATGAGTAAGTACGGACCGTATAAATACGGCTACCTGTTCCTTGAGGACTAAGGCATCTTATAAATACGGCTACCTGTTCCTTGAGGACTAAGGCATCCTATAAACCTCCCACACTGCTAAGGAAATCCAGACCGTTTATCGGCTACCCATAGATCCTCACTGAAAAGTAGCTAATCGCCTAAAAAGAAAGAACTAATAGTATGTAAGAAATCCTGGCTTAGCTCTATCATAGTGTCATCTCTCTCTCACTGGCAAATAAATTCAAACAATGAGGGCTTTATGCACCCATGAACAAGGTTCATTTTATTCCAAATTTTTAATTGACCTGCTCAATTCAGTCCCAATTTCAGAGTTAGGTTATCACTTGAAAATTAATCTGAACACATAAACACATCTACTGTTCAGTACCAATTTCCTTTTTGACCTTAAGTTGTAAAATAAGAGGGGATTGGAAATCAGAATGCAAACGTGAAACGATGATGCATGCTCAAAAGAAGGTATACTTATAGTGAGTCCCAGCACTCTCCATGCGTTATGCAAAATTGAATTTTAAATTTTACACTAAGTACATGCGGATCGAGAAAACCGCACCTAAATAGTATACTATTAGCGTGGAAGAATTGAGTTAATTTGAGCTAAGGAAAACGTGTCTATGTGAATCTCATTATGAATCTTATCAGATGTGGAAATCTTCTAAGATATGTGTGACCTGAATTAAGAAGGGCACAAACAAATTTGATACTACACTACAGTGTGCCTAACCTTAATTTCGCCACTCAAGTCGAGCCCCACTCTCACCAGAGAGTGAACGGGTCTCGACACACCACAAAATAATGTCCAAGTCTCTTTTACACACACGAGCTCTCAAACAAGATCCACTGTAAATGAGGAAATTACCTAAATTATTACAAAAATTTAAAAAATTGCTCTCAAAAATAAATTTTTTTGCTCTTCAATAGTCAGCGCGCTTCACGTCTATCGACCTCCGATGCGCTCCAAGTTCACCGGGCCCTCGCAAGCAAAATAAAGTTTATGTTAGAGAGATCAAAAAAAATATATACAAAAAATGAGTAGAAAAATAATTTAGCGGTGGCAGAGGTTGGCACTCGGCCGTGATGCGGGCGACGGAGTGGGAGCGGTGGTGACCGACAAGGAGGCGGAGGAGATGGCGGCTTCGCACAGGGGCACGGGTGCCGCTGGCGGAGGGTGAAGCAGGCAGCAGCCTTGAGGTGGAGGATGGTCGTGCGGAGGAAGCCGGAGGGTGGGGGGAAGGCTCTTGCATTGCTTAGAGCTTGGCGGTGGTGGCGGATGACGAGGATGTAGAGGTCGGTGTAGTGGCCACTGCTACTGGCGGTTGCAGCTCAGTGGTGGCGGGCAGCGGTGGGTGCAGCCTACTGTTGTTGTGCGTGCGTTTTTTATTTTTTGATTACTGTGCTGTGTTTTTTTAATTTATATTTTTTTTAATTTTTTTTGTTTTCTTTAAATAGGGAATAACCAATGATGTAAAAAATATGATGTGGTCATGGTGGTAAAGATGATGAAGTAGAACAAATGGAATAGGTGAGGTGAATGTGAGGTGATTTAAAAAATTATAAAAATAATAATGATGATAAGATGAGAGAAAAAATACCTACAGTAGAAGTGATCACCTATGGTGTGCTCACGAGAAGTAGGGTCTTCGCTCGAATCACCGGCGAGCGATGAGCTCGAGCAGCGTGCAGATGCGGCTGCGATGTTGGCCAAGAAGCCAACGGATCTCACCGGAGAGAGGGTTGTCGTCGCTTGACTGCGGTTGTGTCACTGTCACCGATTCGACTTTGGGAACTAGGCTCTCCTCATATAAAGATGGATCAAAGAAAAAAATGAGGAGAATGGGATGTATATAAAGATAAAAAATGAGAAGTTATTAAAGTGGTGGAGGGGAAGTTAATAAAATGGTGGAGTAGAAGTTAGAAAAAATGATGGAATAATGGAGTTGAATGGGTGGTTATTGTAGAGAATGGGAATAAGAAATAAATAAATAGTAGAATAAGTAGGCCACTAAAATACAATAAAATAAAGAAAAGAAAAACAGTGGAGAATTAAAAAAGAAGACAAACAACATGTACACATTTTTATACTTTTCTAATTTTATTTTTTTGTATTTTAATAAAAGATATTTACAACAGAAAATATAATAAAATATTAGGATCAAAATACAATGCAACAATGATTTTTTAGATTTTTTTAGTAATTAAAAAAAGTAAATAAAAATGAAGAAAGAATGAATATTTACATTATATACAATATACACCTAGGTCCCAAAACCCATATTTTACAATCGAGCTCCGATTTTAGTGAAACTACTTCCATTGGATAGATAATTTCCTAACTTACACTTTAAACGTGAGTTTGGTGAATTTGGAGTTTATACGGAGCGAGAATTTGGCCGGGAAGTTGGACTTTACGGCTTTTTCTCTTTAGGATCTAGGAGTATTTCTTTGAGGTAAAATTTATGTTGTGTTTTTGTATTTTTATGTACATTGTTATGAACAAGTAAGAGAAAGAATCAACTAAAAAGGAATTGAAATGAAATTACTAAAAATACATGAAGTTTTTGGCTATTTACAGGCAAAAAAAACTCCTTTATTTTGTGGCTTTTTTATTGTTAATTTATTTTGTACAATATAATATATACTAATTTGTGTATTTTATTTACAGGAGTCATTTTGTTAATTTATTAATTTTATGGATATTTATTAAAGACTTTACTCAGAGATTTTACTAAGATGAATATATTGAGATGGTGTATTACGGATTCATCACTGGGTCGAGATAGAAGTTTTGGTGGCCGTTAGGTTGTCTAGATTTCTGGTCATCTCTGCGAGACCGTTTGCTAATTGGGCCAAGCAATCGAGGCTCAAGTTCATCAGAATTGCCTCTGATGGTTCATCGTACTTGCCACGTTATGACTGTTGGTGGGGAGGCTATGGCTGGGATTGTTAATAGTGTTGTTGAGGTGGAGGAGGCTGATACTATTGGTATGGAGGAGGAGAATATTGCCGCTTAGGTGCAGCAGCGTACCGACAGTACTACGAGTGCATACGGTACTGCGGCTGCGGGTACTGCTGAGACTGTCTTCAATTATTGTGATACTCTAGAGACTGGTGATGTTGATAATAAGGTTGAGGCTGGGAGGACTATGCAAAACGACGACCCGGAGGTTGGTGGAAAGGTCGATTGGTTGGTGGCTGGCCTTGGGGTTTTCCAATAAGACCAGCCAACTATGCATCATTGCTCCTAACACTATTGACTTCCTATATCATGGGTGGTGGAAAGAATACTGGATCAAAAGATGGTAGGTAGTCTGGCTGGTATAACACAATCTGTTGCTGAAGTAGGTCCAGCTCGGTGGCCTGCACATAGTATATGTGCTAAATCTTGGCTCCTGTTGACTCAACTGAGGTTGATGTGGCGGTGATGGTTCATCTTTTTTCTCAGCAGGAGTCTCTGATGATGGTGTCGGTGACTGGCATGCACTGATGTTGCTCACCAGCAGCTCCAACTGCTTGGTGATTTGGTCTAATTTATCCAAGTGTTGCATCCTTTGTTCGATCACAGTGGGCTTTTCAAGATTATGTGACCTCTTGTTGATAATGTCAACCTTCGAGAGACGGCCCTCGATGATGTTGAAGTTGAAACTCTCATCTCTCTCTACCACAACTGATGCTGCCATGTGGACTGGCTTGTGGAGGACCTGGGGTTTTCTCTTGTAAGCACATGATGATGATCGGGTGGCCTTTCCCTCAGCCATTTCTTCAAAGATCAGTCATACCGCATCTTCTTATTTATTAAAGTAGGATCAACCACAGGTAGCGTCGACTAGTCTCTGGCTCTCTACATTAAGGCCCCCGAAGAACTATTGGACCAAACAGGTCTTTGGTATCTCGTGGTGGGGCACTTCTCCTACAACTCTGTAAATTGCTCCCATGCTTCATAACTTGACTCATGAGTAGTGTCGATGCTCACATCTGGTTGAGCCGACCGAGAGGGTAATACTTGTGAAGGATCGGAGATTTAAGATCCTCCCAAGTTGTCGCAACCTTTCCCAAATGATTGATCCAGTACATGGACTTGTCTTGTAAGATGAAGGGGAATGCAATCATATTGACTACACCTAATGAAATGTTAGGGTAGTGAGTGGTTCTGCAAATGCGAGAGAACTGCTGCACATGAGGGCTCCTCATTTGTATTCCTATGAAATGAGGGTAAAAGTGCAATGAACTAGATCTTTAGATCAAATGAGCATGAACTAGAGGGATGCAAATTCATCGGTTACTTGGCTGTCTTCAGGATTATATGTCTCCTTTAACGTCGGTTTTGGGTTCCCATTCCTTGGTTCCTCTTCTTCTTGAACTGGATCATCACAGGGTCTTTCTCCACCTCCTCCTCATGCTAGTTTGTTCCTCATATCATTTAGTATATCTTGGAAGGCAGTTTGTACAAGGGCTTATTCCATCACTTGCTACTGGATGTCTTCGATGGAAGCCAACAACTAAGTGTTCACCTTATTCTGGCCGGGCACTTGGCTTTGCTCTGATTGTGGTGATTGTTTCCCCTTGCCTTCTAAGGAGCCATTTATGGAACAGAATCTGAGGAGATGAACTCTGTATTAGGATCTAGGACTGGGACTGGCTTCGATCTGCAATGTAAGAGAATCCTATTCAAACCACTTGAAATTAAATGCCAGTTGCCATGATGAATATGAGATTAGGGTCAATCCCAAATGGTCATGAATGGAGAAGGAGAAGTAGATTGAAATCGAACTCTATTCGCAACGGGCGGAACTGGGACAAGAGTGGTCCTGATTTATAAGGTGAAAGAAAATGTGGAGTCTGGAGATCAGTTTGCAAGGCCTGAACTGGTTCTCGAGAATTGACTCGAATTATTGATGATGCCAAGTCCATGGAATTGATGTAGGTGTCAGCGGATTCACAACTGAACCATCTATGGATTAACACCATGAAGCAATAGAGGATCAATGCAAGAAGAAGGATACGATGGTCAACGAGGAAAGAAAAAAGTGTAAAATAGTAGAAAGGCTGGAAACGAGCAGGGGGTCAAAGAGAAGATACATATGAAAAAATTTGTGTAGGTGCGCAGGATTTGGTCTTTGAACCTCAATCTAGATCCATATAAACACAATACAAAATTGGATTCGCCAACTCAATACAATGTGAATCTGTAAATGATCTATTATTTTTATCTTTTTATTATTGGAGTTATTATTTTAGGCATATCTTATAACAAGTCCTTAGCATGCTGGCCCTATGAAAGTGAGAGTACCGTCGGAAAAGTATCCCGTACTTGTCCGCCTCCTTTGTAACATGTTTTCTGCACTTTGAGGTCCTTGTAACCCTTCATGGATCCCTACTCAATCGAAGAATAAGAAGGTGGAAGCTGATATGTGAAACCACTACTTTGGACCTCGCTCGCAACAAAATCACCAATGCATGCAAGGACCTACTAAGATGCAAACCAATGAGACAGACATGCCTGTGAGGGCTTGGCCAAAGCTCAGTACATCAGACCAACTTGATGTTCCACACAAGGTGAGAACACTATCAATGACATGGCCCTACTGATGAATCTTCATTTCATCACATGTATTCTACCATTTTGTCCATAAAAATCCTAGCGAATGCATGTGAATACCCTTAATTTGCATAAATTGACATTCATTCTTGATTGAATAAACACTGCACAAATACTGTTTTTAATGCCAAAATCATATAATAAAGAAAATAAAAGAAAAAGAATAAAATGCTAAAGGTATTTTATGACCCGAAACCCCGAGACCTGGGAATCTTGATGACTAGGTCGACAAGGAATAAAGTAGGGGGAGATAAGGGTCAATAATACAATAAAAATCCCTTTTATCAATCTATTATTTATTCATTTTTTGGGACCTACTTTATTTTCTACTTTTTATACCTCAAAAAACTAAACTTTGAACATGAAAGTTGTAGATAATAAAATATAGAAAAACCCAAAATTGAGTTTATACAAAAAAGTATACATATTGTACTTTTTATACTCTGAATAAGATTCCAAAATCTCAACTTCATAGACCCATATCTTTCAAATAAAAAAATCAAAATGTATCAAAATCGCTCTAACTGTATATCACTTTTAATAAACTATTTAATAAAGATGGTTTCATAATTTTTAGGGTTAAGGTGTGAAAGTTAGGTCCTAATTATATAATATACCCGAATAAACTATTCAATTTATTCATTCTTTATTATTTTTTCAATTTTATATTTATAATTTTGTATATCGTATTTATAAGATATGTACATATTTAGAACAAAATAAAACCACAAATTAAACACAAAATAAAATTAGTATATAAAATACATATATAAAATACCTATACATATTAGTGTGTATAAATAAAAGTGAATCTTGTTCTTTTATTTTTTATTCTCTCATATTTTTATACTCTTGTAAATATTATTTATATTCTATTAAAAATATAAAGATGAAATAAAACCCAAGAAAATACATCAAAATAAAATAATAACCAAATACATAGACAAAATACCTACATTTATACCTATATAATGTTATACCTATTTATTTGAAGATACAAATAACATCACAAAAATATAATAAAAATATATTTATATACCTAAAAATTAGTTATAATTGTATAAAATAAGAGAATAAATACTTAAACAAAATATTTTAAATAAAAATAAAACAAATAAAACATAGATGAATATACCTATAAATATACCCATAAAAATAAACTACTAATTTATAACCCTAAACTCTAATTAATTTAGAATAACAATTATACTTTTGTCATCTAGTGGCTGGCATGGATCAATACGGGGCGGCATTCGTTGACCCCGGTCAACTCCCAGTCTTCAACTCTGACTTCTGTTAGAGCCTCGAGTCGCTCCTCTTCTCCGATTTTTTGACATCGCCCTGTTGATCCTTCCACCTTGAGCGCTTCACAAAGATTGTGCATCTCACATCCATCTACCTCGAGCGTGTCAATAATCTCCACCTAAGTTCACCTGAGCTCACTGTCTTTAAATAAACTGCCCGCTCCACCTTCCCTTCTTGATCCCACTTCGAGCTTCGCCAGGAGTCCTTGTGAGTGTGTTGATGTCTAAGTGACAGCTGCGAACCTCCCCGAGCTTGGAGATAGGGTGGTGAGGACAAGGCATCGGTCCATGGTGGTGCTCTGATCACCCTACTCCCTACCGTCGCTGGCAGGTATAAGAGTTGTTTCTTTCTCCTTTTAAGTTGTATTTAGTTGTAGGTTTCACTTTCTGTTCTTATATTGGGTTTTATTCAGATAAGTTGCATAAATAGCATCATTCATAGTTCATCGAAGTTGATCTCCGGCGAACCCATCTACGGGTGATTATCGACTTCTGCCTCACATATCATCTCCATACCTATATCCTGCACTTCTTCACCATTTACCATGCTCCGCTCACACAAATCCTGCATGGATCTGGAGATCGAGGTCTTCCTCCACTGCCTCACTGGAGGCCTCTTCGCCTACACCCCCTCCTCACCTATTCCACGCCTAATCGGGTCGAGGCACTTTGAACTCGACCCACAAGTTTGTTGATGCAGGAATCACACATGAAGGACCCCATATGGGGCTGCTTTGAGGCTCTTGAATCCCTCCAGCAATAATCGATCTCTAGGTCTTGATCGGCAACCCCAAGACATTCTCGAGGCCACCAATCAACACGGACCACTTGTACGATCGTTATGAGAACTCCAGCTGCTTGATTGGAGGCCGGAGGAGGCTGCTAGGCCCGATCGAAGGAGCTTCCGTGGAGCCCTCTTCCATGTTCTTCTTGATGCATCCAAGGCAGTTCGATCAGGGGATATTCTTCGTGTTGAGCTGTAGACGTCGGCTCATCCAGAGCCTCAGCCTTTCGATCGCCTTTTACGATCTAATCACCGGCGTTCGACATGAATCGTCACGTACCGTTAGATTGCTGCCACGTGCATAAGTGAGGCGCATCGCTCTATTCACTAGCGCCTTTGAGGGATAAATTGCATATCCTGCCCCAATGTTTTTATATTTATTATTAGTAATGTAAAAAATATGTAGTGTAAATTAAATGGAGATTTTGAATTCGAGGCCCTTGTATTTATTAATAATTTTTTCTGGATCCATTCCATGTCACCTCACGTGTCGTCCCACGTGATGTGGTGAAATTGCAAGTATACAACCTTAACACTTTTTATATTTCATTGAGTCTAATAAAATTTTAATTACATTGTATATTTTTAGTTAAATTGCACAGAGGCCCCTGAAGCTTATTTTATTTACATGTATACCCCTACCAGCAATTGTATTTTTGTGTGCTTGATGTATTTATTCAAAATAGATACAATGCTCTAAAAATCATAAAAAAATGGACCAGGCTCATGATTACTTGTAGTTTCATGCCTTGATTTTACTTTGTGATTTTAGACTTATACTATTTATTAAAAATGAAACGAGCATGTTTTTAACCATGTCTAGCTTATAAAATACAGAAAAGTTATAAAAACATAAAGAAAATTACCAAAAAATGTATTTTTTATTTAAGTATTTTTAACCTTCAGACCAAGGATCACTAAAAATAAAAAAGAAAACTCTTCAAAATCGGAAAACCCCCAGAAATACCCTTATAAAATTTATAAAATTCCTAAGAATTATTTTCTATTTTATAACTTTCTCTATATTATTTTCTATATATTAAATTAATTTGGAAAATTTTACACTTCAGTTTCTAATTTTAATTTCCATTTCAATTTTGGCTTATTAATTAATCCCTGTTTTGAGTATTTTTGACTTTAGTATACAAATTACAAAAATTCACTAAAAAATCACAAAAATAGCAAAAAAATACTTACAAGCCAAAGTATTATATCTGTAATTTTTGGTTATTTTTAGTTATATTTATATATATTATCTATAATTATGTATATATAGAAAAATGGGCAGCCCCCACCCCATTTTCCATATTTTTTTGATAAATATCACCATGTATATTCCTCCTTATATCCCTCCTAAATCTCCTTCGAATTTCGTCAGAAACAGAGACTCCTATGCCCTCCATCTAGAACATGTAATTTTAACGGTCTTAGAACTGATGTAATCGTATCTATTCTAGATGGAGGGCATAGGAGTCTCTGTTTCTGACGAAATTCGAATGACATATAGGAGGGATATAGGGATGAATATAATGCAATATTTTTCAAAAAAAATAAAAAATTTGACAGAAAATGGGGCGGGGGCAACCCTATATATACCCTTATATATCTTGTAAAATCTATTTAAAAGAAAAAGAAAATACAAAAGATAATAAAAATACGAAAAGAAAATATAAAAAATTTAAAATATACAATATAAAACAAAATATAAAATTATAAAAAATACAAAAAACCCCAAAAAATATATTTATGTATATGCATATACCAAATGAATGACATGCTTGTACATGGTGCTCTTAGGTTAAAAATAACTTTAGGCTACCATTTTTTCTCTTTGTGGTTCGACCTCTACACACTTACCTGCTTTACATCTGGTTGTAAAGAATAATAAATTTTGAATCACTTTTTGTGCTATTCATTGCTTGATTTATTCGTGGGATAATTGTTGATTGATTGAGGTCTATTGAAGTGGTCAATACACCAAATGCGATTTCACCTTGTGAAATCGTACGACCCTCGACAGATCCCTCTCATCAAATAGCGTCGTTGCCAGGGAGCAGTGAGAATAACCTATTTTTGTCATTTATCTTGTCTAGTCATTAATGCTTATTCAATGATTTATAGTTGTAATTAATAATTGATTTTATTTTGCACATAGCCATTCAACTATTCTTTGTCTATAGCTCAAGTTTGATTTTATTAGATTATCTGTGCTAATATAAATCTTTTTGTGACTTTGTTGCAAGGGGCCGATCATGCGAGGATGTCTTCTTAGGAGGCTGATGCAACCAAGCTTGGTGGAGACTAGTTTTCTCCTTTTAACCAGTTGGAGATGCTACAAAAGAAGCAAGGAGAGGAGACTTAGCATAGAGATAGATTAGCTGCATTTATTTTTTATTAGTGAGAGAGAGACACTGATAATATGTAATAATTAAGACTTGTACTCGACTCTCCACAAAGAGTTCCAGTTCTCGGGTGTTTGTTCAACTAAGGGCCTCAACGTAGTATTTCGCGTTTTACCGCTTTCTTATATTTTGCTTCCCGTTGTTTTGAGATTTATGCCTTATTTTCATTTGTTTGGTGTGCATAGAGCCCATAAACTTAGGATGCTTACCTCGGTAATTAGATCTAAACCCTAGTAAGTATGCATGTACCTATATTCTTTTACGTTTCTATCTAGTCAAATTAATTATTGTTACTTATTTGGATATGAGACCGTGTGCCAAGAGAGGTTGTATACAATGCTTGTTGGACCCGTTGTGGGGAGAATTGATCGACATCGAATACCAGACCTTGGTCTCATCTATGAAAAATTAACCATTGATTCTTCACGATTAATAACAGCTACTATTTAGGGTGATTTTGTCGATTACATATCGCCATGTAGTTTGGTTTAAAAATTCTTTTATGCATACTACATGGAGAGAGCAGGGAAGCACTCTTAGTCCTCTAACTCAACATGCATCATTAGACTTAATGGTGAGATTTCCATCATTGAATCAACTTGCATGGATTTTTTGCTATCTCCCTCTGATTTTGAGCACCTCAGACTAAAATGAAAATATACAAAAACATTAGGCGTTTGTATGCAAAAAGATCCAAAAAAAGTGGAAACCCAAAAAAATTAAAATAATGGGACAGTTAAATAAACTTTGACCTTAATTAAAATTTACAATAGACTTTCATTGTCTTGGGTTCATAAAGCCCTCATTGTTTTCAGGTACCTTAGGAAGGGACTAAAACCCCTCGCATGAACGAGGCATGACCTGCTAAGGATTAGAGCCAAAAACCCAGCCTCTAACTGCCGTGTGTATCACCTGGATTTTTGAAGTAATCACACTTTTATTGTACATGACCGAGTAGGGCCTTGTCAGCGATGATGTTCCCGCCTTGTGTGGAACATCGACATGGTCTGAAGTACCACGTGTAGGCCACACCTTCACGGATGTGTCTATCTGATCGGTTTATGTCCAAGTAGGTCCTTGCACGCTCACGGGTGACTTTGTTGCGAGCGAGGACCGAAGTAGCGGTATCACTTATCGGCTTCCTTACTCTTCTTTGGCTGAGTAGGGATCTATGAAGGGTTACAAGGACCTCAAAAAGTGCAGACTACAGGTTATAAAGGAGGAGGAAAAGTACGTGATACTTTTCTGGCAGTACTCTCTCTCCTATAGGGTTAACGTGCTAAGGACTTGTTAAAAGATATGCCTGAGATAACAACTCTAAAACTGAAAATATACTAAATATACGATCCTTCAAGGATTCACATGGCATGAGTTGGTAAACACAATTTTGTATTGTGTTTGTATGGATCTTGATTAAGATTCAAAGAGCAAGTACCTGCGCATTTGTACAAATTTTGTCATATGCATCTTCTTTTTTGACCCCCCGCTTAGTTAGAGCCTTTCTACTATTTTACACTCCATTTTATTCCTTGTTGACCACTGTATCATTCCTCTTGCATCGATCTCCTTTTTTCTTCATGATGGTGATCCAAGAATGGTTCAGTCGGGACTCTACCGATACCTACATCAATTCCATAGACTCGGACTCCATTTTAATAATTTGAGGCGATTTTGAGAACCTGGTCAACACTTTGCAGACCGATCTCCAGACTCCTCATATTCTTTTCTTTGCCCACCCAATAAGCTGGGATCACTTTTACCCCATTTTTGTCGTTGTGAATGGGAGTCAATTTTAGTCGACATCTTTTTCATTCAGAACACTCTGGGATTGACCCTAATTACATATTCATCTTAGCAGCTGAGATTCAATTTAAAGAGGCCTGATTGGGGCTTTTTCACATTTCAGATAAAAGCCAGCCCCAGTCCTGGATCCCAACGCAGAATTCATCTCTTTGGACTTAGACCAAGAAATTACTCCCCAAGGAAAGGGCAAGGGATAGCAACCACCTTACGAGTCTAAGCAAGGACATATGCCAAAATAGAACCAGGTGAATGCTCTGTGCAGGCTTCCATCCAAGCCATACAACAACAACTGACTAAGCAAGCCCTAGCACAGACTACCTTCCGGGATATGTTGAATGATCTACGGAATAGACCAGCGAGAGGAGGAGACAAACTAGCAGGAGGAAGAGGGGACGGACCCCGTGATGATCCAGACGAGGAAGAACCAGACTAGGGGAGGCATGACCTGCTAAGGATTAGAGCCAAAAACCCAGCCTCTAACTGCCGTGTGTATCACCTGGATTTTTGAAGTAATCACACTTTTATTGTACATGACCGAGTAGGGCCTTGTCAGCGATGATGTTCCCGCCTTGTGTGGAACATCGACATGGTCTGAAGTACCACGTGTAGGCCACACCTTCACGGATGTGTCTATCTGATCGGTTTATGTCCAAGTAGGTCCTTGCACGCTCACGGGTGACTTTGTTGCGAGCGAGGACCGAAGTAGCTGTATCACTTATCGGCTTCCTTACTCTTCTTTGGCTGAGTAGGGATCTATGAAGGGTTACAAGGACCTCAAAAAGTGCAGACTACAGGTTATAAAGGAGGAGGAAAAGTACGTGATACTTTTCTGGCAGTACTCTCTCTCCTATAGGGTTAACGTGCTAAGGACTTGTTAAAAGATATGCCTGAGATAACAACTCTAAAACTGAAAATATACTAAATATACGATCCTTCAAGGATTCACATGGCATGAGTTGGTAAACACAATTTTGTATTGTGTTTGTATGGATCTTGATTAAGATTCAAAGAGCAAGTACCTGCGCATTTGTACAAATTTTGTCATATGCATCTTCTTTTTTGACCCCCCGCTTAGTTCGAGCCTTTCTACTATTTTACACTCCATTTTATTCCTTGTTGACCACTGTATCATTCCTCTTGCATCGATCTCCTTTTTTCTTCATGATGGTGATCCAAGAATGGTTCAGTCGGGACTCTACCGATACCTACATCAATTCCATAGACTCGGACTCCATTTTAATAATTTGAGGCGATTTTGAGAACCTGGTCAACACTTTGCAGACCGATCTCCAGACTCCTCATATTCTTTTCTTTGCCCACCCAATAAGCTGGGATCACTTTTACCCCATTTTTGTCGTTGTGAATGGGAGTCAATTTTAGTCGACATCTTTTTCATTCAGAACACTCTGGGATTGACCCTAATTACATATTCATCTTAGCAGCTGAGATTCAATTTAAAGAGGCCTGATTGGGGCTTTTTCACATTTCAGATAAAAGCCAGCCCCAGTCCTGGATCCCAACGCAGAATTCATCTCTTTGGACTTAGACCAAGAAATTACTCCCCAAGGAAAGGGCAAGGGATAGCAACCACCTTACGAGTCTAAGCAAGGATATATGCCAAAATAGAACCAGGTGAATGCTCTGTGCAGGCTTCCATCCAAGCCATACAACAACAACTGACTAAGCAAGCCCTAGCACAGACTACCTTCCGGGATATGTTGAATGATCTACGGAATAGACCAGCGAGAGGAGGAGACAAACTAGCAGGAGGAAGAGGGGACGGACCCCGTGATGATCCAGACGAGGAAGAACCGGACTAGGGGAGGTAGAAACCTACGCTGAAGGAGACATACAATCCTGGAGACAACCACAGGACTGAGTAGATCCTCATTCCACCGATACATGCTTACTTTGAGCTCAAGCCTCAGTTCCTGGCCTTTCTACTATCATTTCACGGGAACACCAACGAGGAGCCTTACATTCACTTACAGAAGTTCTCACGCATTTGTCGAACCACATACAAGCTCAATGTTCCCTTGGAAATAGTGAACATGATGGCGTTCCCCTTCAGTTAGCAAGATAAGGCCTTATACTAGATCAATCATTTGGGAAAGATTGTGATGCCGTGGGAGGAACTGAAATCCACCTTTCTGCATAAATTATATCCTCTCGCTCAGCTCAACCAGATGCAAGCCAAAACCAATAACTTCTCCTAAGGTGCCCACGAAACTAACCATGAAGCCTGGGAGCGATTCATGGATCTGCTGGAGAAATGCCCCCATCATGAGATACCGAAGACTAGTCTGGTCCAACACTTTTTCAGGAGACTTATTGTGGAGAGACAAAGGCTCGTCGGCGCATCCTATAGTGGATCCCATTTCAATGAGGATGAAAATGTTGTCTGATAGATTTTTGAAGAAATGGAAAAAGGAGAGGTGACCATCTCTTCATCCCGTGCATATCACAAGAAATCATAGATCCTCTAGAAGTAAGTACACATGGCAGCGTCTCGTGAGGCGGAGAGAGATGAGAGCTCCAACCTCAATATCATCGGGGGCCATCTCTCAAAGGTTGACTTCATTATAAAACAATCACATGATCTCGAGAAGCTCGCTGTGATAAAAAAGAGGACGCAACACTTAGACAAGCCGGACCAGATCACCAAGCAGTTAGAGCTGCTGCTGAGCACCAACAATTCTGTCCAGTCGACAACACCATCTATAGAGACTCTTGCTGAGAAGAAGGACAAGCCATCACCGCCACAACAGCCTCAATCGAGTCTGCAGCCACCGGTAGTCCAGCACATGTATTACGTGCAGGCGCATGTAGGGCCCACCACAACAACAGATGGTGGTTTACCAACTGAACATCCTTCCACCTTCTGGTCCAATGTTTCCACCACCACCATTGATCTAGGAAGTCGATGGTGTTTGGAGCAATGATGCACAGTTAGCCTGTCTTTACTGGACACCCACAGGGCCAGCCACCAGCCAACAAAGCTTGCCACCAACCTCATGGTGGTCGTTATCAGCAGTCCTCTCAACCTCCACCTCAATATCACCAGCCTCCGCAGTACCAACAACAATGGAGGAAGAATCAATAGTATTCACTACCGCACTACCGCCATCCATAGGCGTACCACAAGAACGCATCAACTCCATCTCATCAGTACCCTCCTCCATCCTATCAATAGTACCAGCTTCCTCCACCTCCTCAACCATAGCAGTAGTCTCAGTCTCAGCCCCACAACAATCAGCCACAACGTGGTCTACACGATGAACCCTCTGAGGTAAGTCCTATGAACCCTAGCCTGGATTGCTTGGCCCAACTTGTAAAAGTCCTAGCAGATATGATGAAGAGCTAGATGACCAAACACCACCATAACTTGCATTCCAGCGCAAGTCAAAGAAAATCCCAATAGCTTTAAATGTAAATAGCATGTAGAATGTAATGTCCAAACTATTCATGTAGAGTCAGATGATTGTAATATTGCTTTATCTAATATTATCACTCTTAGGAGCATCAGGACTTTGCCTACATCTGCCACAAGCCACGAGATGAATAAAACTTTGACAGGCGAATCGTCATCTTCTGCATCAGTCGCACCAACTACAGGAATGGGTGAAGAAGAAGAAGGATGAGTCATGCCATCTGCCTTTTATATCCACCACCATCAGCAAAAACACCAAAAAATCAAAAAATTTCAAAAAAGATCAAAAAGATGTTCACAACTGAAGTGAAGCTGAGCCAGCCATGGAGGAGCCACCAGGAGCAGCCTATCCTATACCAGCAGACGGAGTGGTGTCCTTTGCTTTTTTCTTGTCCACCACCGCCAACATCTTCATCTCCAGCATGTACTCCTTTTTGTGATTCAGATGCACATAATATTATGGACAAGGATTTTGTTGTAAATAAGAACACTATTTTTCATTTCGGTACTGTGTGTGAATATTCCATTTCCTGAAGTAATAGAAAAATCCAAAAAATGCAAAAAGAAAAAGTGGATTATCTAATCCTGGAGTTGTGGATATTAATAATTTGACTGTTGAGATTCCTTTAATAAAGGCCATGGAGTACATGCCATCTGTGAAGAAAGGGTTGAAATAGGCATGTACAAGCAAGCGTCGACCAACATGTAACAACATATGCAAACATATAGAGAAGTACTTTCATACCATGGCCACAATTGCAGCCATGAGCAATCTCCCACGAAAGAAGCGAGACAAAGGAGCACGTTTGACCCGTTGCGAGATTTTTGAACAAGTCTTCGAGCAAACCTTGCCTGACGATGGTTCTCCAATCAACCTCCTACCCTCTTCATTATTGTAAGAATTCAAGAAAGGTCCTCTCAAGTAGACATAAATGATCTTTCAGTTTGCTGATTGATCCATTAAGCAACCTCGAGGTCTCTTGGAAGACGTTGTGGTAAACGCGCAGAAAATGCAATTTCCTGTTTATTTTGTAGTCCTTGACATGGACTCAACCACACCCATACTCCAGACTCCTATTATCATAGGCCAGCCATTCCTATGCACTTCAGAAGTCGTGGTTGGTTATGGGTCTCGGAAGATCATGTTCATCTCGAACAACAACAAAATTAAGACCTTCTCAGTGAGCCTAAAGTCGTAATAGATGAAAGTCATACAACACTGCCTGAAGTAGACTGTGACTTCATTGCAGATATCATATACACACCACTCTCTTTCAATGTCCCATGGACATATGAAATTATCTCTCTTGAGGAGGACCTGGAAAGCATAGTTGATGCAAGCCCCGACTACATTTGGAAGATAGAATCCAATTTGCTGATGCATCTTTTTGATTAGATGATTCACTCTAGCCTGAACACAATGAGTTCATTCCAGATTTTTTCAGCACATCTTAAGAAGATTAGAAAGTCACTGAGGTCAGCACTACCTCCAAAGATCAGGCAGATCATCCTAAAAAAGAACAGTCTCCGAAGTAACTAAGAAGGAGGCCAGATTAAAACCAGAACTAAAGCCACTTCCATCAGGCCTCAAGTATGTTTTCCTTGCGGTTGCAGAAAACATGTATCTGATCATCATCATGAGCAAGCTGACCCCGAAGCAAGAATCTCGACTTCTCGAGATTCTAGAGAAGAACTGTAAGGCACTTGGTTGGCTTGTTTCAGATCTCCGAGGGATAAATCTTGCTCTGTGCTCACATCACATCTACTTGGAAGAAGATGTCAAGCCGTACCGCTAGTTTGAAAGAAGACTGAACCCAAATCTGAGGGACGACGCCATGAAGGAAATCACGAAATGGTGTGATGCAAGCTTCATTTATCATATCTCTGACCCCAAATGGATGATCCCACTGCACATAGTTCTAAAGAAATCAGGGCTCACTGTGGTTACAAATGATAGAGGAGAGGAGATGTCTACTCGAGTACCGACATCTTGGTACGTATGTGTTGACTACCGCTGCCTTAATGCAACAACTGAGAAGGACAACTTCCCCTTGTCGTTTGATCATGTTTGGGAAAGATTGGCTGGCAAGGAGTTCTTCTAATATTGGCGGGCAAGATTGGCTGGCAAGTGGAAATCACCTATAAAGATCAAGAGAAAACAACCTTCACTTTCCCGTTCGGCAACTATGCTTTCAGGAGAATGCCCTTTGGACTGTACAATGCACCGGCGACATTATAGAGATTCATGCTTGCAGTCTTCGCCGAGATAGTAGGTAGTTTTCTCGAGGTGTTCATGGACGACTTCTCCGTCTATGGTGACAACTTTGATTCTTATCTTGAGCTCCTAGACATATAACTTCAGAAAGGCCATGAACTCAATCTGGTATTATCATAGGAAAAGAGCCACTTCATGATCACAGAGAGGATTGTTTTCGGTCACATCGTTACCAAATAAGGCATGGAAGTCGACCCGAGAAAGGAGGATGTGGTTGCCAATCTAGAGCCACCCCAGACAATCAATAATGTGAGGTCATTTCTGGGTCATGTGGGATTCTATAGAAGATTCATTCGAGATTTCAGTTGCATTGCTCGACCACTTACAAAGTTACTGTATGAGGAGATAGAATTCAATGTTGATCAACAAGTTCTCCTTTCATTTAATTAGCTGAAGGAGCTGATCACTCAAGCTCCAGTCCTACAGCTGCCAGATTGGTCTCTCCCTTTTGAGATCATGACGGATGTGTCAGTTTGTAGTTGGGGATGTTCTAGGACAGAGGAAGGACAATCTGCTCCATTCCAATCACTATGCCAACAAAACATTAGGTGAAGCTAAGAGAAATTACACTGTGATAGAGAGATAATTGTTTAATGCAGTATTCTCCCTTGAGAAGTTTAGACCCTACTTGCTAAGATCAAAAGTCACAATCTACACTGGCCACTCTGCTATCCGATACTTACAGTAGAAGAAGGATGCCAAGCCTAGACTGATCAGATGGATCCTTCTCCTCTAGGAGTTCGATTTGGAAATTAAGGACTAGCCTAGGGTTCAGAATGTGGTAGCAGACCACCTCTCCAGAATTCAGCAGCAAGAGACTCCACTGAGTAGTGCACCTATTACAGATACTTTCCCTAACGAGTCGATTATGACCGTCGATTCACTCCATTGGTATGCTGATATTATAAACTACCTCATCTCGAGCGTAGTTCCACATGAATGGATGAAGATTCGAAAGGACAAATTCTTGTCAACGATTCATTTCTACCAATGGGAAGATCCTCTCTTATTCAGGGAATGAGCGGATTGTATTTAGCGAAGGTGCAATCCCAGGAGGAGGAGCATAACTTCCTCGAGTATTGTCACTCACTCGAATCTAATGGATACCATTCTGGAGATAGAACGACAGTGAAGATATTGTAGTGTGGCCTCTGGAGAACTACATTATTTAAGGATGCTACAACATATGTTAAATGTTGCACTGACTGTCAGCGATTGAAAGGTACCCTTATAACAAAAGATTCAATGCCCCTGAAAATCATTCAGATGGTAGATGTATTTGATACTCAGGGAATCGATTCATGGGACCTTTTCCCAACAGTCCAGGATATGAACATCCTTCTTGTTGTTTATTACATGTGTCGGTGGGTTGAAGCAATCCCCACTTGAGCCCCATATAGCCGTACAACGTGTTGCTTTCTGTAAGAAAATATCATCTTGCGGTCCGGGATTCTGAAGATACTGATATCAGATGGGGGTAGTCACTTCATTAATATAGAGGTCAAGAAATTAATGAAGGAGTACGACATCGAGCACCGAGTCACATCTCCTTATCATCCTCTGACCAAAGGTATAACAAAACTATGTAACAGAGAAATCAAGATTATACTTCAGAACCTTGTCAAGCTGGATAGGAAAAATTGGCCCCAACTTTTGGACTCAATTCTTTGGGCATACCGAACCGCTTACAAGTCTTTGTTGGGCATGTCACCCTATCTCCTTGTATATGGAAAGCCATGCCACCTGTCTGTGGAGCTGATTCATAAATCATTGTGGGCAGTTAACATTTGTAATTTGGATTCACAACAAGGTGGTCTGAAGAGGAAAGATGATCTGAACAAGCTCCTGGAATTCAGAGACTATGCATATTATAACACATTGATGTACAAAGACAAGGTAAAATGCTGCATGACCGACACATCGGACGAAAGACCTACGGGACTGGACAGAAGGTGTGGTTATTTAATGCAAAGTTGAAGATATTCTTGGGCAAATTAAAAAGCTAATGGATAGGGCCATTTAGAGTTCAAGAAGTGCGCAACAACAAAGGTATTGTGATATTAGAATTGGATCCTGGCACATAACCATTTGTCATCAAAGGTCAACTATTGAAGCCCTACCAGATGAGCATGACACTTTCTTGGCCATTGTCGAATCTATCCAAATACTGCGCTCTGAAGATACATCACAGCAGTAGTAGCATCACAAGATTCATATAATGCAACTCAAAAACTTTTCGTTTAAGCTTTCATATTTTCTTCTTTCTTCTTTGCTTCTTTTCCTCTTTTTGTTTTTAGGTTTCGTTATCCAAAAAAAATGTGTGTATCACCCCTTCTCGTTAGTATTCTACACTTAGGATGTACTTTGCCCTCAACATAGGTGGGTGTACAACCCGAGTTATTTAATTCTTTTATCCTCTCCATTGTCTCTTCTTCTTGTCTATACTTAGGTATATCTTACCCTAAGTATAGGGGGTGACAGTATGAGTACGATTTGTTCATTCCTACCCTTGACCCTCCCTACATTGTGTGCATTCTACTACACTTAGGATTATTTGATTCTAAATATAAGGGTGACGGTGGACTTCTCATTTGTGTATTCATCCCCTCATTCCTTTATTCTTTAGACTTTTCTATACTCAGTACGAGTTATATCTCCTCCTTTTCTCTCCGATCTATGAGGACATGGCTCAAGTTTAGTACAGAGGGGTTGTATATACTGCGTATATACTTTAGCCATAACTCGTACTTTCGTATTTTCAATAAATATGGCTAAAATACTACACATATTGTAATGGAATGGATCGTGACAATCGGCAGAAGCAGGCGATAGATGATCGCACGACCGAACCGTTACAAAAAATAATACATGGCATACAAAGAGCTGAGAAAATAAATATCAATTCCATAAAATGTCTCCAACTAGATTTCCATTATTACAACTCTAAACTGAAAAAAAAACTATTCTAGAAATTAAAATAGCATCTCGGTAGTTCCTGTGGGCATACAGATATCCACTAGATCTTCACACGCGAAACCGTACCACGTCAGGAATCTCAGTGAATCCGAGAATGCAATCAACCCTGTTCTTCACCTGAAATTGACAAACATAATTTGTATGAGCCTAATGCCCAGTATGTATCGGGGTCCATGCATGGGTCTTCTAATGGCCCTTGATCCGTTATGAATCATATACTTGGATTTTCATGCATACCCAACATTTCTTACCTAGATAATTCCCATGCATGTCTAAGTTTGATCCCTATCATGTTTAGTTTACCTTCTTTCATAAACATGGGTATACATGTGAAGTAGGTAAATTTACGTAAGTAGGCATGACAAATATTTATTTCTACTTGTGGGTGTATTCATAAAATACCAAGTAATTTACATACCTACAAAATATATAAACCACTTTTACATATTAGCCCCCATGACTTTGATGGTTTAACTTTTTTTAAATCAATTCTTGCACAACATGTGATGGTTCATTCTCTTGTTAAACCATTCTTTGCATTTTTGTGATGGTTTTTCTTTATAAACCATTTTCTTGCATAACATTCATTTACGTATCTTTTTATATGTTTTCAACCGCTGGCACTTGCGGTCCATGGCAAGACATGACAGTGTAGCTACAACTGTAGAGGACTTAGCTTTTGCCTCTATGGTTCCTTGCAACCATACGCCCCTTGCGGTGTTGCCCCTTGCGGCAAATATGACCCCTTGCGGTCGACCATGTGACTCCTTATGAGTCTGTGCCTTAAATATTTTTTTCAATTTTAAAGATTTATTCTCTTATCAAGCTCACATCCCAATGTCTTACAACATGTACAATAATAACTTTAATATTTATTTCACTTGTATATGAATTCCGTCCATCCCACAATACTGTACCGGATGATATATGACTTTGAAACACATTATATCGATATCTCTCATCTTATTCCGAGACATGCTATTATGAGGATGTACGCATATATATCTAATATATTGTAAAGATTTATATTTGTGATAGTATAAAGGTGGAGTTTGTTACTTGTTGACGTGAGTATTCAAATAATGGTGGTTTTTTTATTTCATGTGTATGTCTGGAATCCAGAATCCAATATATAATTTAATGAATGAATAATTAAGATAATAAACATATAGGGTATGTTGATTTGCCCGGGATATCAATCTTGGTTTCTGCAAGATTATGTTAGGCGTGATGATTTTAGAGACGTCCTTTGAAATATAGATGTGATAAAAATCTCTTGTTCATCAACGCATAATTAGTATTTATTTAGAGAATAAATCTCTTGTGGAAGGACGAGGCCCCCTTTTTGTTCAATAGTATCATATGTAAGCAAATAGTAAACGTTATAAGTAAATACGCTAATATAGGTTGTAACAAAATATGTAAAATCCTTTATATGTCTATCCATCAATAATTCTCATGATTGGTAATACTATATACCATCGCAGAATATGATTAACATATCACTTATTTAAACATTGATCAGGAGACAACAAATGGGATTATCTAATGGCCAATAGTTGCCCAAAATTCGGTTAATCATAGTTCGGATAACAATAGAAGGCAGTGACGATTCAATACACGAACATCGTGATATGCTTCCCGTATGAGAAATTATCAAAGGTTATTGTCAGTAATATTTAGTGTACACAATCCACGATCTTATTCTTATTATGCATGCCTATCAACTTGTGAATCCAATGCATATACATAACTGTCTTTTCACAAACCAAATCATTATGTAAGTATTATCCAATAAAAATTTACACCCTAATCCGGACGTGATCATTAGTCATACGACAAATCCTAGACCGATATATACATCTATTTATAGCAATCCGGATTCGATCATTGTTCGTTTGTATACACCTAAATCCGATACGTACGAGAGATCTATGTTATCAATATTTATACGAAGACCTAGACCGATACATACATTTAGAAATCGAAATCCTAAAGCCAATGCATACCTTGATCCAAAGCTTATCTCTACTCGTCACGATCATCGCGCCTTCTATCGGTCACGGATCCGTGCTCCTCTCCTCCTCCGATTCGACGTTGTCTTCTCCTGCGACGTCGAACGGCGTCGGTAAGATAACCCTTCCTCTCTCTCTCTCTCAAAGATAATGAAGGTGATGTGAGGGTAGGGGGCCCTTAGGGTTTTAAAGATGGTAATGAGAGGATTTAGTGGATAAATTAAATCCATTTAATCCAAGATAATGTGTTTGAAATATTTCTGAAAAAGTCCAGGCCGTTACAATCTACCACCCTTAAAAAAAATTTCGTCCTTGAAATTTCTTTGTAGAGGGAGATACCGAAAAGTTGCAGGTACTTCTCCTGCATTTTACTTTCCAGCTCCCATGTAGCCTCCTCCTTTTGGTGGTGTGGTCAAAGGACCTTGACCATCGGAACTATGCGCCGACGGAGTTGATGATCTCTACGATCGACGATTCATATGGGTTTCTCTTCAAAGGTCAAGTTTGTTTGAACATCAATGACCTCATGCTCGATCACATGTGAAGGATCAGGAGTGTACTTCCTCAACATAGACACATGGAATACATCGTGAAGTTTTGAGTATTGAGGTGGTAATGCAATTCGATATGCCACCTCTCCAATCCGCTGTACAATCTCAAAAGGTCCTATGTATCTGAGAGTAAGCTTCCCCCTTTTGCCAAATCGTAAGATGCCCTTGGTTGGAGAGATCTTTAAGAACACATGTTCCCCAACCGTGAAACTCAACTCTCTTCTATGACGATCAGCATAAGATTTTTGCCTACTTTGAGCTGCCAACAATCTTTTTCTAATTAATTCAACACCATGCTTACTCGTCTGAACAAGTTCTGGCCCTAAGATGTGCTTCTCGCCAACATCACTCCAGCTTGAAGGTGATCTGCATGGTCTCCCATACAATGCTTCATAGGGTGCCATCTTGATGCTCGAATGATAGCTATTATTGTAAGAAAACTCCACTAATGGAAGGTGTCTATCCCAGCTGCCCACAAAATCTAAAGCACATGCTCTCAACATATCCTCTAGTGTCTAGATGGTCCTTTCGGATTGACCAACAGTCTGCGGATGAAATGAAGTGCTGAACTTCAGTTGAGTGCACATAGCATCCTGCAACTCTTTCATAAACGAGAGGTAAAGCGCATGTCCCGATCAGACACAATTGATGCAGGAACACCATGCAAGCTGACAATTTCATTCACATATAATTCAGCTAAACTATTTGTCGACTGATCCAAACGGATAGGTAAGAAGTGTGCCGATTTGGTTAATCGGTCTACAATCACCCATACGGTGTCATAACGATGTTTTGTGGTCTTGGGTAGACCGGTGACAAAGTCCATCGTTATGTGCTCCCACTTCCATTCAGGTATCTCCAAGGGTTGAACAAGTCCTGCAGGCCGCTGATGTTCAATCTTGATCTGCTGACAAACCAAGCATCTATAAACAAATTCTGCGATGTCGTTCTTTATCTTTGGCCACCAAAAGTTCCGTTGCAGATCCTTGTACATTTTCGTTGTACCTGGGTGAATAGTGTACATCAATCTGTGTGCTTCATCCAGAATCTCCTACCTCAATTCAATATCACTTGGAATCCATAACCTATTGCGGTACCTTATGGCTCCATCCGTTCCGATTGTGAAATCAGAATCCTCCTTTTTTGATGCTTCAATAAATTTAGGAAGATCAACATCTACTTTTTGTGCAGTCAAGATCTTCCCAATTATCTCTGGTTGAATCTAGAGCGCTGCAAATGATATCTTTCTCAATCCACTCAGGAAAGGCTTCCAATCATCAAAATCCTTCATCATCTTCCATTGATGTTTTAAACTAGCCAATCTACCTTCCCATTTTCTACTTAATGCATCTGCTACGACGTTTGCTTTCCTCGGATGGTAATTGATGGTGAAGTCATAATCTTTTAGGAACTCTAGCCAGCATTGTTGCCTCAAATTAAGTTCCTTCTGAGAGAAAATATATTTGAGGTTCTTATGATCACTGAGCACCTCAAATTGTTCACCGTAAAGGTAATGCCGCCAAATTTTAAGAGCAAAGACTACCGCTACTAACTCCAAATCATGAGTTGGGTGGTTCCTCTCTTGAGGTTTTAGCTGCCGTGAGGCATAAGTAATGACTTTCTCATTTTGCATAAGAACACAACCGAGTCCAGTGCCTGATGCATCTGTATACACCACAAAACCTCCACATCCTGACGGTAAAGCCAAGATTGGAGCTGTGGTCAATCTCAGCTTCAATTCTTGAAAACACTGCTCGCACTTTTCGGATCATATAAACTTCACATCCTTTCAAATGAGCTTCGTTAATGGTAGTGAGATCCTTGAGAAATTCTAAATAAATCGCCGATAGTATCCGGCCAGGCCAAGAAAACTACGGATCTTAGAAACATTCTTGGGTTGCCTCCAATTCATCACAGCTTCTACCTTGTTTGGATCTACCTCAATGCCATCTTTAGACACCACATGACCAAGGAATGCTACTCTATTCAACCAAAAATCACATTTGGAGAAGTTTGCATAAAGCTGGTGTTGCCTCAGAATTTCGAATACAATCTGTAAATGTACTCGATGCTGCTCCGGATCAGATGAATATATAAGTATATCATCCACAAACACGATGACAAACTTATGAAGGTATTCTCGGAATACCCTATTCATTAGCTCCATAAAAGTTGCAGGAGCATTAGTAAGACCAAATGGCATGACCAAGAATTCATAATGACCATACCTTGTTCTGAAAGTTGTTTTTGGTATATCCTCCTCTTTTATTCGGAGCTGATGATAACCCGAATGCAGATCAATTTTTGAGAAGACCGTTGCTCCCTGTAACTGGTCGAATAAGTCATCAATGCGAGGTAACGGTTCTTCACAGTCACTTTGTTTAGACCTCGATAATCAATGCAGAGTCTAAGAGACCCATCTTTCTTTTTCACAAAGAGAACAAGTGCTCCCCATGGGGAAACACTGGGACGCAAAAATCCCTTATCCAGTTGTTCTTGCATCTGCTTCTTTAGCTCTTCAAGTTCTGCAGGTGCCATTATGTATGGATCTTTGGAAATCGGTTACGTTCCTGGGATTACATCAATTGAGAAATCCACCTCTCTATGAGGAGGTAGTCCAGGAAGATCATCTAGGAAGACATCGGTAAAATCTCTGACCACATCTAAATCTTCAAGACGCGTATGTGATGATTCAATGTTAATTATACTAGCGAGGAATGCAATGCAACCTTCTGCTAGTAGTTGGCTTGCTTGCAATGATGAGATAACCAGCCTCCCACTCTTACATGTGCCCCGAATAACTATCTCCTCATGGTTTGGTCTACTCAGGACCACCTTCTTTTCTCGACAATAGACCGCTGCGTAATGCTCCCATAACCAATCCATTCCCAATATGACATCATAGGTTGTGATGGGTAATAATATAAAATTGCTAGTGAGGATGTCTTCTCTTATCAAAACAGGTACGTCCTTTAAGTACATACCCGTGGCAATAATATCACCCATTGGTGACGAAACTGTATGTGCGTAAGGAACCCAACAGCTTCTAAACCCAACTTTCTCGCAAAAGCATTCGAGATAAAGGAATGCGTGGCACCAGAATAAAAAAGAACATGACATAAATGATTTTCAGTTAGTAGAGTACCTTCCACTGTCGTGTTGGCACCTTCTGCATCCTCAGGAGTGATAGCAAAGACTCTTCCTGCTACTTTCTTTTTCTACTCGAATGGCTTCTTCTGATCCCTGACATCTTTCTTGCAATCTTTCCTGAAGTGACCTTTTTCTCCGCAATTAAAGCAAGTGGTGGTTAGCTTGTAGCATTCTCCTGGATGCCTCCTATCACAATGCGGGCACACCTCGTATGTGTACTTCCTGTTTGCTGTGCATCATCAGTCTTTGTCTTCTTGGCATTCATTGCAGTGTGACACCTCTTGTCATTAAAGCTCGGCTTGTGAGGGTGCTTTCGAGGATTTGCTTGATGTATCCTCCGGTATGCTGCATCGATCTCCACTGCTGTTGCAACCGCCTCAGATAAGGTTGTGGGGCCTCTAGTCAGCACTTTCATGCTTAGTACCGCATTCAGGCCTTCTATAAACTTTCTAGCTCGTTGCTTTTCATTGGCGCAGATACCCTTGCCACACTTCTCCAATTCTTGGAATTTTGTTGCATATTCTTCGACTGCCATATTTCCCTGCCGGAGATTTATAAACTCTTGACGCTTAGCATCCTTAGCATGCTCGGGAATGTAACGCTCAGTGAAGCGCTCAACAAAATCATCCCACTTAATGACTGGAGTCTCCGAAAAATGAATTCCCTTGCATGAAGTCCACCACTCCTTTGCATTGTCCCGCAGACGAAATGTCCCAAAGATCACTTTCTTTTCCTCAGGACAATCAGTTGCCTCAAAAGTCAGCTCTATCTCCCTTAGCCAATGTTTGGCTTTTTTCGGCTCATGCTCACCCTTGAAAGTAGGCGGATCATGCTGGATGAATGTCTTTAGCATCAGTCCACCAGAGTTAGACGCATGACTCTTCTGTTGCTGGGACATTAGTGTCATTAACTCCAGCATCTGCCTCTGCATACCCATAACGGCCTCTTGGCTCGTCGATGAGTCACGGTCTCCAATGGCTTCAATTGCACGTCGAGGAGCCATCTGATTCAAAAAAATTGGCAAGATCAATGAGTTGTGACACTAAATCTCTCTATGTAAAAAACTTAGATCACTAAGAATTGTGGATATCCTATGCCTAGAGGGACTCTAGCTCTGATACCATTTGTAACGGAACGGATCGTGACAATTGGCGGAAGCAGGTGATAGATGATCGCACGACCGAACCGTTACCAAAAATAATACATGGCATATAAAGAGCTGAGAAAATAAATATCAATTCCATAAAATGTCTCCAACTAGAGTTCCATTATTACAACTCTAAACTGAAAAAAAAACTATTCTAGAAATTAAAATAGCATCTCGGTAGTTCCTGTGGGCATACATATATCCACTAGATCTTCACACGCTAAACCGTACCACGTCAGGAATCTCAGTGAGTCCGAAGCACGATCCTGAGAATGCAATCAACCCCGTTCTTCACCTGAAATTGACAAACATAATTTGTATGAGCCTAATGCCCAGTATGTATCGTGGTCCATGCATGGGTCTTCTAACGGCCCTTGATCCGTTATGAATCATATACTTGGATTTTCATGCATACCCAACATTTCGTACCTAGATAATTCCCATGCATGTCTAAGTTCGATCCCTATCATGTTTAGTTTACCTTCTTTCATAAACATGGGTATACATGTGAAGTAGGTAAATTTGCGTAAGTAGGCATGACAAATATTTATTTCTACTTGTGGGCGTATTCATAAAATACCAAATAATTTACATACCTACAAAATATATAAACCACTTTTACATATTAGCCCCCATGACATTGATGGTTTAACTTTTTTAAACCAATTCTAGCACAACATGTGATGGTTCATTCTCTTGTTAAACCATTCTTTGCATTTTTGTGATGGTTTTTCTTTATAAACCATTTTCTTGCATAACATTCATTTACGTATCTTTTTGTACATTTTCAACCGCTGGCACTTGTGGTCCATGGCATGATATGACAGTGTAGCCACAACTGTAGAGGACTTAGCTTTTGCCTCTAAGGTTCCTTGCAACCATACCCCCCTTGCGGCGTTTCCCCTTGCGGCAAATACGACCCCTTGCGGTCGACCATGTGACTCCTTATGAGTTTGTGCCTTAAATCTTGTTTTCAATTTTTAAGATTTATTCTCTTATCAATCTCACATCCCAATGTCTTACAACCTGTACAATAATAACTTTAATATTTATTTCACTTGTATATGAATTCCGTCCATCCCACAATACTGTACCGGATGATATATGACTTTGAAATACATTATATCAGTATCTCTCATCTTATTCCGAGACATGCTATTATGAGGATGTACGCATATATATATCTAATATATTGTAAAGATTTATATTTGTGATAGTATAAAGGTGGAGTTTGTTACTTGTTGACGAGAGTATTCAAATAATGGTGGTTTTTTTATTTCATGTGTATGTCTGGAATCCAGAATCCAATTTATAATTTAATGAATGAATAATTAAGATAATAAACATATAGGGTATGTTGATTTGCCCGGGATAGAAATCTTGGTATCAGCAAGATTATGTTAGGCGTGATGATTTTAGAGACGTCCTTTGAAATATAGATGTGATAAAAATCTCTTTTTCATCAACGCATAATTAGTATTTATTTAGAGAATAAATCTCATGTGGAAGGACGAGCCCCCCTTTTTGTTCAATGGTATCATATGTAAGAAAATAGTAAACGTTATAAGTAAATATGTTAATATTGGTTGTAACAAAAGATGTAAAATCCTTTTATGTCTATCCATCAATAATTCTCATGATTGGTAATACTATATACCATCACAGAATCTGATTAACATATCACTTATTTAAACATTGATCAGGAGAGAACATATGGGATTATCTAATGGCCAATAGTTGTCCAAAATTAGGTTAATCGTAGTTCGGATAACAATAGAAGACAGTGACGATTCAATACATGAACATCGTGAGATGCTTCTCGTATGAGAAATTATCACAGGTTATTGTCAGTAATATTTAGTGTACACAATCCACGATCTTATTCTTATTATGCATGTCTATCAACTTGTGAATCCTTTTATGCATATACATAACTGTCTTTTCACAAACCAAATCATTATGTAAGTGTTATCCAATAAAAATCTACACCCTAATCCGGACATGATCATTAGTCATACGACAAATCCTAGACCGATATATACATCTATTGATAGCAATCTGGATTCGATCATTGTTTGTATGTATACACCTAAATCCGATACGTACGAGAGATCTATGTTATCGTAATCAATATTTATACGAAGACCTAGACCGATACATACATTTA
The DNA here is from genome assembly GCA_037367405.1 of Ottelia alismoides. Lineage (NCBI taxonomy): Eukaryota > Viridiplantae > Streptophyta > Magnoliopsida > Alismatales > Hydrocharitaceae > Ottelia > Ottelia alismoides. Next base: position 278,812 of record JAZKJV010002077.1, read on the forward strand.
GAAATCGAAATCCTAAAGTCGATACAAACCTTGATCCAAAGCTTATCTCTACTCGTTGTGATCGCCGCGCCTTCTTTCAGTCACGGATCCGTGCTCCTCTCCTCCTCCGATTCGACGTCGTCTTCTCCTACGAAGACGGACGGTGTCGGTAAGATAACCCTTCCTCTCTCTCTCTCTAACTCTCTCTCTCTCTTTCTCTCAAAGATAATGAAGGTGACGTGAGGGTAGGGGGGCCCTTGGGGTTTTAAAGATGGTAATGAGAGGATTTAATGGATTACTTAAATCCATTTAATCCAAGATAATGTGTTTGAAATATTTTTGAAAAAGTCCAGGCCGTTACACATATCCTATTAAATTCATTAAAAACATATACTAAAAAGATGCATATTATTCCTCAAAATTTTTGTATACATTGATTAATAAATAAGGTAAAAATACTTTTGCAAAATATTTGAAAAATAATTTGAAAATCCTTTTTGAAAATCTTTTGAAAGCTTTTTGGAAAATATTTTGTAAAATGTTTTGTAAAAAATATTTTGATTGTATAAATTTCTTTTCTTTGTGTGAAATAAAAATGTTTGAAAAAAAACTATTTACAAATTGTTTTGAAAATGGTTGGAGAAATATTTTAAAAAATGTATATATACTGCTTGAAAAACCTTTGCAAAATGATTTTCAAATGTGTGTATATGTTTGTAAAAATCTTTTGTAAAAACTATTTTGGACTACAGTTTTTCAAATCATTTGTAAAATGATTTTTCAAATAATTTTGAGGAATATATACATCACACTAAATTTCTTTATTTACTGTATATATACAATCCATAAAAATGGGTAATTATCCATTGTAAAGTCTTAAAAATCCAATTCATGTAAATATAAGAAGCATCCCCTTGTAATCATTTGTATCAATTTTAGTCCAAAATCTTTTGTTTTCAAATATCACAAAAACATTTGCAACACAAAAATTACCAAAAACATTTACAAAATCTTTTTGAAAAATACCAAAAATTGCAATGGCATCATCTTTTTCGAAAATCCATAAAAAGTTCAAAACTTTGAAAATTGCATCACAAAAATATTTTACAGCATCGTGCATACCATTTGCATAGCATTTCGGATTGATTTCGATAATTGAATGAGTCTATGTAAAATATGGAGACTAGAGCTTGGTTGGTCCTTAAATCTACCTAATTACATGAACCTTATAGGAGATGGAATTGAGGTGCTTTAGGTCTAGTTGACTTAATTCATTGAGGATCACAAGATTTGGTTCAATGGATTCTTGACTGCCTATGTAGAGTATTTCGAAGCACACGCACGAGTCTTGCTGATAATGACCTAACTTGAACACATGCACCATTCACATGGCTCAAAACAGTTGGAGTGGTGAGGGGATTGGATTTGCCGATATGAGATGCACACAAGTGGAAATATTTGTCCTCATCTAGGGAGGGAAGTGCACCCCAATCCGTCCAGTAGCAAAGACGTCTATAGACAGGAGAGTGTGGGTTGCAATAATGCTTCAAAAGAGGGATAGTCTACTGGCTCAAGAGGAAAAACTCCTTATGTAAATGCTATTGTATAGTGTTTCAAAAAAATGCAAAAAGCAAAAACTCCAAGAAAGTGGATAGGCCATATTAAAAATAAAATGCCTACCGGAGTGCATATATTTGTATAGTCAATAAGCAAGCTTGTGCTTCAAAGTCATGATATGTGAGCCTACAGTTGGATGACTTGGCTACACCTGTCAAGCATCCATGAATAGATAGATACACTGGCTACCATATATTCTTCTCTTCACCCTCTATTGAGCTGGTTGTCACTTGAACTTAGAAGGGAATACCATGTTCCTCGAGGAAAGAGTTACTAGATCAGGGAATCATTGGGTTGTCGTGCTGGAGAAGTTAGTCTCTTTGTCATTTCAGTTGGGGAGAGAAACCATCACATACACTGTACAAGTAAGATTCATAGTTGTAAGGGTTCGTATATGAATTGAAGTATTCTGACCTAACAATTGAGGAGACTTGAGCAGAGTTTTGGGATTCTCGAAGGCTGTTGTATTTCAAATCTGATTCCCAATAAGATTCCACCTGCACTAAAATTCCAATGGTTCGACATAAGCTCCAAACTTTGAGTTTGTGAAGACAAGTTTGTGAAATAAATATAATCCACTTTCTTTATTTTTCTTTCTTTTCTGCACTTATTGCATAAGTGTTTGTTGGGGACTAGCAAAGGCAAGTATAAGGGGGTGATGAATCTCCGTTTCATCGTCTTTATTCTATCATTTTGGCCCTAAAAGCCCTAACTAATGCATGTAAATATCCTTAATTTGCATAAATTAACATTCATTCTTTTATTGAATAAACATTATATACTATTTTAAATGCCAAAATCATAGAATAAAGAAAAGAAAAGAAAAAGAATAAAATGCTAAAGGCATTTTATGATGCTAAACCCCGAGACCTAGGCATCTTGATGATATGTCGATCAGAAATAAAGTAGGGGGACATAAGGGCCAATAATACAATAAACATTCCCTTTTATTAATCTACTATTTATTCATTTTTGGGTCCTATTTTATTTTCTACTTTTTACGTCTCAAATAAAGAAACTTTAAACATGAAAGTTGTAGATAATAAAATATAGAAAAATTCAAAATTGAGTTTGTACAAAAATAATACACGGAGTACTTTTTATACTCTCAGTAAGATTCCAAAATCTCAACTTCAAAAACTTATATCTTCTAAACAAAAACTCAAAATGTATTAAAATCACTCTAATTGTATATAACTTTTAATAAATTTTTTAAGAAAGCTAGTTTTATAATTTTTAGGATTAAGGTGTGAAAGTTAGGTTTTGGACCATCATTGTATAATATACCCGAATAAACTATTCAATTTGTTCATTCTTTATTATTTTTGCAATTTTATATGTTTATAATTTTGTACATCTTCTTTATAACATATGTACATATTTAGAACAAAATAAAATCACAAAAGAAATAAAAAATAAAATAAGTATATAAAATACCTATACTTATTTGTATGTGTAAATAAAAGTGAATCTTATTCTTTTATTCTTTATTCTCTCATATCTTCATACTCTTGTAAATTATTTATTTTTTATTAAAAATATAAAGCTAAAATAAAATCCAAGAAAATACATCAAAATAAAACAATAACCAAATACATAGACAAAAAACCTACATTTATGCCAATATAATGTATATACCTATTTATTTAAAGATACAAATAACTTCACAAAAATATAATAAAAATATATTTATATACCTAAAAATAAGTTATAATGGTATAAAATAAGAAAATAAAATATAAAAAAATAAAAATAAAATAGCCAAAATATAGATGAATATTCCTATAAATATACCCATAAAAATTAACTACTCATAAGTAACAACAAAAAAATAAATAAAAATCATAATAAAATACTGCATAAAATAATATTTTTTTATTTTATTTTCAAAAATCAATAAAATCATTTACTAATTTTAATTAGTTAATTTCTAATAACATTTATAGTTTTGTTGTCTACCGGCTGACATGGACCAATAGGGGTGCGACATTCGTTGACCCTAGTTCAGTCCCTATCTTTCAGCTTTGACTTTTATAAGAGCCTCGAGTCCCTCATCTTCTCTGATTTTTCGATGATATCCTATTGGTCCTTCCACCTCGAGCGCTTCACAAATATTGTACACCTCACATCCATCTACCCCGCATAATCATTAGATCCTACCAATCTACCTCGAGAATGTCAATAATCTCCGCCCAAGTTCACCTGAGCTCACTGTCTATAAATAAACCACTAGCTCCACCTTCCCTTCTTTACCCCCTTCGAGCTTCGCCAGGTGTCCTTATGAGTGTGTTGAGGTCCAGGTGACAGCTGCGCATCTCCCCGAGCTTGGAGACGGTGTGGCGAGGATAAGGAAGCGGTCCATGGTGGTGCTCCGACCACCCTACTCCCTACCGTTGCTGGTAGGTAAAAGAGTTGTTTCTTTCGCCGTTTAAGTTGTATTTAGTTGTAGGTTTCACTTTCTATCCTTAGATTAGGTTTTAATTCAGCTAAGTAGGGTAAAATTAGAAAAGTTCACTAAGAAAACACAAAACAATAATGAAATAATTAAAATCCAAAAATATTTAATTCTGTAATTTTTGGTTATTTTTAGTTATATTTATTATCTATTATTATATACACCCTTATATATCTAATAAAATCTATTTAAAAAAAAGAAAATACAAAAGATAAAAAATACAGAAATGAAATATAAAAAATATAAAATATACAATCAAAAACAAAATATAGAAATATAAAACAAAAAAATAAAAAATATAAATAAAAACCCAAAAAAAATATTTATATATGTGTATATATACAAAATGAATGACATGCTTGTACATAGTGGTCTTGGGTTAAAAATAACTCTAGGCTACCATTTTCTGATGTTCATTTCTTGATTTATTTTTAGTTTAATTATTGATTGATTGTGGTCTATTGAAGTGATCAATACACCGACTATAGTTTCGCCATGTGAAACCGTATGACCCTTGATATATGCCTCTCATCAAATGGTGCTGTTGTTGGGGAGCAATGATTGTAGCCTATTTTTATCATTTATCTTGTATAGTCATTAATGCTTATTCATTGATTTACTGTTGTAGTTAATATTGATTTTATTTTACACATACCCATTCAACTGCTCTTTGTCTATTCCTCAAGTTTGACTTTATTTGATTATCTATGCTAATATAAATCTTTTTATGACTTTGTTGTGCGGGCCCGCCACACGAGGACAACTTCTTAGGTGCCCAATGCAGCCAATCTTAGTGGAGACTGTTCTTCTCCTTTTAACAAGTTGGAGAGGTTACAAAGGAAATAAGGAGAGGAGACTTAGCATAGATATAGCTTAGATTCATTCATTTATTTATTGGTGAGTGAGAGAGAGAGAGAAACTTATAATATGTAATAATTAATACTTGGACTCTTCTCTCCACAACGAGGTCCAATGCCCAAGTGTTTATTCACCTGGGGGCCTCATTGTAGTATTCTGCATTTTACCGCCTTCTTTTATTTTACTTCCCGTTGTTTTGAGATTTCCATCTTCTTTTCATTTGTTTAGTGTGCATGGAGCCCCTAGAATAAGGATGCTTACCTTGGTAATTAGGTCCAAAACCTAATAAGAATGCATGTACCTATATTCTATTACGTTTGGATCTAGTAAAATTAATAACTGTTAGTTATTTGGAGTTGAGACCGCATGACGAGAGAGGTCGTATACAACACTTTCAGGACCATTTATGGCGGGCATCGATCAACATCGTAGACTACACCTTGGTCTCATTTCTGAATAGTTAACAAATGGTTCTTCATAATTAATATCATCTACTATTTAGGGTGATTTTGTCTATTGCCCATCGCCATGTAGTCAAGTTTAAAAATTCTATTTTGCATACCACATAGAGAGAGCTGGGAAGAATTGTAGGTCCTCTAACTCAGCATGCACCATTAGACTCAATGGTGAGATTTCCATCATTGAATTGACTTGCATAACTTTTTCGCTATCCCCCTCTGATTTTGAGCATCTAGGACTTAAATGAAAATCTACAAGAACATTAGGATCTTGTATGCAAAAAGATCAAAAAAATGAAAACCCAAAAAAAATACAAGGGGACTGCTAAATAAACTTTGACCTTAATTAATATTTATAACGGACTATCAATGTCTTGGGTTCGTAAAGCCCTCAATATTTTCAATTATCAAAGGAGGGGTTCAACACTCCTACCATAAGCGATGCATGACCCACTAAGGATTAGAGCCAAAAATCCAATCTGTAACTACCTTGTGTATCACTTAGATTTCCGAAGTAATGGCGCTTCTATTGTACGTGATAGAGTAGGAACTTTTCAGCGATGATGTTCCCTTCTTGCATGGAACATCGACATGGTTAGAAGTACTGAGCGCAGGCCACACCTTCACGGGTGTGTCTGTTTCATCGATTTGCGTCTGAATAGGTCCTTGCACGCTCATGGGTGATTTCGTTGCGAGCGAGGACCGAAGTAGCGGTTTCGCCTATCGGCTTCCTCTCTCTTTCTTTAGTTGAGTAGGGATCCAAGAAGGGCTACAAGGACCTCAAAAAGTGTAGACTATAGTTACGAAGGAGGAGGACAAGTACGTGATACTTTTCTGGTAGTACTCTCTCTTCTATAGGGTTAGCATTCCAAGGACTTGTTAAAAGATATGCCTGAAATAACAACTTTAAAACTGAAAAGAAAATAAATAGACAATCCTTCACGGCTTCACATGGCGTGAGTTGGTTAACCCAATTTTGTATTGTGTTTGTATGGATCTAGATTAAGGTTCAAAGATCAAGTACCCATGCATTTGTGCAAATTTTATCATATGTGTCTTTCTTTTTGACCCCACTTAATTCGAGCCTTTATAATATTTTACACTACGTTTTATTCCTCGTTGACCACCGTATCTTTCCTCCCGCATCAATCTCCTTTTTGCTTCACTATGGCGATCCATGGAGGGTTCAGTTGGTTCTCCGATGACACCTACATCGATTCCATAGGCTCGACATTGTCAATAATTCGAAGAGATTCCCAATAACCCAGTCCGGACTTTGCAGACCAATCTCCAGACTCCTCACCTTCTTTTTCGCCCACCCAATAAACCGGGATCACTTTTGTCCCATAATCATCGTTGTGAATGGGAGTCGATTTTAGTCTACATCTTTTTCATCCATAACATTTTGATATTGACCCTAATTCCAGATTCATCTTAGCAGTTGGGATTCAATTTCAAGAGGCCTGATTGGGACTTTTTCACATTTCAGATAAAAGCCAGCCCTAGTCTTGTATCCCAATACAGAATTCATCTCTTCGGACTCAGACCTAGAAATGGCTGCCTAAGGAAAGGGAAAGAGATAACAACCACCTTCCTAGCCTGAGCAAGGACAGATGCTAGACCAGAACTAAGTGAATGCTCAGATGTTGGCTTCCATCCAAGCCATACAACAACAATTGATCGAGCAAGCCCTAACACAGACTACCTTATATGATATGTTGAATGATCTATAAAATAGACTAGCGGGTGGATGAGACAGACTAGAAGGAGGAAGAGGGGACAGACCCCGTGATGATACAGATGAGGAAGAACTATACCAAGGGAGGCAGAATCCTACGCTGAAGGAGACATACAATTCTAGAGACAGCTAGATAACCGAGTGGATCCTCATTCCATCGGTACATGCTCACTTTGAGCTCAAGCCTCAATTTCTGACCCTTCTACCATCATTTCACGGGAACACCAGCGAGGGGCCTTACATTCACCTGTAGCAATGCTTATGCATCTATCGAACCACACACTACCACAACGTTCCCTTGGATGTAGTGAAGAAGATGGTGTTCCCCTTTAGTTTGCAAGACAAGGCCCTAAATTGGGTCAATCATTTGGGAAATATTGTGATGATGTGGGAGGAACTGAAATTCGCATTTTTGCACAAATTTTATCCTCTCAGTCTGCTTATCCAGATGCAAGCCAAGATTATTAACTTCTCCCAGGATGCCCACGAAACTATCCATGATGCCTGGGAGCGATTCACGGATCTGCAGGAGAAGTGCCCCCATCATGAGATATCGATGATTAGTCTTTCCAACACTTTTTCAGGGGACTGAATGTGAGAGTAAAAGGCTTGTCGATGTGGCTTGTGGGGGATCTCATTTCAATGAGTATGAAGATGTAGTCCGGCATATTTTTGAAGAAATGGTAGAAGGAAGGTTTCCCTCTCTTCATCCCATGCATATTAGATGCAACCACAGATCCTCCATAAGCAAGTACACATGGGAACATCTCATAAGGTAGAGAGAGATGAGATATCCAACCTCGGTATCATTGGGGGCCATCTCTCAAAGGTTGACATCATTGAGAAACGGTCACAGTATCTCAAGAAGCTCGTTGGGATCGAAAAGAGGACGCAACACTTAGACAAGCTGGACCAGATCACGAAGCAGTTGGAGCTACTGGTGAGCACCATTAGTCTGTCCAGTCGGCAACACCACTTACGGAGACTCCTGCTGAGAACAAGGACAAGCCATCACCGCCACAACAGCCTCAGCCGAGTCAGCAGCCATCGACAATCCAACACGTGCATTACATGCATACGCTCGATCAGGGCATGCTACAACAACAGATGGTGGTTTACCAACCAGACTTCCTTCCACCTTTTAATCTAGAATTTCCTCCACCACCACTGATCGAGGAAGTCAAAGGTGTATGGAGCGATGATGTACAGTTAGCCTGTCCAACCGGACACCCATAGGGCCAGCCACAGCCAACATGGCTTACCACCAACCTCAGGGTGGTCGTTATTAGTAGTCCTCTCAACATCCACCTCAATATCACCAGCCTCTGTAGTAACAGCAATAATGAAGTTAGAATCAACAATATTCGCAGCCACAGTACCGCCAACCACAACCGTACCATCAGTATACGGCTGCACCATCTCATCAATACCCTCCTCCCTCCTATCAGTAGTACCAACTTCCTCTACCTCCTCAACCACAACATCAATCTCAACCTTAGTCCCACAACAATCATCCACAACATGGTCTGCACGTTGAACCCTCTGAGACAAGTCCTATGAACCCTACCCTGGATTGCTTGGCCCAACTTGTAAAAGGCCTAGCACGAAGAAACTATATGACCTAACTGGCACCAAAACCTCCATTCCGACATAGGTCGAAGCATATCCCAATAGCTTTAAACGTAAAGAGTAGGTGGAATGTGATGTCCAGTCTGTTCCTATAGAGTCACATGATTGTAATATTGCTTTATCTAATGTTGTCACTGTCAGGAGCGATAGGACTTTGCCTCCATCTACCACAAGCCATGGGATGAATAAAGCTTTGACAGGTGAATCCTTAACTTTTGCATCAGTCGCACCAGCTACAAGAATGGATGAGGAAGAAGAAGGAGGAGGAGCCTTGCCAGTTGCCATTCATCTCCACCACCATCAGCAGAAACATCAAAAAATCATAAAATTAAAAAAGATCAAAAAGATGTTCGCATTCGAAGTGAAACTGAGCTATCCATGGAGGAGACGCCAATAACAACCTATCCTACGCCAACCGATGGAGAGGAGGCCCCACCTTTTGCTTGTCCACCAACACCAGCATCTTCGTCTCCAGTTTGTACTCCTTTTTGTGATCCAGATGTATAGTATATTTGGAAAAAAAATTGTTTTTTGATTTCAGTACTTTGAATATTACTTTTCCTGTAGAAATAAAAAAATCCAAAAAAAATCAATAAGAAAATGTGTATTATCTGATCCTGGAGTTGTGGATATAATAAATAATCCAACTGTTGAGATTCCTTTGGTGAAGGCCATGGAGTACATGCCCACTGTGAAGAAAGGGTTTAAAGAGGAATGTACAAGCAAGCATCGATCATCACCTAAAAACATATGCAAAAAGGCTGAGAAGCATGTTCTCACCATGGCCACAGTTCCCGCCATCAACAATTTTCCACAGAAGAAGCAAGATAAATGAGCGCCTATGATCAGTTGCGAGATTTTTCATCAAGTCTTCGAGTGAACGTTACTTGATGGCGGTTCTTCCATCAATATCCTACCCTCTTCATTATTGTAATAATTCAAGCTAGGTCCTCTCAAGAAGACACGAATGATCCTTCAGTTTGCCGATCGATCCATTAAGCGACCTCGAGGTCTTTTGGAAGACATTGTGGTAAAGGTGCATGACATACATTTTCCAGTTGATTTTATAGTCCTTGATATGGACTCTCCGGCACCCTTACTCCAGACTCCTATTATCCTAAGCCGGATATTCCTATGCACTTCAGAAGCCGTGGTTGATTATGGGTCTAGGAAGATCATGTTCTTCTTGAAAAACAACAGAAATACAATAGACATGATCAACGATCCTAAAGTCATAACTACTGAAAGTCATGCAATGACGCCTAAAGCAAACTCTGACTTCATTGCAGAGATCAGAGACACACCACTCTCTTTGAATGACCCATGTACATAGGAAATCCTCTATCTTGAGGAGGACCTGTAAAGAACAATTGATGCAAGCTCCAATGAAATTTGGGAGACAGAATCCAATTTGTTGATGCATCTTTTCGATTTAGATGATTCACTCCAGCCCGAACACAGTGAGTTCATTGCAAAATTATTCGATATATAGAAGATCAGCATGTCACTGAGGTCAGCATTGCCTCCAAAGATGAGACAGATCATCCTCCGACCAGAATATTCTCCGAAGTAACCGAGAAGCATGGAAGATTAGAACCTGAACTGAAGCCACTTCCCACAGGCCTCAAGTATGCTTTCCTTGCGGGTGCAGAAAATATGTATCTGATCATCATCAGCAGCAAGCTGACCTGGAAGCAAGAATCTCGACTTCTCGATATTCTAGAGAAGATCCTCAAGGCACATGGTTGGCATGTTTCAGATCTTCGAGGAATAAATCATGCTATGTGCTCACATCACATCTACTTGGAAGAAGATGCCAAGCCATCCCACGAGCTTCAAAGAAGACTAAACCCAAATCTGAGGGACATCATCATGAAGGATATCAAAAAATGGTGTGATGCAGGCTTCATTTATCCTATCTTCGACTCCAAATGGGTGAGCCCACTGCACGTAGTTCCAAAGAAATCAGGGCTCACTGTGGTTACAAATGACAGAGGAGAGGAGATATCTACTCAAGTACCGACATCCTGGAGTGTTTGTGTTGACTACCGTGATTGTATTGGACCATGTCATCTCCAAGCATGGTATGGAGGTTGATCCCGGCTAAGATTGATGTGACTTCCAAGTTAGAGCCACCGTAGAATTTGTAGCAACTGAGGTCATTTTTGAGATATGTAGGATTCTATAGGCGATTCATAAAGGACTTCAGCAAGATAGCTAGACCTTTGACTGATCTTTTGTGTAAGGAGAGTGATTTTTTTGTCGATGAGAAAGTCCTCCTTGCATTCAATAAGATGAATGATATGGTTACTAGTGCTCCTGTCTTACAGCCACCTTATTGGTCTCTTCCTTTCGAGATTATGACGGATGCCTCAGATTTCGTAGTTGGAGCTGTTCTAGGACAGAGAAGGGATGGGATACCATTTGCTATACACTATGCTATCAAGATTCTGGATGAAGCACAGCAAAATTATACAGTTATAGAGAAGGAGGTGTTAGCAGTTATGTTTGGGCTAGAGAAGTTCAGATCTTACCTCATTGGTTTCCACGTTATTGTATACACGAATCACACTGCCAAACGATACTTGCAGGCGAAGAAAGATGCCAAACCATTCCTTATCATATGGATCCTTCTTCTCCAGGAATTCAATTTAGAGATTCGAGATAAACCTAGAGTGAAAAATGTTATGGTAGATCACCTTTCCCATATCACGGATGCAGAGACCTCTGAGCAGAATATGATCCCTATTTCCGAAACCTTTCTAGATGAGGCCATTTTATCGGTGGACTCATTCCCATGGTATGCTGATATTGGGAACTATCATATCTCCAAGAAAGTTCCACATGATTGGTCGAAGTAAAAGGTAGACAAATTTCTATCAGAGATTTATTATTACCAATGGGAGGATCCGTAACTATTTAGCGAGGGTACGGATTATATCTGGAGAAGGTGCATTCCTCACGAGTAACACACCAGTGTACTTGAGCATTGTCACAAATTAGAATCTGGTGGGCATCATTCCGGGAAATGCACGATACAAAGGTTTGACAGAGTGGCCTACGGTGGCCCACATTGTTTAAGGATGCTACAGAGTATGTTCGAGGTTGTACTGACTATCAGAAAATGGGAGGAACTGTTCGTTCCAAAGATAACATAACCCTAAGATACATACAGATTTATGATGTTTTTGATGCTTGGGGTATAGACTTCATGGGCCCATTTCCTGTCAGTCAGGGATTTCAGTACATCCTACTCATCATGATTATGTTAGTCGATGGATGGAGGCTATCCCCACCCAAGTTGCAGATAGTCATACAGTGTGTTCCTTTCTCAAGGACCACATTTATTTAATGATTCGGGAGTCACAAAATACTGATTTCAGATGGGTAAAGCTATTTCATTAATAGAGAATTAAAGAAGCTTGTGAAGGAGTACGCTATTGAGCACATAGTTGTGTCTCTTTACCACCCTCAGACTAATGGCTTAGTATAAATTCCAAATAGGGAGATCAAGATAATATAGCAAAGACTTGTACGTCCAGATAGGATGAACTGGTCTCAGGTGCTTGATTCACTTCTATGGGCTTATCGAACGTTGTACAAGTCTCCTTTGGGTATGTCTCCCTACAGATTGGTAATGGAAAGCCTTGCCACCTGCTAGTGGAATTAATTCACAAATATTTATAGGCACTCCGTGTATGCAATCTTGATTATGAGAATGCAGGAAAGAACAGGAAGTTGGATTTGAATAGATTACTGGAATTCCGAGACTTTGCATATGATAACACACTCATGTATAAAGATAAAGTCAAGTGTTGGCATGATACACATTCGAAGGAAGACTTTCTCTCCTGGTCAGAAAGTTTGATTATTTGACGCTAAGTTGAACTTGTTTTCAAGCAAATTGAAAAGTAAATGGTTAGGACTGTTCATTGTGAGATCTGTACGTGACAATGAGAGTATTGTCATATCTAGGTTGTCATCTGACGTATAGCCTTTTGTTGTGAACGGACAGTTGCTGAAACCATATCAATATCATGATATATTCCTGTCCATCGTTGATTCTGTATCTGTGGTATCAGACGATGATCTTTTGATTCCATCTTCTGCGTCTAATACATGAGCTGACAACCTTTTTTATATCCTTTTGTTTCATTCTTTCTCCTCTCATTTTATCATTCACCCCTTTTCCATGTGTATATATGCTTTACATAGGATGTGCTTTATCCTAAGTATAGGGGGTGAATGATTTGTGTTGTTCATATTCATCTTGTTCATCATTCCTATTGTTTCCTATACTTAGGGATACTCTACCCTAAGTATAGGGGGTGTTGTTGTTCATATCGTCTCTTTTGTGTTTGTCTTCTGTTCTCTCGAGTGTCCCCCAAGTTGTTGATATTCTATACTCAGGGCTATTATACCCTAAGTTTAGGAGGGAAAGTCGAGCCGTTGAGTCCGTACATTCTCTTGATCGATTTTCCCTTTTGTACAGTCTTCTATACTTAGGATTACTTGATCCTAAGTACAGGGAGGATCACCGACTTCTATTCTTTTCATCTTCTCTTTGAGTCGTTGTAGCATAGAAGTCTTTTCACTTTTCTATACTTAGCATGAGTTATGTCTTCCTTTGCCGCTCTCTGATCACTATGAGGAAATAGTTCGAGCTAAGTAAAGGGGGCGTCGTATACATTGTATATATACTTCAGGCATAACTCATAATTTTAAATATGATAATTTTTTTGGGATATGTATATAAATTCATAAAATCCACGTGTGTGTGTGTATATAGACTTTGATCACCTTTTATAAAAAAACAAAACAAAAAAAACAAAAACAAATAAAAACAAACAAAAACAAACAAAAAACAAAAACAAAAACAAAAAAGTCCTTATATATACTGTATATATTTTACTAACCCTTTTTCCTTCAAAATAATTCTCTTGCATGTGCATTTTTTTCTTTCTTTCAAAAAATCCATAAAAGTTCGAAATTAGAAAAGTGTTTAGAAAAAATGCTTCCTTTTTGCATTGTATATATTCTCGCATTTGCATGTGCATTTTTCAGGATAGTATTGACATTTAAACTAAGTCTTGAATAAAATTGAAGAATGGAGCTTAGTTGGACCTTAATCCATTTAGTTTCAAAGGAACCCTATAAGAATTGGAGTTATGACTTTTCATTTCCTAGTGACTTAATTCTTTGAGTCCATAAGACTATGTTCAGATGTCATCTTGGTTAGTATAAGTAGAATATTTAACAATACATGCATGATTCTTTCAGACAGTGGCTTATCTTAGACAAGCACCCTACCCGTAGCTCTTCATGGAGGAGGTAGTGATGAGGCAGAATCTTATGGCTTGGAGTAGAATATGAGGGTAGTACATCTACGTGGAACCTCTCATCTTCCTCTAGGGAGGGTTGCGCATCTCAACCCGATCTAGTAGCATTGAGGTCTAAAGACAAGATGTTGTGGGGTTGCAATAATGCTTCAAAAGAGGGATAGTCTTCTAGATCATGAGGAAAAACTCCTTATGTAAATGATGCACCTTGTATATATTTTCAAAAAAAGAGAAAAAATGTAGTCTCCAAAAGTGGACAGGCCTGATTGAAAAGTAAAATGTCTGCCAGAGGGTATATACAAGTAAAATAAATAGATAAAAATAAGAGCTTCAAAGTCAAATTTTGTAAGCTTGCAACTGGATGACTTGACTACACTGGTCAAGCATCCAAGGATAGGTACCTACACTGGTTACCATTCATTCTTTTCTCCATCCCCTCTTCTTGAGCTGGTTGTACTTGAACTTACAAGGGAATATCCCCACTCCTCGAGGAAAGAGTTGCTAGACCGGGGGACTAGAGTTACCTTGTTTAGAGAGGATGTTTCTTTGCTACTTTTGAGATGGGGAGCTATATTTCACTTACACCGTGCAAGTAAAGATTCATAATCATAAGAATTTGTGTGTGTAGACTTGTTCTTGCCTGACTGTTGAGGAGACCTGAATAGGAGTCTGGTGGAACTTAGAGGTTGTTAGGTTTTAAATCCATTTCACATTAAGGTTACACCACACTAATAATCCAATGGTCGGACAGAGCTCCATACAATATTTTTATGAAGATAAGTTTAATACTCAATATTGTCCTAATTTCTTTATTTTTCCTTTCTTTTTCATTTATTCACTTATTCTTTTAAATAAGTGTTTGCTAAGGGACTAGCAATGACAAAGCATAGGGAGATGATGAATATGCATTTCATCATCTTTATTCATTTGTTTTAGCTTAAAATCCCTTATAAAACATGAATATAATGCTAACTCCATATTCTTACTAACTTGCATCTATTTGTAAATATTGTATTAATTATTATTTTAACCCAAAATAAATAAATCAATAAAGGAAAATTGAATAAAATAAAAAAAGATTGTATATATGTAATAGATACAGGCTGACCCGAACCCTGAGAGAAGGTCAAGACTTGACCTGATCGACCAGGAATAAAGTAGGGGGAGATAGGGCCCTTAATTAGAAAATCCAAAAATTGTGTTGTAAATATTTTTCTGTGTATATTTGTATACTTACACTAATTTATTTTGTACAAAAATTGACCTCAAATTAAATAATTTTCAAAACAAAAGTTGTAAATAAAAATGTTTCCTAAATAATAAAAATAATTGCCAAATAAAATCATGTATAGAATAAAAGCAACCACACTTGGAAAAAGCTGTAAAGTGATAATTGAAAGACCAATTCCGGATCCATATGAACTCGAATCAAATCGAACACATGTATTCCAAGTTAAATTATCTTTAATGTGGTTGTGATCATGATTTTTAGAGTTATGGTGGAAAATCGGTTTTCTGGGATGGTTTGTGAAATTTTACCATTTTTATTGTATTTATTATTTTATTTTTTCAACATTTTATTTTTTAATAATTGTAAATATTATTCACTATACTTTAAAGTAAATAAAGAAATAATAAATAATTTAATATAAATTAATTTCCTTATTTGTACATATGTATAATGTACGTTATATATAAATGATATGTTTAAAATTAACCTCCTTATATAAAAACCAAAAAAATATTATCTAACATTAATTAATTAATTTAATATAATTACGAAATTTTTATTTATTTATTATTTGATTTGATTTGAAAACCTACCATGTATATACAATTTAATTGTGTACCTTAAATAACCACCATTAAGGTGGCTAATTAATTTTCTACCAATTAATTATTTTATTTATTAATTAATTCTGAAATTCATTTTTAATTAATTAATTTATTTTATTTTATTTATTCAATTCTACCACTAACTCCCTTCCTTATTTTTCTTCCATTCAAAATTTGAAATTCAAATGTATATTCTTTCTATTTAATTGGTCCCTCCTCCCTCATTCTCATTTGACCAACCTTTGGTGAGAGGAGCCTATTCTCCAAGAGCCATTTTGTTGCAGAAGGGTGCCTAATCTCCGAGCTATTCTATGAGATCCATTTTTCTCGTTTTAATCTAGGTTAATCGTAGTCGAATTCTTACGCTTTTAATTTCATCATCATTTTTTTCAATTTTAATTCGTAGATCTTAATCATAGTCAATCATTCCTCAAAAATTCTTAATCAGACTTGATTATTTCATCTCATCTACTCAATCCACACACCTTCACGTTCTATCTCACATAATCTATCACCTCCGGCCATGCACAGTGACCGGAGACATGGATCTCCCATCACAACCGTCGGATCCATCTTCCAATCATTTTATCCCCGTGTGATTGTTGGATCGAGTCGTCGTGCTCGAGTCAGTAATCTTTTGTTTTTATTGCAGGTACACAGGATATTTCAAAAAAATCAAAAAAAGAGAAATATATATATAGTTGTTGTTAAAACAATATTACAAAAAAATAAAAAAGCTATGGCCACGGCCGCCCACGGCAGCCAGCACCGTCACTCATCCCACTAACTATGCCCGCTACCCCTCTTCTGCCGTCGTCGCGCACAATCGTGCGACTCGTCCCCCGGAGGCATGTGTAACCCCGCCGGTCGCTTCCACGTGCTGCACCACCGCGCGAGTGCGCGTTGCCTGATTGAGCACCACCCATCAGCCCGCCGCCCTCACACGAATCGATCGCCATCACCGTGCAAGGCCCGCTGTCCATCGAAAGCCCATATCGAAACCTGCATCCCCGATCCGCCGCAGGGTCATCGCAGCTTTCCACCTCAACGGCCATCGCCATCGATGCTCGCAGTTCTACCAGCCATCAGTCTGCCAGAGGAGCTCCTTCACTCCAACCGTATTCCCGCGCGAGGACCACGGTAGCACCACCACGTCGCCTAGCCACCACGCCGCCATCTACAGACATCCACCGCGCGAAGAAGGAAGGTGGCGATGGCTCCCATTGTGTAGTGCCCCCTCTTTACTTGACGAAGGAAGAACATGTAGAGAAACCCTAAGGGTATTAAAAAAGAATTTGGAAAAATTGCACTTCTCCTCTGAGCTTCTACATATTGCAAAGAAGATCCCATTCCAGACTAACACTTGTAGTACATGTGTTTCTTGGGTAATTTGCAATTTTTATCCCGCATTTTATTTTAATTAATTTAAATGCAAAAACGTTAACTATTTAAAAATAAGTCCTCGTTACCCAGACTATTTACTGACTTTCCTTTTCATTGAAATAAATGTTTTTATCGCTCTGAAAATTCTACAAAAATTTGTGTATATTCCTGCTATGTTCCTCTTCATTGTTTATAAATTTCATTGTATTTTATTTTTATTTGATATTATTAAAAAAACAAAAACTCTGTAGTTTATCCTTTCCTGAAATTCAAAAATTCATATAAATTCAGATATTGCGTAAAAATTCAAAAAAAATAGATTTGTTTATTTTTGTGCCTTTAATTTTCTATGCAAATTTCACGAATTATTAAAATCCAAAAAAATCAAAATATTCAAAATCTTATAAAAATCATAAAAAATGTAGAAAAATCCAAAAATAGTGATCTGAGTACATTTTCATAAAAAATTATCTCTAGTTTTTAAGAAAAATATTTTATGCAATTTTTATTTCATTTCATATTTTTAATTTATGAAATTCTCCTATGTGCTCACTATAAAAATCCTAAAAAATCTAAAAATCTCTAAAAAAATATAAACAGTAAAAATTCATTAAAAATACAAAAAAGATTTTATTTGGATATTTTTGAGCATTTTTATATTTGAAAATTAAAAAAATATTGCATGTGTTCAAATTTGCTTTGAAAATCATATTTTTGAAAATTAAAAAAATGTAAAAATTAAAATCATTAATAATTTGAAAACCAAAAAATAAAAAATAGAAATAAAAAACCATAAGAGAAAAATAAAAAAGATAAAAATTTCACAAAAAAATCAAGGTAGTTAGTAATTGAGATTCCTTTTTCCTTAATTGATTTTTTGTCGATTATTTGAATAGCCCTCGGGAAGTGTAGCCTCCCTGAGTTTGATCATGTTAGTTATACAATAAATAAGTAGCAAAAATATCCTGTCACATTTTCTTGTAATTATTGGCTTGAGAAAAAATAATTAAATTTGTTTGTTTAAGCCAGGAATTTTGGGGATCGTAATGACAACTTTATATCAATAATAATTACCCCTTCAAAAATATCGCTCAATATTTGCATCTACTTTCAGCTAGTATGAGTGTAAGTACGAACCATAGAATGACTACCTGTATTACTTCAGGACAATACCTTACAGGTTTTATTTAAACCACCCAATCTGCTAAGGGAGATCGTAGTTCCCTCACGGAGAAGTAGCTAGTCATGTTTAGAATCAGTAGTCAGAGTGAAGATTCCATGTTTTGGCTCTACCTTAAGAATGTGATTCTTTTCCTACAGATAATGAGTGGTTTTCTCTCCACCAGACAGAAAGATTAACTTTATGTTACAATTACCTTGATTAGCAATCCTAACTTTAATTTAGATTAATCACTTAAGTCTTATGTGAGCACAGAAAAATCACGCCTAACGAGATATCCTAATTCCTTTAAATCCTAAGTTATAAAATGAGGTAGAGAGGATCAAGAAAATCGATGCACCACAAAAATTCCAGACCAAATTATTACAAAAATCAGGTTCAGAGAATCCATGAAAATGACAAAAAAATAAAATCTAATTTAAGCTTTCTCACATAAAAAATAAAATAAGAGTCTTCTTCGCATGTACTTTTTTTGTCCAAAATTTTTCTCCGAGTCGTTTGTGAAGAGAGAAATTGTGCTTAGTATCCGATGTGAGAGATATATGTAAAAAATATAACGTAAAATAAAAGAAAATGAAAGAAAATAAAAATAATGTTGAAATAAAATTCACAAATAATTAATTACATAAATGAATTTAAAACCCTAAAAATATGACATTCTATGACAATGGTGCCATTTGACGAACATGGATTTCCCCTCTTTAAACGTCGATAATTGTAGTATAGGAGATGAAAAGCGATCTATCAAAAACAACAAATTGTTAATATTGTGGAATAATTTTTACTTGGTAAGTCTATTGAGATCAAACACAGGGAACAATGATTTTTAGTTGCATGGTTCTAAATTGATTTCAATAATTAATTTAATGCTAGGTTAATTTTTGTGTCAAGAAATAAAGTGAAAAAAAGGAAAAGAAATGTGATGATGAAAATGCAAGCAAAAATAAATAGAGATGAAGTTAGTAATTTGTGATTATATATAGTTCTAATCCTCAAACAAGATGATCAATCAATCCTCAAGTTAAATCATAGATCGAATGAAGTAATTTCAAGAAAGATATATTGATCAATATCTCAAGTGTAGGTCGATAAGATAAATGTATCAAAGACTCATCCTATAATAATTTTCTCAAAATGGTTTGACCCCCGATATTTCCTATATTTTAATCCTCAAGTAAATGGATCTCAATTACACAATATGTTAGAGAATTAATATTCCTCCTCGATTTTGCTCATAGAAAGATTGACTTGAAAAATACTCTTAATGGAGCCCCTACGAAGATTAATTCCTCAATTGAATCACTATATTTTAGATCGATAATTTCCTCGAATAAATAATCTTCGATCAATAATTATTAGGGAAATAAATCCTTAGTTCTCTTCCTTTGAGTCCATACAAAAGAGAGTCAAATTGAATGTAAAATATTGTTCACAACATGCCAAGAGAGATCCTGCATAGATCAAGAGGTTCATCAAATAATTATCATCAATAGCAAGACTCTGATATGTCCACAAGATATATAATATGATAGAGTGTTCAATAAGATTCAAAATGACATATTATGCACTAAAATCAGAGTCTAAATGTAGGAGCTATGCTAAAATGAAATTTCAAGGACTAAAATACAATAAAAGAAAAGTTTTCTTCTCAAATATGTCCCTGGAGGACTTAGCTATAAGTATGTAAAGATTCTTAGGCTTTTTTACAATTTTCCCATGGGGGCACATGCCTCGCACGTACTAATGACATCAGGGGTGCTTTTGCAATTTTGGAGGAGGGAAAGGGCTCCCCTACAATTTACTCGGTTGTGTACGTGTTATGCACGTGTGGTTGGAGGCTCGTGTGATGGGGCGGAGCCTCAGGGTTCGAGGCTACGGCTCGAGGCCCCTTATCTACACGTGGCGGCGGCTAGAAGTTCGGCTAACCTGAGCCCTGAGGCTGAGACTGAGGCTAGAAGGGAAAATGTGGCAACACGAAGGCCGTTTGATCCCTTGATCCAATGGCATCGAGGGCGAGGCAGTCGGTGAAGCAGGTGGAGCTCGATGTTGAGGCACGATTGAGCGACGGCGGAGGAGCAACCCAACCTAGGGTTAGAGGTGACGACGTCGAGGCGAGTCTTGGTATGGTGGTCGGTTGCGAGTGGAACTCGACCTTAGGCAACACACGCCTGGGGTCGAGGCAGTCGATGGTGAGGATGCATAGCTGCTAGGTAGAGGGCTTGTCGGTGGAGACAAGGGGCGAAGTAGAGTGGGCTTGGCGTTGCATCAAGACCGAGGTGGAGGTGCGATGGGGGTGAGTAGAGAAGGGGAGCGGAGCTCCGACTTTCGCAAGATCGAAGGTGAGGTGATTAGTGGCAGTCGGGATGAGAATGGAGGTGCGTGAAGGGTGTGCTCCTGACCAGTGGCGAAGTCGAAGTGTTAAGGAGTGATGGTATGATGGCGAGGCTGATGTAGTGCCTAGCGATGGTGAGGTGGAGCAAAGTGGTTAGAAATGTGGAGGACCGTCGAGGGTCAAGCTTTGTTGGAGCGATTGAGGGTGAAAGGTGATGGGTGGAGCGTAGGCAGAGGATGGTGGAAAATATAGCGGGTCGAATGTGAAGGGGAGGGGGGAAGAAGGATTAAAAGAAGGAAATGAGAAAGGGAATCACCCGGAGGTTGCCGGAATGATGGAGGAGATAAGGCTCCTAGAGTTGTTGCTCGAAGAGACCAGTGAAGGGAGAAGGCTCTAATCTCCGTAGCTTCTTAGTGTTGATGCTCGGTCGATGACAGGCACAGGATCTCACTAGGCCTCTCCTCATGTTGTCACCTGGGATGGATCTACAAGAGATGGAGGAGGAAGAAGCTATGAATATGGTGGATAATTAGGGGAGGAGGCGATGGTAATGGCTTTATAGGGAGAGAGAGAGATATATAGGGTAATGGCTGAGGGTGGAAGTCATTACGTGGAGGACGAAGGGGCAACGCGTAACTGTCGTGGAAGAGAAGAGGGGTGGTAAGTGACGGTTGCAGGGAGAGGGACGAACGAACGGTAAGGGAAGAGGAGGTCATGTGTTGAGCACATGATCGAGGAGATAGATGCCAGAGGGGACGGGTCACGTACAGAGCACATGACCTGAGCTTGGTAGGAGAGAGGGTGAGGGGTCACGTGCTCTATACATGACCCAGTCTGTTGTTGAGAGAGAAAGAGAGAAGAGAGGAAGGGTAGAGGAGAAAGAAAAGGAGAAGAAAGTGGAAAAATAAAATAAAAATAAAAGTTAATAAAAAATTAAAATAAACATTAGAATTAAAATAAAATTAAGGATTATGTCAAAGTAATATAAAATTTAAAGAAAGTTAAAATAAAAATAAAACTAACTAAAATTAAAAAAAAATGAAAATAAATGGTAAATGAAGTCAAATTAAAAAGTGGTGAACATGAAAATTGACATCTCGATGAGATCTATAACTATTGTGAAGAACCCAAAATCAAAAGGCGTTAACTGTATAAAAAGTAGTTTTTGATGTACTCTATATATAATAAAATACAGCATCTTTGTGCTTTGTAACTTTTTATATTTTTAATATGATTTTAATTATTTGATTAATATATATACAATCTATACATAATTTCTCTATTTTTATGGATTTTTGTTGGTTAGAAAATGGTAAAATTAAAACAACAAAGATAATATACGTACAAAATATAAAATGTCAGAATTTTGTGTTTTCTCTTGATTTTCTAAATTTTATGGGTTTTAATTCTTGATGCCAAGTTAGTTAATTAATAAAAGAATAATTTAGAGAAACAATTAGGTTAAAATAAATAAACTTTATACATAAAACGATAAGCTCAATCTAAGTCAAAAACTCAAATGATTTAATTATAGATTTTAACCCTAATTTTATCGTAATTAGTTCATGTTAATTGCTTTTAGGAGGTTTAATTTGTGAATTGTTGATAGGATTTTGCTAAAACAACCATACAGAGTAGATGAATCATGGATTCATTTACCGCCATATTGACGGGCTTGTGGTGGAGCTGTGGCTGCCTCTGGTATGCACGGATGAGGATAGACCAGCCTCTCCTTAGGCTAACTCTTTAAGGTTTTGCCAGACGACAACATCATCCTTGTTGAAATGCAAGCCACCATAGGAGGCATCTACGAGCCTCTAACTTTCAAGAATCAGACCCCTGAAGAAGTGTTGGACGAGACTGGTCCGAGGGATGTCATAGTGGGGGCACTTCTCCTGTAAATCACAACATCTCTCCCAGGCTTAATGTATTGACTCATGTGGTACCTGGGAGAAATTGTTGATCTGTGCTTGCATCTAATTGAGATGACCAAGTGGATAATATTTTTGGAGGAATGCAAACTTAATTTCCTTCCAGGTCATTGCAACCTCCCCAGATGGTTGATCCAATATAAATCCTTATTCTGAAGGCCGAAGGGGAACACAGTCATCTTGATTATGCCCAATGGAATGTTGGTTAATGAGTGGTATGCAATATGCGAGAGAACTGATGAAGATGGATGTAGGGCTCTTCATTTGTGTTACCTTGGAACGATGGCAAAACAACAAGAAGCTGCAGCTTCAGTTCGAAATGTATGTGGACTACAGGGACCTATATCTAATTTGTCTTTTTGTCAGTGCCAGGATTATAGGTTTATTTGAGAGTGGTCTTGGGCCTCTCTCTCCTCGACTCATTTGTGGGCCTTCCACGATGTCAATCTTCTTCTTCATCTTCACCTCCTCTTTCTCCTATCTTCTCTCTCTCTTTCCTCACGTCATTCAGCATTTCTTGGAAAGTAACCCTGGCAAGAGCCTGATCTATCAACTATTGTTGGATTTCCTAGATGGTTGCGAGCATTTATTCATTCACATTGTTCTGATTGGGTTGTACCTGATATGGGTTGTTCAGTCCCTTTCCCTTCCCTTAAGGAGCCATCTCCGAATCAGCCTCATATGATGTGATATGCACAGTGTCCAGTGTTGGTTCTTTAAAGGAAAATGTGTCCCATTCAAGCTACAAATTTTATCACCAGATGAAATGGATGATCTGGAATTAGGGTCAATTCAAGATGCATGTGAATGGAGAATCTAATATTGACTGTAATCGATCTCCATCCACAAGGGGAGAATGGTGGGACAAGTGTGATCTCGATTTATAGAAATAAAGGAAGAAGTCGAGGAGTTTGGAGATCGATTCGCAAGGTCCAAACTGGGTTCTTGGGAATCACCTCGAATTATTGAAGTTCTTGAGCTCATGGAATCGATGTGGGTGTCGACGGGGTCCTGACTAAACCATCCATGAGGTGACTTCTTGGAATGAAAAAGAGGAGATGAGTAATGGAATACGATGACGAATAAAAGTTGAAGAGGAAGAGAGAAATAGTGAAGGCTAGAAATGAACTGTGTAAGAAGAAATAAAACACGATAAAATGAAAAATGGTGCAAGTGTACAGGACTGGATCTTCAACCGAATCTAATTCAAACAAGCACAACACAAGTATAGATTCACCAACCCATCACAGTGTGAAGCCATGAGAGTTCGGCTATTTTTAGCTTTTCAATTTTATTGTTATTTTCAGGCAATCTTTGAACAAGTCCTTAGAGTCTAACCAATAGGAGAGTGAGTACTGCTAGAAAAATATCATGTACTTTCCACTTACTATGTAACCTATAGACTGCACTTTTTCAAGAGAATCCCTGATATTGGGTCTGGATCCACTACTCAGCTAAAGAATATAGGAGGAAGCCAAGAGGTGAAACCACTACTTCCCCCACAAGTGAGGTACTCGAACGTAAGATGATGAGATAGATACATATGTGAGGGAGTGGCCTATGCTCAATACATTAGACCAGGTCTGATGTTCAGCATAAGGTGAGAACACCATTGTCCACAAGGCCCTACTTGTCTACGTACGTTTAAGCATCAATACTTCATGAATCTAGTAAATAGCAAGGCAGTATTCAGGTTGGGTATTGGGCTCTAATCCTTATTGGTCGCACCTTACTCAGTCTGGAATGTACCTTAAAATAATGTGGGCTTTATGAACCCCAAACAATTATGATTTGTTACGATTTTTAATTAAGTCAACATTTATTAAACAGTCTCCTTGTTTTAATTTTTTTAGTTATCTTATTTTTACTATTTGTCAAATAGTTCACCTAATGATTTTTTTTGTATTTTTTTTAATCCTAAGTGATATAAAAATGGGAGAGGAGTCGAAAAATCCGTGCAAGTTGACATTAAGGTGGAAATCTCACCTTAGTATATAATGATGAATGCAAGTATGGAAACTTACAATGCCTCCTAGCTCTCTCCATGCGGGATGCAAAATAGAATTTTTAAATCTATATTACATGCATTGCAAGTAGGTGTAATCGCCCTAAGAAGAAGTTGCTATTAATCGTGATGACCAGATTAATTTGAGCTAGATCCAAACGTAGATGCTATAGGCACATGCAATATATTAGGTGATTGGACCTAATTTACTCGAGCTAGTAGTCCTAAAAATCTAAGGGCTTAATCACAAAAAACAAATAAAAATAAGGTGGAAAATTCAAATCGTGGAAAACAAATAAAAATAAAGGGAAAATAGAGAGAATAAAAATAGAGAATGCGAAGAAAATGCGATAAAACTAACGAGGCCCTCAGGTAAACAATCCCTAGGAATGGATCTCAGAGTGGGTCTAGTGTCCAAATGACCAAGTTTACCTATATTATTACATATTAATAATTAAAAATAAAAAGAGTCTCTCTATCAAAAAAATAAAAGAAATATTCTTTGCTAAAAAAATCATGCTCTTCACTCTCTCTCACTTTCTCTCTCTCTAATTGTCTCAAAAAATAGAAGAGCCAATCTCCTCACAGGTCAGGTGCACTGGCTTCTTACGAAATCACCTTCTCCACGTAGCCCCTCACATGAAATTCAACAAATAAGAATGTTAGAAGTAGATAAACAATTATTTAGCAGAAGAAATAAATGAGAGAAAATTATGCAAGTAAATATTTACACTATAAACATATCCTAAGCGTTACTCCCCAACAACAATGTCATTTTATTGTGAGGATCGAGCAGAGGTTCCTAATACCTGGTCTTGGAGGGCATGTGGTGCCTTACAAGTCAGATCTGGCCATCACTGTGTCAGCCTCTCTCGTAGTACTCGGAACATGGACAAACACTCAAACAAACAATCAACCCACAATTATGATAAATCAATGAAATTACGTAGGGTGAAATTTATTATACCCTGAAAATAAATTTGTATAGCAAGGAAATTTAAGGATCGAACCTCTGAAATCTACGGGGATGGCAAATAACTATTATCTACAAAGAATAAACAATAACTATTTATGTGTTTTTTTGGTTTTTTAAATTTTTGTGGGTTTTTAATTATATTTTTTATAGATTTTAAATATTTTATATTTTATATTATAATTTTATAATTTTATTTTCATTTTAAATTTTCTAATTTTAAATTTCGTTTCCTTTTTAATAGGTAATAAGTATGTATATAAGTCTATATATATATTGTGTGTAATATAAATACTATATATGTTATAATTATATAATATATTAATAAAATTCATAAAATATAAATAGGTACACTCTTTTTATTTTTTAAAGATATTATTAATTGGTATTTATAATAAATAATAGTATCTATAATAAGTAATTAAGTATATATAGTATAAATAGTCTTCATATGCTTTTATATTTATAAATATAGCTGAAAATATTCAAAAAATATATATAATAAAATATTTTTATCTTTTCTATATTTTTATTTATTTTTTAAGTTTTTTTGGTAATTTTTGCTAATTCTTATGTTTTTTTTAAGTCCAACATACTCCAAAACAGGGAATAAGAAAAAGGCCGATTGATTTTGAGATTTAAAAATGGATAATAAGATAAAAATTTCTCAAAACTATTTTTAATATGAAGTATATGGTATAAATAAAAATATACATAAGAAAACTTATTTTTTGGATTTTATGTAATTTTCTCAAATGTTTTTAGAGTTAGAATGGTTTTTCAAAATTTTAAGGTTTTCCTTTTATATTTTTTGTGATTTCTAGTTTGTAGCTATATTATATAATAATATATAACATATAATGTTTTTGGAATTTTAATCTTTTCCTAATTTTTTTGTATTTCTATATTTAAACAAAGATTAGGAGAGCGGACTGACACGGAAAGTCCTTTTTGTCAAAGAACCGAGGGAAAGGAGATTCTCGTAGATAGAGAATGAAACCCTAAGCGGGGGTAAGGGTGGATGTAGCCAAGTGGATCAAGGTAGTGGATTGTGAATCCACCACTCGCGGGTTCAATTCCCGTCATACGCCTATTTTCCAATCCCAATTCTATATATAAATGCTTTTCTATACATGATTCAAAAAAGCAATTCTATACGGAAATTCGTTAGCAAGGTTGCCCCTCGCCCAAAAGTGCCTTTTCAAGGCCGGTCCCTAAGGGACGTAAAATGTCCTTTGCTTCTTCTGGAAATATATGATGTCGGGGGTGGGTGGTCAGATAGTTGTGAGGCTAGCGGAGGGGAAAGGAGGAGATTTTCAAGTAGAGAGTTTGTTTCCCTATTCATCACTGCATGAAAAGAGGTTTGATTTTGAGCAGATGGAAATTCTCCTATTCATCACTGAAGTAGTAGAAGGAAATTTGCCTATTCATCACTAAAGCAGACGAGAGACTTCCACTTTAGTGTTCGAGTGGATCATGCTACTTCCTCTTGAACCATACTAATATCTTATTATTTAGATTGGTTTCTCATTTATTTCTCTTGAAAACTGTTCCATTCTTATTTTGATACACGCCTTTTTGGGGGGGGGGGGTCTATATCCATTATGTGGCATAAGGGTGATATCGCGTATGAAACGGAAGTTTCAAGAGCAAGCGGGTTGACTACGGCTTTTCTGTTTGTCTTCCATAAATCAGATCTTGTTTATTAGAGGCTTGAAATATAGACTGATTTTATGGGAATATTAGAGGCTTTAAATTAGATAAGATTATTTAAGATTTCAAATGAAAACATAATCTGAGATTGATATTGATATTAGGGGGCTTGGTTTGTAGCAGTACCCGCTAGCCTGCCAGTATTGACTCATTCTACCAGCTAACCCTAGTCAATCATGAAGAAGAAGTGAAACCTCTCGGTCTGAAACGAAGAATAGATCTCAGGAATGATGTTCTATGTGAAATTTGACTCAAGCACGATCGCAAAGGAGGCCAAGTAGGTCAGGAAGAGAAAAGAGAAATTCAGGCATCATCTGAGTAGCCAGATAACTGAGGGAACACAAGGAAGTCAGGAAGCTGTTGTTGATATGCTCAAACTATAGACCTGCGAGAAAAGAAAGAGACCCGCAGAGCTAGTGCGCCCCCACCGAAGGAATACAAGACATCAGGAAGAAAAATGGAGATACTTAATAAGGTTTAATTAATGCAGATATTGATCAATTAATGTCAGGATGGAACCGTCAGCAGTGAGAGTCTGACGTTCTTTCCTTATCCCATAGCTTTCTTGCCTATATTGACTTACTGACGGTCGAATTCCACCAGCCCTCCTATCCAAAAAAGAAAAACCATCCTCTTGTCATCATCCCATATCCCCTCGGGATTAAATACCTCTTAATTGATTTTAATAAATGGAAAAATACAAGTAAATACTAAATAAAAATCAAGATGTATATAAGCACAATATTCCAAATTTACTGTAACTTTTCCACGATTTTATCAAGCATGGGAGTTATTTAGTTGAAAATAAAATTCATGAAATTAATTACAATGTGCCAGTAGGGGTATATTTGCAATAATAATAAAAGTCAGCGATTGCATGTAGATAAACCACAAGTTTTGAACTAAAATACAAATTTTATAAACTAAAACGAATTAAATGAACCTAGAGGTGGTCCCTTGTAATTTGGCCAACTCACGTGGAGGTCCACATGAGCTGACCTGCCACTCGACCTAAATGTAATATACAATAAATGTGCGGGGGGGAGGAGGTGGCAGTTGCAAATTTTACACAGACGTTTATTTACCCTTAATTTAATATTTACAAGACAAATATTGAATACAAAAATATGGAGGGGTTACTAAATAATTTACCCCTCTAAAAGCACACGATCAGAAGGTTGAGAGCCCTCCATGTGGTGCTTTGGACGATAGATGAGGGTCTTCGTTTCACTTAAACTTTGACAGCCCAGATTAGATCTGGGTCGTTCCTCTAATCGGACGTCAGTGGATGGACTTGGAAGAACACATGAGGAACAAGTCTTTGTTGATCTTCGATCATGCTTATCTCCTCCTTTCAGCCTCCCTGAGCCTCTCTACGAACGCTCCCCGTTCCTTGAGCTCATGCACATCTCAAGGTGTCTTCAAAAGTGTTTGGGCCCATCGGAGGGTAACTGGAGGTAAGGCCACTTGGAGCTCATGTTTGCCTTGTTCTTTGCTCCAAGTGGTTCGTCTTGGTGCAACTCCTATATAAAAGTCTTAAGGACAATGAGAGGGTCGTGACTAACCCTCTCTTGAAGCTGATAGCATAGAGGGGAAGCGGGGAGATAGGACATCGGCAAAGGTAGAGGCGGTGGAGTTAGGCAACTCGAAACTGTACAGGATTCGATTTGAAAACAAAGGGGGCTTTGCGGAGCAGATGAAGAGGTCCGAAATGGGGCGAAAGGGGGTTGAGACAGTGGCTAGACAAGGTCAATTTAATGATGGAGCATAAGGCTCTAGCAATTTTATATCCTAAAATTAAACTAAATGGTACACTAATTGAGAAAAATAAAGGTGAGATTAATCTACTAGAATAAATTGCAATCTAAACTACGTACCTATTAGCTCAACAAGCCTTGGAGCTCAGAGCAGAAGAAGCTTATCAGAGAAGAATGCCGGGGAACCTAGATCACTGTGATTCTAGGCTTTATGCATGCTAAAGAGAATGGGGAGTCAGAGCTGTCACCTTTAACTTAACCCAGGGAGGCTCTCTTGGGTTTACAGACTTGGAAGGAGATCAAAATAAAAAAGGGAGCCAGCGGAGGGTTTTTACAGAGATGGGTTCTAGCCAAAAAAGTGGAGGAATTGCGTGAAGCTCGTGGGTGGTTGTTGAAGATTCGGGTGTGGGAAGAGGTCAAGGACGAGAGGGGAGCATGAGGGTGGTGGTCTCGAGGTTTGAGGAGTTGAGGGGTAGGCATGAGAAATTAGAGAAGTCAGGGGGTAGGTGTCTGACATGGGAAGACGACTAAGGAAGGACAGTTGGCCCACCCTATCAACAAACGTTGGTCTCTAATTGGTCAACATGGACCAGCCAGATAAATGGAATCTATAAATCCCAATCTATAAAATTTATTTAATGATTTATTTATTGTTTAACAAAATAAGAAAATACTTGTAATTTTATGTAGTGTTTTATTTTGATTTTATTTATTTTTACAAGTAAATTTATAACATGTTAATATTTACATGTATGTAAAGGTTAATATACATATATTTTATATATTTTAGTTTGAATTTATATTAAATATTTTATTATTATTTACAAGTATTTTATATATTCATAAATTATTTAAATACATATTTAGATATTTTTATTATATTTTTTGAATTTATTTATGCAATTCAATAATTATGTATTCATATTATATATGTACTTTACATGTATACTACATCTATATATTGAAGTACATTATTTATTTGGATGTATTTTTCATTGTTCTATTTTCTCTTCATTATGTACTTGTATTTAAAATAATATTTAAAAAATTATAAAAAGTAAGAAAGTGAAAAATATAAAGAATGAATATATCGACTATTATATATAGGTAGATTGCACAATGAGGGCCCAAAATCCAAGTTTTGCATATTAATTCCAAACAAAATGAAACCACCTTCATTAAATAGATAATTTTATTTTATAACAATAAAGTTGAGTTTTATGAATTTTGAGTTTGTATGGATAAGATACAGGTCTATAAAGTTTTCTTTGCAGCTTTTTATTTTGATTGTCCCGTGCACATTGGCATCATTTTTTAATGAAATAAATTTTGTATTTTTCTTTGTATTTTTATGTACAATATTTATGTTTAAATTTTATTGTTTTGAAGTATAAAAAAAAGAAAATAAAATAGGACCTAAAAGACTTATTGTTGTCAAAAATCAAATTAGGGTTTTTGAGTGTATTTTCTGTAAATCAGTTGCCCTATTTCCCCCTACTTTCTTCCTTGACGACCAAGTCATCATTATGACTCATGATAACTGGGTCTCGGGGTCTAAGGTCACTCATTGTCTTTGACACTTCATTCTTTTTATTTTCTTCCTTTATTCTTTTATTTTAGAATTAAATGCAAAATTATATAAAATATTTAATACAGTACTTCATGTGAATTACATGTTGTTATTTTTCACAAATTAATGATATATACATTCATTTAGCTAAAGATATAAGGCAAAAATGAAAGAATAAAGGAGATGAAAAGGAGATTCATCATTTCATTCCTTGATCATGTTGGTTTCTAATGAAGATTTGTCAAGGACTTCAATAAGATTGTCTGGCCTCTCACAGAGCTATTATGCAAGGAGGCTGAATTTAGTGTTGATCAGAAGGTTCTCCAAACATTTATCAGTTGAAAGATCTTGTCACTCAGGCTCCTGTCCTACAACCACCCGATTGGTCTCTTCCATTCAAGATCATGACGGATGCATCAGATTTCGCAGTTGGGGATGTGTTAGGAAAAAGAAGAGACAATTTGCCCTATACCATTCAATATTCCAACAAAACATTAGATGATGCACAGAAAAATGATATAGTTATAGAGAAAGAATTATTGGTAGTGGTTTTCTCCTTGGAGAAGTTCGGATCCTATATGCTTGGATCTAAAGTGTATGTTTATATTGACCACTCTGATATTCGGTATGTACAATAGAAAAAGGATGCCAAATCACTCTTACTATAATGGATCCCTCTCCTCTAGGAATTTGACTTCAAAATCAGAGACAAATCTGGAGTTCATAATGTGGTAAAAGATCATTTATCCATAATTGAATTCACAGAGACTTAGTTGGGCAGTACAACGATCATAAAAACCATTCATGATGAATCAATTCTCAGTGTGGAGTCTCTCCCCTGATATGCCGATATTGTGAAGTACTTCGTATCTAGGGTGGTCCCACAAAATTGGATGAGAGTCAAGAAGGACAATATCCTATTTGACATTCATTTTTACAAGTGGGATGATCACTACTCATTCAGAGAATGCATATGGCATCAGTGTATTCCTCCAAAAGAGTACACATGTATCCTCGAGCATTGTCATAAGTTCAAATCTGAAGGACACCAAAAGTAGAACGGTAGCAAAGATATTGTAGTGTGAACTCTAGTGGCCCACACTGTTCAAGGATGTCGCAGCATATGTCAAAGGCTGCATAAACTGTTAGAAAATGGGAAGAACCCTCAGTACAAAAGACTCCATGCACCTCAAATTCATTCAGATTTCTGATGTGTTCGATGCTTGGGGCATTGATTTCATTGGCATATCTCCTAATAGTCAGGGATATGAATACATCCTGCTTGTCATGGACTACGTAAATCGCTATGTGGAAGCTATTTCCGCTCTAGTCACTGATAGCCGAATAGTCGGTCGGCTTCTTAAAGAAAACATCATCGTACAGTTCAGGTTGCCGAAGATTCTCATTTCAGATGGGGTAACCATTTCGTAAATAAAGAGGTGAAGAAACTTGTCAAGAAGTAAGGCATCGATCAGGGAGTCGCATATCCTTATCATCATCAGTCCAATGGCTTGGCAGCATTATAGAACGGAGTAATCAAGATGATTCTGCAAAAACTTGTTAGGCCAGACATAAGGAACTGGTCACAACTTCTGGATTTAGTTCTATGGGCTTATCGGACCACCGACAAGTCTCTGTTGGGCATGTGGCCCTATTATATTGTATATGGCAAGTCATGCCACATGCCAGTGAAATTAATTCACAAATCTCATTGGGTAGTAACATTTTCAACCTCGACCCATACAAATGTGGTAAAATAGGAAAGTAGATATGATCAAGCTCTTGGAATTCTGAGACTACACATACGATAACAACTTCATGTACAAGGAGAAGACCAAATGTTGGCATGATCGACACATTAGACGAAAGACCTTCGAGCCGAGATAGAAAGAGTGGTTGTTTGATGCGAAGTTGAAGATATTCCCGAGTAAATTAGAGAGTAAATGGATGGGGCCATTCATCATCAGAAATGTGCATGACAATGGAATCATCTTAATATCTGACATGTCATCTGACGCAAAGCCAATTGTTGTTAACAGTCAGTTGTTGAAGCTGTATATAGAGCATGATTTCTAAAGCTGTATATAGAGCATGATACATTTTTTGTCGTTGGAGATTCTATTAAGGTTTTAGTTGATGAATATCTCTCAACAGCTGTAGTGGATCTAGACAATGCAACAAAAAATATTTTTGATTAATGTTCTTCTTTTTTTCTTTTCATTGCAATTTTTAATTCTTTCATTCTTATGTAATTCATTCATCCCATTCATCTTTGTTATAATTAATATATGCTTCATCCTAAGTATAAGGGGATGAATGTACTCGTGTTATTCTTTATTTATTCCTTGTCTCTCAACTTGTTCACATTATGTCTTTACTTTGAGATTTTTTCACCCTAAGTATGGGGTGACAAGCTGAGTTGATTGATTTGCACATTCCAATCCTTGATCATCCTTATTATGTGTACAGTCTGCAATACTTAGAATTAGTTGATCCCAAGTTTGGGGGGTTGGTCAATTTATTAATCATTATTGAGTCATTGTAGTATGGACTTTCCTATACTCAGCACGAGTTGTCTTCTATTTTATCTTTTATCACTACGCGGATATAGTTTGCACTAAGTATGGGGGTCGTATTTACATTGTATATATTGTATCCTTAACTCATACTTTGTATTTTCAATAATATGGCTAATATACTATACTTGGTAAGGGTATACAATAAATCAATTATAAAGAAAACACAACAAATATGTATAAAATTTTTTCAATATTATTTGATAAATAAATTGGTTAAAAATTGTTTTGCAAAAAATTTAAAATGGTTGTAAAATGTCTTGAAAAATCTGTTGAAATAATTTGGAAATTTTTTGTGAAATGTTTCAAACCTTCATAAAACCTTTTGTAAATATCTGCAAAATTTTGTGTTATTGTTTGAATAAAATGTTTTGAAAATTACTTTGAAAATGATTTGAAAAATATTTGCAAAAATATTACGGAAAATGTATCCATGCCTTTGAAAAATCTTTGCAAAATGATTTTCATATTTTGGAAATGTGTAATAAATTACTCCAAAATGAAACTTTCAAAATGGTTGAAAAATACTTTGAAAATTATTTTGAGAATCTTGTACATAATTTTTCTAAATAATAACTTTAATAAAATTCTGTAGAAATCACATACATATGTATAGCCCTTGTATACATAGCCCTTAAATAACAACTGACTTTTGTACAGATTCCCAAGTATAAACTCCACACTTAATTCTTGTAAATATACATGCACTCTTGCGTAAATATACATACATACACCGTCATTAACCTTTATAAAAAATCCTTCAAATTTCCAAAATTTTCAACCTATAAAAATTTGCAAAATATTTTCAAAATTGCATAAAATTTTGTAGAACTTTTTTAAAAATCCATAAAAAGTTCAAAACCAGAAAATGTGCTTCACAGAAATATTTTCTTGTGTTACATTGCATATGCATAATTTTGAATGATAATAATAATTGAACAAGAAATAAAGTCTGAAGATTAGAGCTTGGTCTAGACCTTAGTCGACTTAATTTTAAGGGAACATGTTGAGGACCGGAATTGGGACACTTCAGGTCATATGACTTAATTCTTTAGGTTCCATGAAGCTATATTTAGAAGTCAATTCAATGTATCTAACTTGAACCTTTTCATGTCTTCTGTATGACTCTTGAGACCATGTCTTTACTTGAGACCTCACACTTAACACGTAGCTCAACTAAAATGGATTATTGAAATATCTTGGAGTCTAAGTCAGGATGATACTAGGAAGCTTCGTCAAGGGTGGCTCAAGAACCATTCTTGGGGACTATCAAAACCGATACTTTAACCCATGTTTCTCTGGTAATGTGGACATCTAACGACTGGAGACAAGATTGATAAAGATTCGGATGAGGAATGATCTGCTAGCACAATTTTTTCAAGACCCCGAAACATTGGCGGAACAAAAGATTCTATATCCATCGGGGCAAAACAAAAATACAGAGTAATGCCAAATAAATAAATATCCAAAAAGAAGCCTACACCAAAAATTCCAAAAATTTTGAGCTTCTAGAAAAAGCCTGCTTCTTGGTGAATACCGGTCATACTGACCGAGCTTCACAAGGAAATGCGACTACACTAGTCAATTTCCGCTTCGTTTCCACTTCTTTTAGCTTCCCCCTCCCTTGTTGTGAATGAGTACATAGCTGAACTCATAAGGAAATATACATCTCCCTGAGGACGAGTTACTAGAGGTGGAGACTACTTGATGGTTCATTTGTTTGTTTGGGAATATATAACACAATTCACACATATGGTACCTATCATATCAATATTACGAGAGTATGCGTCTGAAAGGACGGTTCTGACTAGGTTGTTGGATTGGGCTGAATAGAGGAGCATGGAAACTAAGGGATGTTTAGTCACAATTCCTAACATTAATGTGGTTCCGAGTACATTAAAAATCTAAAGGTATTAACTGAGCTACAAACTTTGATTTTATTAAGACAAGTTTAAGAGTCAAAATTATTCTAAGTTATTTATTTTTCTTTCCTTTATTTTCTTTTTATGCCATCATTATCATAAGTGTTTGCTAGGGACTAGAAGAGGCAAGTATAGGGGGTGATGAGTCTCCATTTCATCACCTTTTTTCTTTCATTTTGACCTTAAATCCCCAGTTAAATGCAAATAAACATCATTAATTTATACAAAATAACACTTAATAATTACCCTATAAACATTGTATAAATATAGGTATTTAATCCCAAAATAAAAGAATAAAGGAAAGAAAAAAAGAAATGAAGTATTGAAAATATTGAATGACCCTAAACACCGAGATCAGGTCAATATTGACGTGGTCGACCAGAAGTAAATCAGGGAGATAGGTCTGAATAATTGTACATATAACACAGAGAAACCCTAATTCAATTCATCTATAAGTAGCCATTTGTACCCTATTTTATTTTGCATTATATACACACCTCAAATAATAAAACCCTCAACATGAACATTGTACATAAAAATACATAGAAAAATAAAAAAATTAATTGCACACAAAAATAATGCATAGTGTGTTTGTGACATACAAAAGAAAAAAAAAACGCAAATAAAACTTCATAGAGCAATAAACTCTTCCATACAAACTAAAAATTGAGCAAACTCGCCTTTATTGTTCATAAAATAAAAATATATCCCTAGTGAAGATGGTTTCATTTAAAATGGAGCTAAGATGTGAATGCCAACTTTTTGGATTCCTGTTATACTGTGTGCTTGATAATTTTATTCAATTTATTCATTCTTAATATTTTTAGCTTTTTATATATTTAAATACTTGTAAATAGATTATT
This sequence comes from Ottelia alismoides, assembly GCA_037367405.1. Taxonomy (NCBI): domain Eukaryota; kingdom Viridiplantae; phylum Streptophyta; class Magnoliopsida; order Alismatales; family Hydrocharitaceae; genus Ottelia; species Ottelia alismoides. The sequence continues at coordinate 314,926 of JAZKJV010002077.1, forward strand.
TGAGATATATCTAAAACCTTTAACATAAAATAAAATCATTAAAAGACATTAACTAAATAATGTTAGAAAATATATACGTATACTATACCTATAATATATATACCCCTGCTTATTTAAGTGCATAAATAAAATTAGAAAAATAAGATAAAATATGAAAATAAGTATTTAAATATACTATAAATATATAAAATATGTATATATAATAATAAAATACAAAATCAAAATAAAATACGTAAAATACATGTATTTATACATGTATACATGTAAAAATTTGCACATAATAAATAAGGTTGTATAAATAAATAAGTAAATAAAATTAAATAGTACATAAAATAATAAATATTTTTTTGAGTTTTAATTAACAAAACCAATTACTATTTTTTAAATGAATTAGTGAGGTATTTAATCCCTTAATTTGTGTGGTTGGTCTACATAGACCAACCATAATGCTTAGACTGTTGATTTCTCAGTCAACAGTCCTTCCCCTATTCTGACTTCTATTAGAATTATGAGAAGGCCCAACTTTCTCCATTTTCCCCTTTCCTCCATGCTCCTTCCTTCTCGAGACCACCACCACTCTGCTCCTCCCTCATCCCCCTTCCATTCCCTAGCTCTAGAGCTCACCAACCACACCTTCTCCTTGTGCAATCACTCGGCCCCTTTTGCCATTCGTCTTGTTTATAAACAAGCTTATCTTGCCATTTTTAAGTTTTTGATCCCTCCCTTGATTCTGTAACCCCAATAGAATTATTAGGGTTGAAGATCTTGCTGATAATAAGGTATTCCACTCCTGGTAGGCGTGGATAAGGTGCTGGAGGTGGTGATCCAGGCCTTGCCAAAGCTGCTCCGATGAAGCCTCTTCTGCTCCTAGGCTCAGGTCATGTAGAGATCTTTTCTCTTGCATTTTTTTGTAACTTCTTTTATGCATCGTAGTTTAGGACTCAATTTAATTATTTAGTCGGTACTTTGATTTAATTTTAGATCTTAAATTTGTTTGACCTTTACGCTCCAGCTCTAATTCATCGTGGACCCATGTTCTTTGACATGCCAAATCATTGTCATCCTCATCCCCATTCGTTTCTCCATTTTTAACCCCACCTTTCACTTCGATCCTGTAAGGACCGGGTTCCATCGACCTCTTTCCTCCGTCCTTTATCGGAGCTCATCACCTTCAACCACCATTTACGCAGCTGCTTCAATACAGGGTCGAGGATGTTCTCCTAGAGTCCGTGAATCTTTTTTGTGCAGGTGAAGCAGCTTGGCAACCACCTGGAGCAAGGATTTGAAGCCTATCAATACCTCTCAGTACCCTTAAGATCAATGCCCATATCGATAGGGGCCAGACCCATTTAAGACCTCTTGCAGACACGGCTGGATTCTACGAAGCTAAGGAGCTCATCGGAGAAGAAGGACGTGGCCAGAAATATGGGGAATAACTGATTGAAGCTAGTCTAGGAAGGTGTTCTTTGTGAATATCTGATTCATTTGATCAATGTCGAAACCCCATATTCTTTCCCATCCTTTGGATTAGGGGTGAAACGAAGCCTTGCTTCAGCCATCGATTGCATTTAGTGGAGCCACGTAGAGTACGCTTGGTCGTTGGATATCGCCACTTATTGGTAAACATCAGTTACCCCCATCCACCTTTTGTATTTACTAAATAACCTTGTAAATATTTTATTTAATGTAATTTTTATTGCAATATTTGCACAAGGACCCATGTACTTTAGTTTATTTGCATATCAGTCATGTGTCAGGTCACCTCATGTGCCTAAGCATGTGAGGTCCTGGGTGTTTTGCACCCAAGTCCATGACTTTGGGTATTTAAGTTCAGTACTAAGATTTGTACAAATAGTGCAATATTTCTAAAACATTTTTCTTGTAGGACCTTGTCTTTTATTTTAATTACATATATACCTCTGCCAAGAGCATATTAAAGTCAGATATAATTGGTTAAATTGTTGGTGTGCCCCTAGACTTTGTTTTTCATGTTATTTATTGCATTTAAACTTTATTTAAATTGCAAACAGGTCTCTGATCGTTCTAAATTTTTATTTACTGTATATTTAGTATAGAATTTGTATTTTATTTCAAAAAATTATAGGAAACTATCTAAGGTGTGTGCTAACTCTATTTCTCACATATATTTTCCGCGTGGTATTTTATATTTTCTTATTTATAAAAAGACAATAACATGCTTTTTATTCCCTATAATTAATAAAATCCAAAAGAACTATAAAAACAATTTTAAAAATTCTAAAAAATAGACTTAATATATTCCTATATATACTACTTTCATATCATAAGTCACTAAAAAATATGAAAAGAAAAACATGAAAATTACAAGATCTTAAAAACACTGTAAAATGAAATAATCCATTTAAAACCTAAATAGTTTTTTATTGTATATTTTACTTTATGATGTATAGTATATATTTAAAATAGTTTTAGGAAATTTTGAGACTATTATCTATTGTTAAAACCGTAAAACATTCGACCTATTACTTTAAAATCACATAAAAAATAGCAAAAAATCTTTAAAATTTAACAAAAATAGAGGAAAATATCAAAAACACAAAAACATTTTATTTTATATATTTTCACTATATTTATATATATTTAAAAATATAAATCATTCATATACTATATATACTATATATACTTTATATTGCGTATATTAACCATAATATCATTATTATCGTATATAATATATATTTTATTTTTAAGATAAAAAATAAAGTAAAATTTTATAAAATAAATAGTAATAGGAAAATATAAAAAATATAAAAAAATATACAAAATAATTTCAAATCCATAAAAAGTTATATATAATTAAAAACCCGCAAAAAATCAAAAAAGAAGAAAATACGCAAAATTAATATTATTAGTTAATAATAATTATACATATCCTCATTTTGCTCTCAGTGGTTTAACACTCCACCTTACTTGCTCTATGCACATTTATTATAGAGTTATAATAAATTTTAACTCACACTTAGTTTTCATTTGCATATACATATCATTGTGGGTTAGTTATTGATATGAGTTTGATTGAGATACGTGCCAAGAACCGAGAGAGGGTTGATACAATAATTGCCAGATCTGACTTATCGGACACCGCATGCTCCTCCAAGACCAGACGTTAGGCACCTCTGCTCGATCCTCATCATCAGGTAGGACGTTATGTATGTGGGTATGTAAGAGTGCACGGAACAATGTTGGCATGAATGTAAAAGTGTATGTAGGTGCATGAGTATGTATACAAGTGTATGATAAATATGGAGGTATATGGGCATGTACGAGGAATTTAGAGGTGTATGAGCAAGAAATATGGAGGTGTATGGTCATGCATGTAGTTTTTCTGTGTATGGATGTATGCTTTGGTCTAATAGTGAGCATAACTAGTAGGGATCCATCATTATTGAGAACTATTGGCAGTGTGCGTAAATTAATCCATATCTATTTGACAATTCTTATGACTCGTATATGTTTGATAAAAAATACTTATCAAATGCAGAACACTTATGACTTCCACCCTGAGCATACTCGAGAGATGTTCCATATCCCTTTGACTCACCTAGCTAGTAATAAGATCACAGACAGCATTTACAGGTCTAGAAATATTGCACTAGACAAGCTAGATAGGGAGATTAACTGGGAGAGAGATAAGGAATCCTTCCCATCTTGGTGCACTCGTGATAGGTATTAAGTATTAATTAAGTCATTGCTAATGTTCATATAGTTTCTTACATCCTTACAATATCCGCTTCCAAACAGGTGTAGTTGATATTCCGATCTTTTTGCTTCTGAGGATTTTGAGAGGCGTTCTGTTGCGGGAAGGACCAACAGAGGGAAGCAAGAGATCAAATCTAATAGTGGTGCCAAGAGCTTCAGGGTAGTGAAGGCAGAATTCGTACGTACACTACAAGAAAAATGGGTATTTGCAACAACAATTGTAGTCGCATTGTAGTGAAAGAATAGTGGCTTTATAGTCGCATTTTGTGCTTGTGACTTCATATGTTTGAAATAACTGTAGTTGCACATTGTTGTCCACAAATAAAAATGCGACCACAGTGTAGTATTATTGTAGTCTCATTTTTATCTAATTATGACCACATAGCTATCACTAGTGTTCCCTTTGTAGTCCAAATTTGATTTTTCAGAGAAAAATAGTTGTAGCAAGCTACATCTACTACGCCTATTATCACACTTGTAGCCATACAAACATTTACATATGCATACTTATACATACATGCACATTTACGCACACATGCTCGTAGAAATACACACTCTCACACACATATGCAAGAACACTAACACACTAATAATTATCGCACTGCATACACATAGTCATTCACATACACGTACAAATTTACACATTAATACACAGGCATGCACTCAATCTCTCTCTCATACGCACACACATACACATACATGCATGTATTTACACACATGCAAACATGCATACACATAATATTCTCTCTTTCTCTCATACACATACACGCAGTCACACTCTTCACATATGCAACATTCACATGCATGTATACCCATACACAATCATACCACATATACTAGATCCCTCACATTTTTCAACCTTGGATGCTACAAGATAACACCATTTTGAAGCTCTAACTAGTATCATTGTCACATTCTCATCTCATTGATTTAAAAACCATCCATAAACTCATCCTTAATCAACTATTAGCATGAAGGTTATAGAAAAACATGTTATCCTCGTGGTTTGGGTTGCACATATAGTAGTAACACAAGTTGCAACAACGTTATGAACTTATAAATACTCAAGAAATCATCTTTTAGAAACATAAAAACAAATACATGTAAATGAAGCCTGATTGATGACATAATGTCACATATCATCATATGCAGTAACTCCATCTGTTCATTAGACAATATCGAGAAACCCTTTGGTTTGTTGTACACGATTATCATCACATCACCCGTTGATTTGTTGCACAAGTACACTCCGACCTGCAATCACAACATTGAGAATTCATTCCATATCTATCACTACAAGAAAATCAACAAAACGCGACCGTAATAAAAAAACCTTACAGAATTGTTTTGTAGCCTAGTCTTAACTCCAACCAAGATGCCGAAACTATCCAACAACTAATATCATAATACAAAAATATTTACATCTATACACGACACAAACACATTCGCGCACACACACTCATGCGCACACACAAACTCGCATACATAAACACACGTTCACTCTCAAACAAACACATAACGAAAGGTTTCTTGGCCTCAAGGATGTAGGCCAATAACATGATCACTTAGAAAGCTCTAGTGGCATAAGTGTGTATAGATATTGAAGCGTTACCTAGATTCTAGGTCCAAATGGATATTGGCATCCCACCTAGACATGATGAATTCATTATACTTCCATTAAAATATGTTTATCATGAATAAAGTAGAGAAAATGTACCTTAAATATCAATATTGCATAGAATTGTAATAACTGCAAGTACATGACAAATGATAACCTGCAAAAAACATCGAAAACATGCAAGATTGGATGTGTTAATGGCAAAAAAAACTTTACCTGCATATATAATCTATTTTATAGGGCTAAGACTAAAAGCATTTCGAGCATCACCCTAAAAGAAAGCAACATGTAAACCCTAGAATTTCCTCGGCACACACATTTACCCATATAGAGTCATACAAACATACATGAAGACACTTTTACACATACACATAAATTCACGTATATACAAATAAATGCACACATACATACAGAGATCACCACTTGATATTCTAAAATCCCACAACACTCCAGGATTAAATGTGCAAAATAAACATAAAAAATCAAGTATTAATGGGGACTGCAGTTATCAATTTGCATGTGTTACTAATGCACCACGGCATATAAAATGAGCAAGATGTGCAATTTTGCTTGCCAATGTTAATAGGTCAACCGCACTGCTCTGTTCCATAATCACCTTACCTCGAAGATAGAACTCCTGGTGGAGTCTGATAACCTGCCAAGTGATCAAGGCATGTAAATTCATTAACAACCATAACAAAATTTAATTACAGACTGAAACACTAACTCCTGCTCGTCCTCGACCACCACCATAAAAGCCTGAAAAAGGATAAAAAATGCAAAGGTCGGCCCTACTACATGACAATTTCAAAATGTTTATCGAGATAATTAGTTCTTACCAGAACAAGGATACGAACAAGAGAAGAAACCAGTATCCCAATTTGACCATTCGAATCTTCTTTGCCTTGTTGAGGATCCGAAAGACCTTGTTCACATCTATCAAGTGCTCTCTCTATTGATATATAGACAAAAAACATCCAGAAATTTCGAGCTACTAGCATTTATAGCTACGGATGCACCAAGATAGTCATATCTCAAACCAAATGAACCAGCAAAGCTAGAGAACCAATTAGACATTTACACAGAAAAAGAACATCTCGCTTTTCTTTCCTTTTGAGAGCATCTAGAATCCTCGAATTGAAGAACTATATATAAAAAGTCTAAAAGATGACATGCAACATATTAAATCCATCCATTTGATTGAACACCATGCATCTAAAAATTGAAATATCCGGAATCTCTTTGATCGGCAAGTATGAATTTGGTCATCCGTTTCATTGTCAAAGAAACGGGAATGTATAATGTACATGTCAAACTTCTTACCAGTGGCACACCCATCAAGGTCAAGCAAGGTTAAGATATTACACCATTATCTAACATAATAAGTACTATTTTACTAAAAAAATCTAGACAGTCACTATCGGTTTGAAGTCTCTTTGATGAAGTGAATGCTTCATATCTTTGTGACCACGGTGACAGAAGAAACCAACCAATGTCATAATGAAACCCGTAAAATCTTTGCCTAAGAAACTTGCCCAAAACACAATTCCTCTTGCAGCCAATCATGTGACTTAGGTTACCTAGAATATTAATATCTGAATGGCATCTAAAAGGATAAAAAAATTTTCTTAGAAGTTAGGATATGAAAGCTATTGAAAGTTTATGTATGAAGTATGCATCCAATGATCAACTTTCTCATTCTTGGAGTATAAATATATCATTTACGGAGAAAAACGAATAGTTCTCTTTCTTTGCAGAAAGGATTAGTTAATGATCTAAGGTACACAATTGTATTATTTATTTGCATAATTCTGCACCAAATAATGAAATATGAAACAAAAGAATATCATAAACATATGCTCAAAGGACTACCATGACTTAAGCATGGCATTGTAGTACATATAAGGTACACACAACAAAAACATCACTCAATGCCCAGTGAGAAGAAAAACAAACACAAGCCTCCTTGCAACATAGTGATGAAATTCATACCATTAAGACTTGTAAAATGACTACCATTAATATTTGTAAAATGATTGTTAATGTATTGATGAAATTGATACATCTAAATGATCGCAGGAAGACATGCATTACTGAACATGGAATTGGATATAATTACTAAAATATATGATATCCTGGAATATTGTTGGGATAAATCCAGTTGAAGTCATATGGAGAGTTGTGGTTCCATCCAAAGTCATGTAAAGTGATTGGTTTTGGGGACAAAATCCATATAAATACCAACAATAATGTGTAATCAAAAGCTCTTCAATAGCGTGAAGGATCCATTTAAAATCGTGAAAAGATGAAACGCTAATCATTTTTCTCTTCAATACTAAAATTACAAAAAAAATAGGTTGAATCTTTTGTTAGAAAATAGGAAGCGGAAGCATAATCAGAGAAAAGAATAAAGAAAATAAGAACGTGGGATTTACGTGGAACCCTACTCCGTGAGGAGCGGGATGAAACCACGAGAGAAGCCATCAAAGGGACATGTTATGTATTGCACATTCTCAATGGGTACAGGAGGTCTGGGGCTCCTTATATAACCTCTCCAGAGCCTCCAAGTCCCACCATTGGACAATGTGGGACTGAACATATGGATGGGGTAAATGGATCTTCTCCAGGATCCATTTACCCTCTACAACTCATATGGCGCATACAACGAATACTCCAACACACCCCCTCAAGCTGGAGCATGCAATGTTCAGCTTGGACAAATAGAAAGAAACTCAACTCAATGCTACAAGATACTATGGACAATATCAACCCAACGTGCACATTGCTGCAGTCGAGGACGTTGCTTCTCATGCCCTGCAGGTGAGGAGGACAAACGAGCTGGAGTGTGAGTCTTCTCAATCTCCTCGTTAGAGAGCATGTGCTCTGAACTGTGCATGTCAGAGTCACTGCAACTGAAAATGAGTCTCCTCGTCGGAGTACTCTGGCCCGCCACAATAATGTGGACAACTGCTCCATCTCTGAAAAAGGGCCAAACTGAATAAGGGACGTGGTTGTGCAATCCTCGTCGGAGTCCACGGTCACTGGAGAATGGAATATGAAAATAGTCTCCTTGTCGGATAACTGAGTCTCTCCCATTTGGCTTAGAGTATGGAGCACTGCTCTGGTGTACCTGTGATGCCACTTGAAACACTCTTGCCACCATGGTATAGGGAATGGTCCTTTACTCTGGAGTCCTTATGGCTCACATGAAAACTCTGGCCTACAAAACAAGAAAGAATGGGGACCTCTGAACTGATGGCATACATGTGCTCATCTGAAAAGACCGCATACTTGTGCGTGTCTGAAAAATGAGTCTCTCTCTGGAGAACTCGCAAAAATGGGCCTCAACATGGAGTGCCTCGAACTTAGACTCTAACCAATCTGAATATCGAGTCTGAATTTGCACATCATACTATGGACTCCGAATCTGAACATCGAGTCTGAAATTGCGCATGAAATTCTTCATCTGAAAACTTGTAGAGTCTGAAAATATGGCCGGTCTGCAAATCCGGAGAACACCTGTGACTCTACACAATACTCCCTCTTTCTCTCGTACTTGTCGGAAAACAATGACATCGACAATGTAGGGAGAAGACAAAGAAATTTGGGGTAAATAAAACATTTGTGGCTTTTCTTTTTTTTCATTTTTTAAGGCCGTTAAATATTTTTAAAATAAGTCATTCCATAATTTTTTTACGGCTTTTCATCATCGTCATTTTTTTGAAATGCGTACGGCTTTTCTTTTGTACGCGCCTTTTTTCTTTTCTTTTCTTTTTTTAATTATTTTTTGACCACTTTGCGGACTTCCCCTCCTTTTTTTGTTAATAGGGCCGCACCCCCTCCTGAATATATTTTTTTTACAAACAATACACAGCCCAATTAGGCTCACATAATTGCATTCTCCTCTACCCTCCCTTTTTTCAACAAATCAATCTCTCCCTTCATTTTTTTCAAGTAACAACCCCTTCCTTTAGGGTTCGAGCATTTTTTTAAGAAACACACGCCGCCGCCCCTGAGAAAACCACACTCTTGCCGCCCCTGATAACATATTTGGAGGCTTCGCTGCTAGACAACGTCGACGATTGGGATACGCACTGGCGGGAAGACATCTGGGATTCTATTGCCCGCACGCGCTAGGGTTCTTCTGGATTCTTGTGCGACCAGAGAAGGGGTGCACCGTCGAGGAGTCGCGCCACTAGGAGCATCGCCTGGATCGCGTTGGGAGGAGGGGAGGCAGCGTGAGATCGTCGCATGATGCGTCGTTGAGGAAGTGGAGAGTCGATCTACGGAGGGGCTTCACACCGCCAACCTGTGTGCATGAGCGCATGAAGGCGAGGAGACATGCACGCACGATGGGACTTCGGCGTAGTCTGGCTGGGGCTGGCGGCCTGTGCACCTGCGCATGATGCAGCATGAGCTGATGCGGGAAGCGCGCTCGTGAGGTCTTGAAGATTCCACGACCATTCTGACAAGCAGAACGTGGAGCATGAATATGAATTTCACGAACCCTAGATCTAGGGTTTCAAAAAAAAACTATAGATCTTCAAGAACTTATACAATCGCATCTCAAATAAAAATAACAAATCAAGAAATCCTCGAGAATCAACCCGCTCTATTACCATGTTAGAAAATAGGGAGAGGAAGCATAATCGTAGAAAAGAATAAAGAAAATAAGAACGCAGGATTTACGCGGAACCCTACTCCGTGAGGAGTGGGATGAAACCACAGGAGAAGCCCTCAAAGGGGCATGTTATGCATTGCACTTTCTCAATGGATACAGGAGGTCTGGGGCTCCTTATATAGCCTCTCCAGAGCCTCCAAGTCCCACCAGTGGACAATGTGGTGGATGGGGTAAATGGATCTTCTCCAGGATCCATTTACCCTCTACATCTCATATAGCGCATACAACGAATACTCCAACATCTTTCAACATGGATTTGAACAAGAATCCACGTAGCCGACCCTACTTATAGTGGGAGAAGGCTTCGTCATTTTTTAATACTAAAATCACAAAAAGATCAAGCATGCAATAGGGTCCAGTAGCCAAAAATTAGGGTACAACATCTTCAGTTGAAGCTTGAGCCAAAATGTGGGGAATAATTTATTGTGATTAACTCTATAACTGGGTATCTTCTTGAAAAGCCTAAACCTAAATGTGGGGACTTATTTATTGTGATTAACTCTATAAATGAGTATCTTCCATTAATCTTTGTATATCCTTTTATACTCGATTTTATAGATTTGATAAACTCCTTGACTCACTTTACTTGTTATAGCCGTAGGCTACTTTGACAACATAAAACTATGTATGTTGAAGGATATTGGCATCAAGATGACCAAAAGACAGATATTTAGCATTTATAGTCTACTCAAGAAATAAATACATTTAGTCATTCATGCAGTAATGTGCTTGTAACAAATAAAGGGGAAGACGCCAGAAGCTTGTGGCATGTTCACACCCCAAAACCAACCTAGAGAGCATATCAAAGTGCGTACGTGTTCCAAAAACTTGCACATTCAGCTCCGGAAGAAGGGAATTATACCTCACATGGATGATCTTGACACTGGCCTTTATCCATGGCTGCAACTAGTTGTAGGCAATCGAACCCGTGATACTGTTAAGAAACAGACATCCTGGATTCTCAAATAAAGGAAGGAGAATAGGGAACAAATGTAGGAAGATGGGGAGGGAAGGGGAGAGGGATTATCGATGCCCTTGAGCTTGAAGTAGAGGTGTTGGACCATGAAGAGGCCGGAGAGGCGAGCGGAGGGCTTGATCCAGATTGGACGAGAGCATGTTTTATTAGCGACAGGGGGTAGAGGGGGATGCATCTTCGATGGCGACGACGATGGAGGGCAACATCAGATGAGGAAGAGCGGGTGAGGAGGTGGTGGTGGCGATGAGGATGGGGTGGACAACATCCACAGGAGGAGATGGGGATCTGAGGAGGAGGGAGGATGAGGAAGAAGGTTTGATGGTGACACACTGAAGGTGGAATTTCATTTGGGCAATAAATGGTGACCTAGGCATTTACTTTCTCGAATAGAAGGGGGGGATTGGTGCCTCAAATTTCATCAAAAATAATGCTACTACAATGTTTTTTTGGAAGGTAAATATGTTTATATTTGATTAGATAAACAAGAATCTGTACAATATATGGGGCATAAAGCCATACAAAAAGAAGCTGCCATACATCAAGAAACCAAAAAGATGTAATCCGTCCATGTGGTTTCCAACGAAGCAAAATTCAGCAAACTCTTTTGTGCGCCCAATGAAGCCACCAGTCACCCCAACAGTATGCGGGCATCCCCAACAATAAGCGGTGTAATCTGATCAGCCGAGAACTTATAGCAGCAGTCCAACGAAGGTTTCGTTCCTACAAGATCCGCCATACAGTAACCACCATTGCAGTTCTTAGTCTAGCACCCCCATACTTGTCAATATTCTAGAGCCTTCTAGCCCAAGGGATGGAGAGCAGGAGATTGTCACATCCTGAAGGGTTAGGGAGCGAGAGCGCCATGTAGACTTTCAGCCAAATTCCAAAGCAGAAGTAGCATTCCCAAAACAAGTGGTCGCATGATTCCATTGCATGGTCACATAAAAGGCAACGAGGATCCAAGTTAATTCCAAAGCGAGTTAACCTCTCTCTGGTGGGAGCCATGTTCTTTATCATCCTATAAAGACAACATTTATGTTTGGGCACAGCCTTGGATCTCCAGACTTCTAAGTGCCAAGCAACAAACGAAGCTCTGAAGCGAACCAAGTCAAAAGCGAGTCAGAAGCTGAAATAAGCGGGTGTCGGGCCAAGGTTAACGATTGAGCCACCCAAAATAGGGGCAAGAATCGGGCGGGCCTTAAATATAGCTTTCCAGACCATCTATGCACCTTGGGAGGCAGTTGCACCCCAAAAGCTCTCATCTCTAAGATATTTGGAGCGGAGGAAATCAACCCAAATGGAACCCTGCGCCTTGAGGAATCTCCAAGCCCAGGAAATTTTGGAGGCACTAATAAGATCATGAAGAGACCTAATCCCAAGCTTCCTTCCTCCTTTGGGAGGAAAATGTCCTTCTACGCAATCTCATGGCGTTTGTAGTCCCAAACTAAGTCAGAACAAATGGAGGAGATACGACCTATGGTTGCGGCATGAATAATCAAACAATCTGTCCAGAAAAGCAAGATGCCACATATCACCGAGTTTATGAGCTGAGAATGGCCCACCAAAGAGAGGGATTTAGCTTTCTAGCCACACAGTTGGCGGTGAATTTTCTCTTCTTGGGCACGCGAAGTGGAGGACCCTCCAAAATTGTGGTCCAGGGGAATTCCCAGGTATTTCGTAGTAAGAGTATCACTAAGGATCCCCGAGACCAAATTCCAAGTGAAAGAGCATCCCGCACTTTTAGAGATCTGCTCTTTGTAACATTCATGCGAAGCCCACACATTTCTCTAAAAGTCCCCATTGTCTCGCCAATTGCAAGAATTTTTTTGTGTTGCACTTGATAAAGAAGAGGATATCATAAGCGTAAATGAGGTACGTAGGGGCCAAGGACCTCCCACGTCCCAGAGGGTTGATGGAACCCTCCAACACCGCTTTTTCCATCAAGCATGAAAGAGATTCCATGGTAATAGTGAATAAGAGAGGGCTCAGGGGGTCGCCCTGGCGCTGACCTCTAGAGCTCTTGAAGAAACCATAGGGGGAGCCATTTATAAGCACGTAAAAGAAGTCCCGATGCAGTTCCATATCCAAGAGCACCAAGCTTGACCAAAGCCCATTGCCTTAAGCCACTCAAGAAGAAACTGGTGGCTCACCGTGTCGAAAGCCTTGGAGAGGTCCACCTTAAGGCAAGCCTGCTGAGCTCTTTTCTTCCTACCAAAACCCGTAGCTAAATCTTGAGAAAGTTTTACACTATCCCCTATAGGCCTTCCGTTGATGAGCGCCAATTGGTTTTGGGAGATAAGATGCGGGAGGACCACCTTGAGCCTGGTGGATAACAACTTGGAGAAGACCTTATAGATAATGTTGCAGCAAGATATAGGTCTGAAATCTCCCAGCCCTACCGGTGAGTGCACCTTAGGAATGAGCGTAATGAAAGTATGGTTGGTCTGCCTTAGCATTGATCCACCAGAGTGAAGGAAGCCCAGGGCCGCAAAGATTTCATTTCTCACAAGTGTCCAATGACGCTTAAAAAATCCCTCATTAAATCCGTCTGGACCTGGAGATTTCTGAGAATTAATGTAGTATAGGGTAGCCCTTATCTCTTCATCTCCAAACAACCTTTCTATCCACAAAATTGCATTATGGGACAGAATCTTCTTTGGAGTAGGGGCGAGGTGCAACCCATCCCTAGAAGGTGGGGACGAGAGTAAAGACTCGAAATAGGAGACCGCATTGGATGCAATCTTTGCAGGCTCGTCCACCAGCACACCCTCATGGTCTAGAAGGCCAGGAATTCTGTTTCTTGCCTCCCTAATTTTTGCCGATAAATGAAAGAATTTAGTGGAGTGATTTCCAAGCTTCAACCAATCAACCCGACTTCATTGCCTCCGATCATATTCTTGGCCAGCCTCCAGACCCAGCAAGTAGGCTCTGAGGTCCTGGTCCAGCTGAGCAAGGGTGAGGTCCCACGGTGAATCACCCAAAGCCAAGGTGACTTTGTCCAAGGCATGCGAAGCACATGCCATAACATCTTCCAATCTGCCATGGTCAGCAGCCCAAGCCTTGAGGCGTATTTTGACTGCACGTAACTTCTTAGACAACACATAGAGAGGGTTTCCCCTAATAGGGGTGGCCCAAGCATCATTCACCAACAACTCGTAGTCGCTTATGTTATCCCAGAAATCCAAAACATGAACGGCCTTCGTAGATTCTCCTTTTTAGGAAGATCCACCGAGATTAGAAGGTGATAACTGGAAGCCAGGGGGAGTACTTGACTTTTGAACATGGGCTATCAAGCCTTGCAGAAATTCTCCTAGAGCCAACGGAGGAGTTACTCCAAGAGAAGGAGTTTCCCCAGGGTTCCAAGTCAATGAGGAAAGCGTTGTCAATGAAGTTGTTCAAGTTCGCGACTGAAGTAGTCCCAGGCGGGCACCCCCCACCTTTTCAGCCGCACATCTGACAACATTATAATCTCCCAGAATTAACCAAGGGTAGGTAATGGTGGGGCATAGCTGGAGGAGGTTGGACCATAGTTTCCTTCTCTCAGACAGGAAGTTGGATGCGTATACGACGGAGAGGCAGATTCAGATCCCCCTTGGTTTGAGCAGATTAGAGTAATGGACTAAGAGGTTCGTTGTAAGGGGACACGGTCTTAATACGCCTCTTTCCAGAGGAACCACACCCTCTTAAGAGGAGTGTTATTATGGACGGAGCACCATCCGTCTGGTATAGCAGCTAGGAAGAAGGAAATCCTTTCCGGCTTGATTTTTTTCTCAAGAAGGCCTACAAGTTTGAGGTTTATTTTATCCAATTCCCATATGATACGCTTCATTTTGGAAGGCTTGTTGAGCCCTCGAACATTACATGTTGCAATTGTCATTGAGAAGAGGAGGGGAGGGCTGAGCTGCCCAAGCCATTCTGCTTTTGAGGAGCGCGGGTCTCCCTCCTTTTCTTTCCATGGTGGACCAGAGCCCATTCCGGGTTCACAATAGCCACTTGAGGGGGAAGCACCAGATGTGGTTCCTTCTCAGGCACCGAGAGAGGCATGCAACGATCAGCGGGATCGGAGTCCGACAAATGCATCCCAACTTTAGTGGAGTCCAGCATCTGGACCTCATTGTCGGAAGGGGAGTTGAGGTCAATCCTCTACCTTGAACCCCCCTTAGAGGGGTTAGCAATGTTCCCGTATAGGGCATCTCGAGTTCCCAAAGGGAAAGCACTGTAGGGACGTCCAGCTGGCTTCTTAGCCCCTTTAGCCGGGGCTAGATGAATACTCATTCATCACTCTTTATTCTTATATTTTAGCTACAAAAACCTTTGCAAATGCATGTATATGTTTGTAAATACAAATAATTACCAAAAGCATGCATAGTGTAAAAAGTAATAATTAGCATGTTTTTGTGCAAAAATAAAAGAATAAAGATTGAAAAGAAAAAGATGGAAATATTTAGAATAAATATTGAGCAACCTAATCCCAAGGGAGGGCTCAGCATGGGCCTGACCGCATAAAAGCTAAAGTAGAGAGAGATAGGGGCTCATGTGTGTAAATATACCAGTAAATATAATAAAAGTATTTTCCTATAAAAATAGAATAAAAGTGGCTTGTACATATTTGTAAATATTTGTAAATATAAAATCCAAATAAAAATAGAAAAATTAAAAAGAAAATAAAAATAGATCACTTGTGCATATTCACCATGTACATACAACCACCTCTATATTTATTTAGCCCTATAAATAAATAACTTAAAATTCCTAAAAATTTGTATATATTCTATCTTTTATGATATAAATAAATAAAATAAAAACCATAAAAACAAAATCAAATAAAAAGAACAAAATTAAAAATCAAAAAGAACCTTGTACATATACCATGTATATAGATGTATATATCTATGTATTTAACCCTTGTATATAAATAATAAAAATAAAATAAAAATACTCTTTTATTCCTAATTTTATGCTATAAATAAATAAAATATAAAATGGGAATAAAAATGTACAAAAATAACAAATTAAAATCAAAAACTAAAATCCTATAGTGTATATATACCTATATATAGCACCCTAATGTAAATACCTTATTTTTATTCTGAAAAATTAATTAAAAATCGCTAAAAAAATAGAAAAAATTAAAACAAATATTTTTCATGTTTTAATTTTTCTTTAGGCCATTTGCTATTTTTAAATGAATATTCAAATCTTTTACACGTGGCCTGTCCCCATTGGTCCACAGGGACGTTGACCCCCCGGTCAACTCCCCCCACCAGGACCACTTCCCACGGGTCCATGACACCCGACCCGACTTCTCGACATTTTCGCGTCATGACCCGACACCCATACCCGCAAACCTCGGGCTCGTCATCTTCCCCGTGCATCCGAGACCCTCGCCACCATATCCGCGTGGGGATCCGCACTTCGCAGAACCCTGCCCGATCCATTCTTCTCGGACCTGCACCCATACTTAATCCAAGCTCCGCCTCCATTTCTTGCATCTTTGGCTCATTCGCTTTCCACCCAGTGACCTCCATCGCCTCCGCGATAGTGACTACTCGCTCCAGGCGTTGTTGCAGCGAGGAGGGGATGTCTCGACCATCGATCCGGCGACGTTGCGCCGCCGTGCACTGCCTGGAGGTAACGCCAGAGCCTCGAACACCGACGGTCCTCGAGGCAAGGACCTGGAGCACCCCCTGCTCCTCCACAGTCGATTGCATCCATCAGGTAGCCCTTCTCCTTCTTCTTTTTCCCGAATTTCCATTTTGCCCCAAATCGACCCATCGCTGTTCCGCTTCGATTCCGTTCACACTAGCCACCTATTCGATCATCGGAGCACCCCATCACGATCGCCTTCTCCCCGCGCACCTTCTCCACCCCTTCATCCAACCCAACTCGCACAGGAGCTGGGAGTCGAGTTCCATCGCCGACACCTCGCCGGAGCTCGCACGCCCCACCGCACCGACCACCTTCACCCCCGCTTACACTGTCGAGGCAACTTGCCCTCGACCCGCGAGTCTATTGCACATCTTTGCAGGTCCCAAGGAGCCCATCTGAGGGCTTCGACATCCAGGTGAAGCAGCTCTACCTCCGTCGACCTCGCCTGAGTTCCCAGGAGCTCCGTCGAACCATCGGAGGGTACCAGTCGACGCGGGAGGCCAAGGAGCTTCTCTTCCGATCTTCAACTGCCCGCGAGGAGGTCCCCAGCGCCAGCACGAGCCCGGCGAACCTCGCTGGAGCCCAGTTCTTCGAGGACCCTCCGTAGCTATCTGATCCAGCCCCAGCTCCAGGTCTTCATCGAGCCGTTCGTTCGTGGAGTAGTAGTGACCGTCAGATCCTTCGAGGGTTGATCGCGACCGTCGATTCAGCGAGGGCTTCCCACGGTGCACTCCAGCCGCCCAATCGTCCACGTGGAAGCGTCCCCGCCGTTCGATCAGGGTCGAGGGATCCTTTGTTGAGGCACCACCCTTTTCCACTGTCAGATCTACACGTGGCAGCCATCCGTCCCAAGATTTAATAAAGGGGTAATTGCTCTTAGGCACCCCTATTTTTTTTATTTCATAGTTAGTCCTGTAAATATAGCTTTTAGTTGTTTTTATTTTGGTACAATTGCATGTAGGACCTCGTACTTAGTTTATTTGCTTTTATGCCCCTGTGTGTAGTGGAATACGTGTGTCGATACGTGCTTTCTTGGGTTAATTGCATGTATGACCTTTATATTTCAGGGTGTTATTGAATGAATTTATAGTTTTGTTATTTGTAGAAATGCCCCTGTGAATGGTTTTAATGTGCATGTGCGTGATTTAGTGGGAATTTTACACTGAGGCCCCTGGACTTTTAATACTCATTACTAAATAGTCCATGAATCTTAGTTTCATTGCAAATAGGTCCCTGAGTGCCCAGGTCGCGCGTGAAACCTTGGAGAAATTGCACCGGACCCCCTGAACTTTTCACTATTTGCGTATAGGTCCCTATGCACTATACCTAGGTTTTTATTTTTAATAAAATAGCAAACAAACTCTAACTTTAATGAAAATTGGATACATGGCTCCTGCCATGTTGTAAAATTTTTGTGAATTTTGGAGACATTTTTCATTTCATTTGATATTTTTAAAAATTCAAAAACACGCTTTTTCTTTACTATCTAATTTTAAATTCACAAACAAATATTAAAACACCTCTAAAAATTACAAAAAAACTAGGTAGTGTTTATCTTACCTTTTTTGAGTTTCTGACCAATTTTGGTCATTTTTGGCTTCATAAAACCCATAAAAATTACAAAACACTAAAAACACCATAAAAATTCGAAAACTTAATTGAAAAATCCAAAAATAATAAATCCAGTGGCCAAATTTTCCTTGAATTTTCTTCTTTACAGGAAAATTACCTTCAGGTGTTAATAGGGCCATTTTGCATTTTAAATTGGCCCTTGACACCTGACTGGACAGTACCCTTTATTTTCCGCCTTGTTTGATTTTTTATAAAATTCAATAAAAATCAAAAAAATACCAAAAATTGCCCAAAAACAGTAAAAAAATTAAAAAACTTAAAAACATTTTTGTTTGAATTTTTGAGTGACTTTTGAGTGCTTTAATAATTGGTTGTATTGGCTTATTTCATTGCTTTTCTATTTTCTTTATTAATTAAAAAATCCAAAAAATTATAAAAAAAAATAAAATCCACTAAAAACACTTTTATTTTATTTTATTTCTTTTTTAGACTATTTCGTATGCCGCAAGGCCATCACGTGCTCCTTGTATTCGACCATGGTCGCTATACCAGGTTAATATAATAGCTAGACCGCTACTTGTGTTTCACTTGATTTTTGCCTTTGTTTGGTGGTCTGATTTTTTCTCGATTGACACCACTTGGTGACTTGGGTCGCAACGACCCTTGATTACCTTTACCCTAGTCGTCGGGCGTGTCATCAAAATGGCGCTGTTGCCGGGGAGCACGGCTTAGTAGTCGTTTTAGTTTTCTTTTTATTTCATTTTCTTTTTCGCGGCTTTCTCCGGCTCTTTCTGAGTTCGCGGCTTTTTATTTTTCATTTATTTTTATTTTATTTTCTTTTTCTTTTATTTTTATCTTTGCTTGTTTATTTTATTTCTGTTCTTGCACATATACCCCTGTTTATCTTTCTTGCTTTTATTTGATTATTTTTGGTCTGTGACACTTGTCTTCTTTCTTGCGAGGGCCCGAGGACCGAGGCGGTGACTTTCGAGAAGCCGGCGCAACCGCGGGATTTGGAGGCGGCTCCCTTCTGCATGGAGCCGCAAGAGAGCGTGAGAGAGGAGCTGAGTGGGAGAGGATTAGTGTAGATTAGCAAGACTTTATTTCAGTTTATCAGACTTGTTGTAATAATACAGGGACACTCAGCAGGACTTGGAGAGTTTCTAGGGTCTGTTTCGCCGAGCACCGGTGTGCTCGGGGGACCCTTAGGTTTTTTGCGGCTTTTCTTCGTGGTTTTTGTTTTTCGCTGCTTTTTACGGTTTTACGCGGTTTTTATCAAGCCCTTAGATTTAGGACTTTCTGCTTGACTGTGTCGTACAGAGTAGGATCCAAACACCTAATAGACTGCTTGTGCCTATAGATCGTTAATTGGACCTACTAATAAAAAGTTAATAAAAATAGCTGATTCATTTTCCTTCGAGCCTACGTGCCGTAGCCTGCCCTGCCAAGCGCTGCTCCTGAACCCGATTTGTCGGGAGGAGGAGGGGTAGACCGAGACCGGACTCTCTGGATCGAAGGCTGGTGACCAGCTAGACGGTTCTTTCGAGTAGAAGTTGCCTGCTTAGGGCTCGGCTTTTCCCGCTGCACCATATAGGTAGTTTACTTTCTGTCTTTACATTCTGTGTGGATCATATTGCATGTAGAGAGCTGGAGTCAGGTACGTCTTTCTTACTTTGCATGCATCATTGATTTCATCGCGCATCGGCTTTTTCGTCTTCTCCCCCTGTTTTTGACTTAATAACCAGGAGAACCGAAAAATTCGTTAGGCGCATTTTTGTTTTTATTGAAAAAAAAACCTAAAAAGAAAAATCATAAAATTGGGACGGCTAAAACTATTGATCACTAAAAGACACTTGATTTAAAAAACTTGTCTTGGGGAGAGCAACCCCCTCATTGCTTGGTTTGATTGCGCGAGAGAGTGACCCGAACACTAGGTAGTGCCCTCCGGTACTATTCTCGACTGATTACCGACTCTTCTGTGCAAGACAGACGGTTGGGAAAGTATCTGGTATCCCAACAGGTCACGTAATCGCTCTGATATCTTGATTGTTCACCAAAATAAAATTTGACAAGATAATTTGACCGAGCCTTTACGGTTATCAGCTCGTGTTGCGTTGGTGAACTTGGTGTTTGCTTGTGATCATAGTTTTTCCATATCTCATCCGCCTTACTCGCCACATCAAGATGATGGGCAGACGATCTCTTAGGCAACCTCTGGCTGCACCGCTTTCGGGCGCGTCTACCCGTTCATCTAGGTTGGTTCGCAAGAGCCGAGACCCGTTCTCCGAACCTGAGTATGATTCCACACTGTTCCCCCTCGACCCCCTTTCTTTCGGTTCCGAGAGGCTAGTGCCAGAGGAGATATTAGCATATTTATCGGCACCTGAGTTTGGATCGTTTGATTTTGTAGAGACCATGACCGACAGTTCTGATGATCGCTCTAGAGGTCCACAGCCCGAGCACTTTGTTTT
Source organism: Ottelia alismoides (assembly GCA_037367405.1). NCBI lineage: Eukaryota > Viridiplantae > Streptophyta > Magnoliopsida > Alismatales > Hydrocharitaceae > Ottelia > Ottelia alismoides. Next base: position 335,628 of record JAZKJV010002077.1, read on the forward strand.
GGACCAGGGTGCGATCAACTCCACCCTGATCGCCCCCCTCGAGACGGTACAGTAGCAGTTGAGGGATCAGGGAGCGTTTATGTTGGACATGAGGAGAGAGATGGAGCAGATGAGAGCTGAGCGAGACCAGCGTAGAGACGGGCCGAGAGTGTCAGATGATGCAGCAGCAACAGCAGTCGCAACGGCCGCAGCCGCAGCGGCAGCCGCCACGGCAGGAGCAGGAGAGCCACCGAGACCGATGCTGGAGTTGCACAACCCCGGATCGACCCTGATGCATCACTGGGTTGTTTTGCCAGCCATCATGGGGGACTTCAAGTTCCCCCCGAACACCTTGCAGCTCCTTCCCCGTTTCCACGGGCTCTCCACCGAGGTGCCCCATCTCCACCTCCATGAGTTCCTTATGATCTGCAGTACTGTCCACGATCGTCAGGTGGACTAGGATACCATCAGGATGATTGCATTCCCCTTCTCTTTGGCAGACAGAGCAGCCACCTGGCTGAAACATCTCGGGAAGTTTGTCTGCACTTGGGAGCAGCTCCACACCGAGTACTTGCATAAGTACTATCCACTCGGGCATACCAATACCGCGAGAGCCCTGATCAGCAACTTCTCCATGCTCCCCAACGACAGTTCCATGAGGCATGGGAGAGGTTCAGGGAGCTGACTGATAGATGCCCGCACCACGACATTTCCAAGTCGAACCTCATGCAGAGCTTTTTCAGCGGGCGGACACCAGAGCTTCAGGGCTTGGTGAATGCTTCTTGTGGCGGGTCTTACTTCGCCAAGGATCATGACCAGATCTGGGCCATCTACGAGGAGATGTCCAAGAACTACATGTTGATGTCCCAGACCCAGTTGTATACTCAGGGCAGACCCCAACAGCCACAGACCATGCAGTACCATAGGATAGCACGGGTCGACGCCGGTCCTTCCAGTTCGTCCGCAGTAGCAGCAGCACAGGCAGAGTCATCAGCTGCGACATGGGGATCATCAGCGAGAAGCTGGACCGGATGGAGTTGATAGAGAAGAAGCAGTGCCAGGGCATCACTCAGATGGAGCAGATGGCACAGACTCTGAGCGACATGAAGACCCAGCTCATGTGTCTCCAGAAGGCACAGACGGCTTCCTAGCCCCGTCTTCAGTCGCGAGGCGATTCCAGAAGCAGCAGCAGCTCGTCCCAGCGCTCCAGCTCACACCAGCAGCCTAGACAGGTTCACCTTGTACAGGCGGAGCCGTACCAGCAGCCGCAGCCCTCCTACCAGTCACCACCATCTTCAGACTTGCAGATGGTGGTATACTAGCCGGATCAGCCTCTAGCAGTACTCCCGCCACCCCAGTATGATGCAGAGCCATTGATGGATGTCAACGGGATTTGGTATGACCGCCCTCAGCCCGGTATCCCACGAGACCATCTCGGATTCCATTGGGGGACCGGAGGTACCCAGCCCCAGCAGCAGCCGTCAGGATAGGGTGGCCAGTACAGTCATCAGAGGGATCACCAGCCGCAGCAGCAGCAGCCCCCAGTGTACCCACCACAGCAGCAGCAGCCCCCAGTGTACCCACCACAGCAGCAGCAGCAATCGTCGTATGGTCCTCGTCCCTATCAGCAGGGACAGTCTTGGAGGCGAGATCAGCCTCACCAGTAGCAGCAGCATCACCAATACCCCTCTCAGCCACAACACCAGTTCCAGCAGCCTCACTACCAGAGAGGCTACCCGTTGGGCTCCCATGAGAGCCCCGTCTTGGATGATATAGCCTCCTTCTCACCGATCAGCAGGCTACCTTTCGACGGGAGATGGACGAGTTCCGCCAGGAGATGCGGGACATTGTGAGAGGGAAGGCCGCCATCCCTGCCCAGATTGAGCCGAACCCCAACATCCTGAAGCGGAAATCTGAGCAGGTAGCTTGTGCTGAGTATACCACAGCCTTCGATAGTCACAGAACTCGGTTCATGTACAATGAATAACAATGCGCAGATACACGCATGAATGATATATATGTGTGCAGATACACGCACAGATAGCCCACAGCCTTCGATTTGCATGAATGATATATACGTGTGTGTCCTTAACAATGTGCACAATGAATAATATATACGTGTGCACAATGAAGGATATATACACGCACAGATAGCCCACGCAGATACACACATGAATGATATATACGTGTGCAGATACGCATGAATGATATATACGTGTGCGTGAATGTACTGCGCATGAATGATGTATACGTGTGCAGATACACGCGTGAATCAGACCGGGAGGGCTACCCTTGCATGAATTTATTTTAATAATGTATTACGGGTTTATTTTAATAATGTATTTATAAATATGTTTTTATGTATTTATTTTTATTTTGTTTATTTTTATTTTATTATTTTATTTTATTATTTTATAAATTTATAACTTGTTTTTATGAGTATAAATATATTTTTATTTAATTTTTATGAGTTTATTTATATTTTTAAATAAATAGGTATATGTATATGTAGGTATATTTATAGGTATTTTACCTATATATTATATACATTTTATTTATTTAATGAATTTATTTGTTTTTAATTTGGATTTGTATTTTTAATAAGTTATATATAATATATACATTATTATAAAAGTATAGATGAATCAAGAATAAAAGAATAAAATCCCTTTTTGTTTATATATATAGGTAGCATAGGTATTTTGTCTATGTAGCTTATAGACTTATTTTATTTTACAAATTCTTTTTGGTTTTCTTGTAATTTCAATATGTATATGTATGATATATATTATTTACAAAATTCTAAAAATATAATTTGCTAAAATAATGAATAATGAATAAATGGAATATTTTAATCAATACTATATACAATGAGGGCCAAAAACCTAACTTATGCAGATGGACTCCAAAAATTATGAAACTAATTTTATTAAATAGTTCTTGGAAAGCTATATACAATTAAATGTGAGTTTGGGTGATTTGGAGTTTTTATTTGCAAGATATGGGTCTGTGAAGTTGAGATTTTGGCTTTTTATTCTGTGTATAAAATGTACACTGAGTATTATTTTTACACAAACTCAATTTTATATTTTTATTTACATTATTATCTACAACTTTCATGAACAAAGTTTCTTTATTTGATGAATAAATAATTATGTACAACATAGGTGTCAAAAATCCATAAATGTATGAATAAATGAGGTATTTATTATACACTAGCCCTCATCTCCCCGTACTTTATTCCTTGTCGACCAATTCCATGCTGGCCTTGGTCTCGGGGTTCGGGTCATAAAATATCTGCAATATTTTATTACTTTTTCTTTTCTTCTCTTTATTCTATAATTTTGGTATTAAACACCTTATTTAATGTATAATTAATACAATGAATCATGAATGCTATTATGTACAATTTGATGCTATTTACATGCATTTGCTGGAGTTTTTGAGGCCAAAATGATAGAATAAAGATGATGAAATGGAGATTCATCACCCCCCTATACTTGCCTTTGCTAGTCCCTAGCAAACACTTATGCAATAAGTACAAAAAGAATAAAGAAAAGAAAAAGGAGAATTAAAGAAGGATAGAGTGAATAAGGATGCTTTCAGTGCTATGCATGTCTTTATAAAATCTGAATTTGGAGCTCCTGTCAGACCTTGGGTGTAGATGTGTGTGGAACCTAGTCGGGAACCAGCCCCAAAATACAACAGCCTTCGATAGTCGCAGAACTCGGTTCAACCCACCTCAATAGCTTGGTCAGAACCGGTCTACATCATACGCAAACCCTTATAACTATGAAGCTGACTTGTACAGTGTAAGCGATGGTGGCTCTCCCCAACTGAAATGACAAAGGAATTGACTTCTCCAGAATGACAACCCAATGATTCCCCAATCCAACAGCTCTTTCCTCGAGGAGCAGGGTATTTCCTTCTAAGTTCAAGTGGCAACCAGCTCAAGAGGAGGGGGTGAAGAGAAGAATGGACAGTAGCCAGTGTAGCTACCTATCCTAGGATGTAAGACCAGTGTAGTCAAGTCATCCAGCTGCAAGCTCACATATTTGACTTTGGAACTCAAGCTTGCTTATTGTCTTTACAACATATGTACATACTTTGCAGGCATTTTATTTTTGTACAGGCCTGACCAATTTTTTTTTTCAACATACTATTCACAGCAGCATTTACATAAGGAGTTTTTCCTCTTGAGCCAGTAGATTATCCCTCTTTTGAAGCTTTATCGCAACCCACAATCTCCTGTCTTTAGACCTCATGGCTATTGGACCAGGTTGGGGTGCACTTCCCTCCCTAGACGAGGACGAATGTTTCCACCCGTGTGCGTCTCAGACTAGCAAATCCAACCCCCTCACCACTCCAACTGAGTTGAGCCAAGTGAAAGGTGCAAGTGTCCAAGTTAGGTCATGGTCGGCAAGAGTCATGCGTGCTCATGCTATGATGCAATTTTCACAACGAATTTACAAGAATCAAAGAATCTTTTTACACAAAGAATTTTTGCAAATAAAAAGCTTGACACATACAAAGGTATACACAATTATTTACACGGGCGTACCGCCTTATTTACAAAAGGTATGGATTTTCAAAGACTTTACAGGTTTTAATGGCGTACTTTATTCAGCTTGTACAGAAAGAATTTGATGTATTTGATTTACAAGTGTTTGTAATGATGCTTTTATTTCTCAGATCTAGTTTTGAAAGTAATTTTTGCAAACTATAGTACACGATACTTTTTGCAATCATTTACACACATTTGAAAACTATTTTTGCAAAGATTTTTTCACAATATATATATACTTTTTCATAATAATTTTGACAAACAATTTTCAAAACATTTGCACGTAGGATTTTCAAATCCTTTATTCCACTCAAAGAAAAGTTTTGCAATCCAAACAATTTTACACAGGTTGAAAACATTTCACAGCAAATTTTTCAAACAGTTCACACTATTTTCCAAATCATACTGTATAGGTATCTAACCTGATTTATTAATCAGTATATACAAAAGAAGAAAAATTGTATTTGACATACAATATGGTTTTGGCTCTTATAAGCTTTATTCGGGATTATTCTTGTTTTTTGTATGAGAGATTTTCGTGCAGACTCCTTAGACTTATTCAAGAATCCTTTTCAAAAGATTTTTGAGAACTCTAGTCCAAAATAATTTTGCAAACATGTACACGTATTTGAAAATGATTTTACAAAGGTTTTACACAGCATAGATAGGTTTTTTCAAACCAGTTTTGACAATCAAATTTTTACAATCATTTGCACACTAGTTTTCACACATTTTGATTTCACTCAAAGAAAATAAATTTTACACACAAACTAATTTTCTCAAAGGTTCAATACTTGTACACACTATTTTCAAACAATTTTCACAAGGTTTTTCAAAGAAACTTTCTTTCACAAAACATTTTTCCTGACTTAATAATCAGTACAAGTACAAAGAGCCTGAGGAGCTCACAATCGTCTTTTATTATTATAGGACTACTTTTTACATTATATTTTATATTGGGGTGATATATTTTATTTTTAAGTATGAGTTATGGCTTATAGTATATACATGGTATATACGACCCCCCTATACTTAGCTTGAGCTATGTCCTCATAGGTCGAAAGGAAAAGCAAAGACATAACTCATACTGAGTATAGACAGATCTAAAGAATCTATATGAATGAAATGAATGAATGAGAAGTTGACCGTCCCCCCTATACTTAGGATCAAGTAATCCTAAGTATAGCAGACTGTACAAAAAGCAGGGAGGGTCAAGGGTGGGAATACACAGATCGTAGTCAGATTATCTCCCCCTATACTTAGGGTAAGATACTCCTAAGTATAGGCAAGAAGAGGAGACAATGGAGAGAATCGCAATGAAATAAAAACTCGGGGCGCACATCCCCCCTATGCTTAGGACGAAGTACGTCCTAAGTATAGAAAACTGTCTACAAGGGTGGCACCTTTTTGATACACAAAGAAGATAGAAGAGGAAAAGAAGAAAATAAGAAAAGAAGAAAATCAGATAAACAGTGGTTGGAGTACATCGTCAGAATCTTTTGATGCTGCGGTTGTTGTGGAGATGTCATCATGGTGCACTAGTTGGATGGAGTCAACAACGGCCAAAAATGCATCTGGTTCGAGGTAAGGCTTCAGGAGTTGGTTGTTGACGACAAAGGGCTGTGCGTTAGGGGACAATTCTGATATGGCAATACTTCCATTGTCACGTACTTCACAAACTCGGATTGGCCCTGTCCACTTACTTTTTAATTTGCCCGGGAAGATCCGCAACTTTGCATCAAATAACCACACTTTCTGTCCCACATCAAAGGTCTTTCGTCTAATGTGCCGGTCATGCCAGCGTTTCACCTTTTCTTTGTACATTAAGGTGTTATCGTATGCATAGTCCCAGAACTCCAAGAGTCTGTTCAGGTCATCCTTTCTTTTCTGACCACTTTTGCGTGAGTCCAAATTGCAACTGTTGATTGCCCATAAAGACTTGTGAATTAATTCCACGGGCAGATGACACAGCTTCCCATATACAAGACGATAGGGCGACATGCCCAAGGGAGACTTGTAGGCGGTTCGGTAAACCCATAGGACCGAGTCCAAGAGTTGAGACTAGTCCTTTCTGTTTGGCCTAACAAGTTTCTGTAGGATAGTCTTGATTTCTCTATTTGATAGCTCCGCCATGCCATTGGTCTAAGGATGGTAAGGAGACGCGACACGATGACCTCTTTGTTAATGAAGTGGCTACCTCCGTCTGATATAAGAATTTTCGGTATCCCGAACCGCGAAATGATGTTCTTTTTCAGGAACTGGCATACTATTCGGCTGTCGGCGGCTCGAGCGGGGATAGCTTCAACCCAACGACTCACGTAATCGACGGCAAGAAGGATGTGCTCAAAACCTTGCCTATTAGGGAAAGGTCCCATGAAGTCAATGCCCCATGCATCGAAAACGTCTGCTATTTGAATGATTTTCAGGGGCACTGAATCTTTGGCAGTAAGTGTACCTTTCAATCTCTGACAGTCAATACATCTCTTAACGAATTCTGTTGCATCCTTAAATAATGTGGGCCACCAGAAGCCACACTGAAGTACTTTGGCTACCGTACGATCTCCAGAGTAATGTCCACCAGATTCGAGCGAGTGACAATGCTCGAGGACACTAGATTGCTCCTCCTGAGGGATGCACCTGCGCCAAATGCAATCCACTCCTTCCCTGAATAAAAGAGGATCCTCTCATTGGTAGAACCGGATGGTCGACATGAATTTGTTCTTCTGATTCATCGTCCAATCCGACGGCGTTACCCCAGAGGCGAGGTAGTTGACTATATCCGCGTACCAAGGAAGAGAATCCACTGCAAGGATTGATTCGTCAGGAAAGGTTTCTGTGATAGGTGCATTGTTCAAAGGAGGCTCATGCTGCTCTATTCTGGAGAGATGGTCTGCTACCACATTTTGAACTCTAGGCTTGTCCTTGATTTCCAAATCAAATTCCTGGAGGAGAAGGATCCAACGAATCAGTCTTGGCTTAGCATCCTTCTTCTGCTGTAAGTACCGGATAGTAGAGTGGTCTGTAAAAATTGTGACTTTTGATCCCAACAAATAGGATCTGAACTTCTCAAGGGCGAAAACCACAGCCAGCAACTCTTTCTCTGTCACTGTATAATTTCTCTGTGCTTCATCTAATGTTCTGCTAGCATAGTGAATGGCAGAGGGCGCTTTGTCTTTCCTTTGCCCAAGAACAGCCCCGACTGCAAAGTCTGACGCATCGGTCATTATCTCAAAGGGAAGAGTCCAGTCTGGCGGTTGTAAGATTGGAGCCTGAGCAATAAGCTCCTTCAACTGATTGAAAGCAAGGAGAACCTGCTGATCAACAATGAACTCAGTTTCCTTGCACAAAAGCTCTGTCAGAGGTCGCGAAATGCGGTTGAAATCTTTGATGAATAGCCTGTAAAATCCCACATGCCCCAGGAATGACCTCACATTCTTCACTGTCTGAGGTGGCTGGAGATTTGAAATAACATCCACCTTCGCCGGGTCGACTTCCATGCCACGTTTGGAAACGACGTGACCCATCACAATGCCTTCAGTGACCATGAAGTGGCTCTTTTCCCATGAAAGCACGAAATTGGCTTCTCAGCACTTCTGAAGCACACTATCTAGGTGCTCAAGACAAGAATCGAAACTATCACCATAGACAGAGAAGTCGTCCATGAATACCTCGAGAAAACTGCCTACCATCTCGGCGAAGACCGCTAACATGCATCTTTGGAAGGTTGCAGGTGCATTGCACAAACCAAAGGCATTCTCTTGAAGGCGTAGGTGCCGAACGGGCAAGTGAAGGTAGTCTTCTCTTGATCTTCAGGCGCGATCGCCACTTGGTTGTACCCGGAGTGCCCATCTATAGCAGAAGAACTCCTTGCCTGCTAATCTTTCCAGAACTTGATCAATGAATGGCAAGGGAAAGTGGTCCTTCTTAGTTGCTGCATTAAGACGGCGGTAGTCAACACACACCCGCTGGGATGTTGGTACCCGAGTGGATATTTCCTCTCCTTTATCATTTGTAACCACGGTAAGCCCGTATTTCTTTGGAACTACATGCAGTGGGCTTACCCATTTTGAGTCGGAGATGGGATAGATGAAGCCTGCATCACACCATTTCGTTATTTCTTTCATGACGACGTCCCAGAGGTTAGTGTTCAGCCATCTTTGGAATTCGTGGGACGGCTTGGCGTCTTCTTCTAGATAGATGTGGTGTGAACATAAGGCTGGATTTATCCCTCGGAGATCTGATACGCTCCAACCAAGTGCCTTGCGGTTCTTCTCTAGAACCTAGAGAAGACGAGATTCCTGATCCGGATTCAGCCTGCTGTTGATGATGACCGGATACATTTGTTCTTCACCCACAAGGAAAGCATACTTCAAGCCTGCAGGAAAGTGGCTTGAGTTCTGGTTTTGACCTATCCAACTTGTCGATCACTTCAGAGACTATGCTGGTGGTGGGATGTACTTCCTTGAAGCTGCTACCATCCTCATCATTCTGTTGAGATCCTGGTGATGTGTCGAATGGTTCTGCGTTAGGCTGATCATGTTCGGTCTGGAGTGAATGATCAAAGAGAAGCGCCTGCATCTGAGAATCAGTCTCCCAAGAATCGTTGGAGCATAAGCTAACTACGCTTTCTAAGTCCTCCTCAAGAGTGAGGATTTCTCGGGTCCAATCATCGTTCAATGATAAGGATGAGTCTCTGATCTCCGCAATAAAGTTACAATCTGCTTCGCATACTGCCTGGCTCTCATCAGTCGTGGCGTTCGGTTCTTTGTTCATGTTTATCGTGATTTGCTGGGTGTTCGAGCTGAAAGTGATCTTGCCAGACCCGTAATCAACCACGGCACCTGAAGTACGAAGAAATGGTCGGCCAAGGACGATAGGGGTCTGGAGTAGAGGTGCAGGCGAGTCCATATCAAGGACTACAAAATCGGCTGGGAATTGCATCTCCTGCACTTTAACTACTACGTCTTCCAAGAGACCTCAGGGCCGCTTGACGGATCGATCAGCGAACTGAAGGATCATACGTGTCTGCTTGAGCGGACCCAACTCGAATTCTTGCATTATGGATGAGGGCAGAAGGTTGATGGAAGATCCACTGTCAAGAAGAGTGCGCTCGAAGACCTGGTCAAAAATCTCACAACTGATCACAGGTGCTCCTGTATCTTGCTTCTTCTGCGGGAGGTTACTGATAGCTGCTACCGTGGCCAAGGTGAGGACATGCTTCTCAACTTGCTGGCGTCTGTTCTTTCTTGATGGGCGGCGCTTGTTGGTACATACCTCCTTTAGTCCCTTCTTCACGGCTGGCATGTACTCCACGGCCTTTTGTAAGGGAATCTCAACAGTCAAATTGTCAATTAGTTCCACAACTCCTGGATCAGACAATGCACTTTTTCGTTTTGCAATTTTTTGGATTTTTCTATTGCATGAGGAAAGGAATATGTACATCACTGGCAGGAAAATTAGAGTTCTAATTTGCATCAAAATCATCGCCCATAGAATGTTGTACATCCGGACTACAAAAAGGAGTACAAACTATATCTTGGCATTCTGATGCTGCAGGGCGATCAAAAAGGGCAGCGTCTGCTCCGTCGGCTGGCGAGGGATCGGTTGCTGCTGGCGGCTCCTCCAATGTTGGCGCGGCTTCGCTTCGGCTGCAAACTTCCTTTTGGCGTTTTTGGTTTTGCTGATTTTTTTGTATTTTCTGCTGAGGTTGCTGCAAATGCACGACGGCTGGACTGGCTTCTCCTTCTTCTTCCTCCTCACCCGCCCCTGTAGCTGGCACTGCTGATGCGGAAGATGACGATCCACCTGTTTCTTTATTCACCCCAATCATAGTGGCAGGCGAAGGCAAGGCCCTATCGCTCCTGCTCTTTCTTCTTGAAATTATTGGGGTTGGCTTCGACCTGCACCGGAATGGTAGTTCGGGTGGCGGTCAGGTCATCAAGCCGCTTGGTCATTTCTGCTAGCCCTTTGACAAGCTGGGCATAACAATCCATGGTGGGGTTCGCAGGGGGTGCTTCAGTGGGTTCAGCGTGCAGACCACGCTGTTGTTGCATAGATGGGTGTGGAGGCTGTTGCTGGTGGTGCTGAGGTGGTGCAGGAAGTTGAAGTTGCTGATACGAGGGCGGAGGATACTACTGGTATGGTTGAGGTTGGGCAGCCGCATACTGCTGAAACGGTTGTGGATGACGGTACTGCGACTGCTGCTGGTATGGAAAATTCTGCCTCCATTGGTTTGCATACTGGGGAGGCTGATGGTACTGCTAATGAGGCTGAGAGGACTGCCCCAAACGACCACCCTGAGGTTGGTGGTACTGCTGGTTGGCAAGTGGCTGACCCTGGGGTTGTCCCGTAGGACGGGTCGGCTGTGCATCGTTAGTCCATACCCCATTCACTTCCTGAATCAGGGGTGGTGGTGGGAAAACTGGATCAGGTCCTAAGAGAAACTCTGGATGGTACACAACCATCTGCTGTTGCGGCTGGCCCTGATCGGGCGCCTGCACATAGTACACGTGCTGGAATGCCGGTGGTTGCTGGCTTGGCTGAGGCTGATGCTGCGGTTGCTGCTCGTCCTTCTTCTCAGCGGGAGCTTCCAATGGTGTCGCCGACTGAACAGAGTTGATGGTGCCTACCAACAGTTCAAGGTACTTGTTGATCTGATCAAGCTTGTCCAAATTCTGGGTCCTCTTCTCGATCACAGCGAGTTTTTCGAGGTCCTATGATCGCTTCTCAATGATGTCAACTTTAGAGTGATGGCCCCCGATGATACTGAGGTTGGAGCTCTCATCTCTCTCTGCCTCCTTGGACGCTGCCATGTGCACTTGTTTTTGGAGGATTTGGGGATGCTTATGATATGCCTTGGATTAAGAGAGGGCGGCCTCTCCTTCGGCCATCTCTTCAAATATTTGCCAGACTACGTCTTCATCCTTGTTAAAATGTGAGCCCCCACATGCTGCGTCAACGAGCCTTTGGCTTTCGATGTTCAGTCCCCCAAAGAAGTGTTGGACCAAGCTGGTCTTCGGAATATCATGATGGGGACACTTCTCCTGCAGGTCAGTGAATCTCTCCCATGCTTCATGTATTGACTCATGGGGTCCTTGGGAGAAATTACTGATTCGGGCTCGCATCTGGTTGAGCTGACCGAGAGGATAATATTTATGCAGAAATGCGGACTTCAACTCCTCCCAGGTCGTCACAACCTTCCCCAGATGGTTGACCCAATAGAGGGCCTTGTCTTGTAGGCTGAAGGGGAAAGCCATCATCTTGACAATGTCCAGAGTGACATTGGGATAGTGAGTAGTACGGCAAATGCATGAAAATTACTGCAGGTGAATGTACGGCTCTTCACTGGTGTTTCCATGGAATGTAGGGAGAAGAGCGATGAACTGGGGCTTCAGCTCAAAGTGGGCGTGTACCGGTGGAATGAGGATCCACTCGGTCATCTGGCTGTCTCCCGGATTGTATGTTTCTTTAAGTGTAGGTTTTGGTGGTGGTAATTCAGGGTCATCATCATCGGAACCACCACCTCCACCTCCACCTCCTCCTCCGCTGCTTCCTCTGCCTCTGCCTCCTCCATCGTCTCTGTTCATCATATCATTCATGATATCCTGAAAGGCTGTCTGTGTGAGGGCCTGCTCGGTCAGCTGCTGCTGGATGGCTTGGATAGATGCCAGTAGCTGTGCATTGACTTGATTCTGATCTGGCACATGTCCCTCTGGTTGGGGAGGCTGCTGACCCTTGCCCTTTCCTCCTGGAACCATGTCAGGGTCTGAGTCGGACGAGATGAACTCCGGAGTAGTCTCCAGGGCTCGTACTGTCTTCTATCTGCATAATGAGATAGTCCAAATCAGATCACTTGCAATTGTGTTCAGCTGTCGTGATGAAGCTGGAATTCAGGTCAACCCCAGCATGTTGTGAACGGAAAAGGATGTAGATTGTAATCGACTTCCATTCACAACGGCGAAAGCGGGACAATAGTGATCCCAGTTTCTTGGGTGGCCAAGAGAAAGGTAGAAAATGAGGAGTCTGGAGATCGATGCGCAAAGTCCGGATCGGGTTCTCGTGAATCGCCTCGAACTTATTGGCGGAGTTGAGTCCATGGAATCGATGTGGGTGTCGGCATGGTCCCGACGAAAACCATCCATGGATCAACTTCGCGAAGCACAAGAGAAGGTCGGATGTTGGAAGAAAGATACAATGGTCAACGAGGGATAAAAGGAGTGTAAAACAGTAGAGAGGCTCGGTTGAGCGGGGTGGTCAAAGGGAGAAACAAAAAATGTGCGCAAAGGCGCGGGACTTGATCTTTGAACCTTAATCTAGATCCATACAAACTCAATACAAAATCGGGTTCACCAACTCACGCCAAGTGAAGGCGTGAAAGCTCAGCTATTTATTATCTTATCATTTTTAGAGTTATGATTTCAGGCATATCTTGTAACAAGTCCTTAGTACGCTACCCTATAGGAGAGAGAGTACTGCCAGAAGAGTATCCCGTACTTGTCCTCCTTCTGTGTAACCTGTAGTCTGTACTTTTTGAAGTCCTTGTAACCCTTCCTGGATCCCTACTCAGCCAAAGAAATAAAGAGAGGAAGTCGATAGGCGAAACCAATACTTCGGTTCTCGCTCGCAACGGAATCACCCGTGAGCGTGCAAGAACCTACTCGGACGCAGGACAATGAGACAGACACCCCCGTGAAGGCATGGCCTATGCTCAATACTTCGGACAGGGTCGATGCTCTACACAACAGAGAGTCATCATTGGTGACCAAGCCCTACTTACCTACGTACGATAGAAGCGCCATTACTTCGGAAATCCAGGCGATACACAAGGCAGTTGCAGACTGGGTTTTTGGCTTTAATCCTTAGGGGGTCGCACTCGCTCAAGGGAGTAGGGTTTTGGTCCCCCTCCAAGGTACCTGAAAACAATGAGGGCTTTATGAACCCGGTACAATGATAGTCCATTACAGATTTTAATTAAGGTCAAAGTTTATTTAGCAGTCCCTTGTTTTAATTTTTTGGATTTTCACTTTTTTTGAGTCTATTTTCATACCAGCGCCTAACGTTTTTGGTAGATTCTCATTTAAGTCCTAGGTGCTCAAAATCAGAGGGAGATAGCGGAAAAGTCGTGCAAGTGGTTCCATGATGGAAATCTCACCATTGAACCGAATGATGCATGCTGAGTTAGAAGACTTACAGTGCATCCCAGCTCTCTCCATGCGGTATGCAAAACAGAATTTTTAAACCTATCTACATGTCGGTATGCAAGGCACAAAATCGCCCTAAACATTAGCTGCTATTAACGTGAAGAACCATAAGTCGCTCATTCATCTCTAGCCCGGAAAGTCTGGTCTTGGCTCACCCCTCCTCTGCTCAACACACTTGAGTTTAGGAGATAGCACTTTACGGGGCTCGCTGTGGCACAAGGGCTTAAGAGACAAATGAACGGCTTGTTTAAGTTTGACTAGATCCATACGAAGTAGAATATAGGAACATGCATTCTTATTAATGTTTGGACCTAGCTACCGAGTCAAGCAACCTACACCTAGGGGTTCCAAGCACACAAAACAAAATAAAAAGAAAGGCGGAAAGCTCAAAACTTCGGAAAACAAAGAAAAGAAAGCGATGAAAACTCGAAAAAGCCGCGATGAGGCCCCCAGGTGAACAATCACCCGGGCACTGGACCTCATTGTGAAGAGTAGAGTCCTGTTTAATTACATGCCAAAATTTTCTCTCTCTCTCACCATAAATTACAAAAATAATTCTAAGAGTTCTAGAACTATCTAATCCCCTTCTCCTTGCTTCCTTGGTGCTCTCTCCAGATGGCCATGAGGTGAAGACCACCCTCCTCCAAGCTTGGCTGCCTTGGCTCCCTAAGAATCCATCCTCGCGTGGCGGGCCCTCGCATCAAAGTCACAAGAAGATTGAATTAGTATAGCTCAATCAAATAAAGAAGATATAAATTAATCACAATAAATAAATAAACAAATAAAGCATGGTGATTAATTACATTAGACATAGCTGCTCACAAAATCAATGATGAATCAGACATTTTTACACAAGAACGATAAAATAAATTAGGCTATGCTCATTGCTCCCCGGCAACGGCGCCATCTGATAACACGATAAATTCATGCAAGGGTCACAATGAATGATATATATAAGGTGTCGCTGAGGCGACCGCTCGCAGAATACCATGGTGATCAGCAATTATCCAACAGTAAAAGAATAAAACAATTGAGTCCCAAAAATGTGAACTAATATTTATTACTCTACCACAAACTGTACAATGACTAAGCATGTAGAGGTCGAACCACAGAGAGCAATACAAAAATGCAATAGCCTGTGATGTGCATGTACCATAGAGTCATCCATGTGTGAAGCCTATTTTTTGTGGGTTTTTATCTTTATATTTTTTTTATTTTTTTTATTTTTATTTTTAATAATAGAATTATGTATTATATATATAATTTATAGAATATAGATACATAAATATGGATATACCCATAGAGGGTGTGTATAGAGTATACAATACATAAATTAGATATATATATACATAAATATGTGTTTATTTTTTTTAATTTTCTTTTTAGAATTTTAGACATTAATAAATATTTATATATATATATATATATATAGATATATTTTTTTAAATTTTCTTTTTAAAAAGGAGAATATATATAAAGGGGGGAGAGGAGTGATATAATATTCATAAAAAATAGATAAAAATAGTCCAAAAATCAGAAATAAAGTCTTTTTGGTATTTTCATGATTTTTTACTATTTTGTGATTTTTGGGTATTTTTCAACAGATTTTTGGTATTTTTAAAGACTGAAATAAAGTAAAACAGTGGAGTAGCTACTGATTGGGGGTAAAATGGTAATTAAAATTACCATACAGCCACAAAAATTTTCCAAACCATTTTTAAAAGAAAGAAGATGAATTATAGAACCTACAGGAGTTGAGTTTGCAATTTTTAGGGTTTTTTAGAATTTTTTTATATTTTTTAGAAGTTTTTGAGTATTTTTGAATTTTTAAGGATTTTCTTTTGAGATTTTTAATGATTTTTGGACTGACACTAAAACAGGACAAGATATACCATAGGTATTTTTTTTTGGAATTTTTCGAGGTGTTTTAATTTTTTTTGGTATTTTATAAGCTAGACAGTACATAAAATGTATATTTTTCATTTTTAATAAATGCAAAAATGCGACAAAATTAAAAACTAAAAATATGGCGTGTGAGAGCATGTTAACAGGAGCTTATATCCATTTTTGCAAGATTTTTCAAATTAAAATGAGGCTTGAGATAAATCGACAAAGCATACAAAAATAAAACAGCCTGGCAGGGGTATTTTTGCAAATAAAATACTTCTCAGGGGCATCCATGCAAAAATCACAACAGAAATAAACATTTATTTTTATTTTCGGGGCCATTTCACAATTAACAAGACCCGCCAGGGTTAAAGTGCAAATATTACACGCCTCACGTGGGACTGCACGTGAGGCGCGGAGGGATCAACATGCAAATATAGAAACTCCAGGGGGCGTACTACAAATAATACAATTTATTTACAACGTGGTATTTTATTTTTGGCATTAATCTATAAATACAAAAAGGCGGGGGGTTATGTCTGAAATTTACCCCCAAAGGTGCACGATCCAATGGCGATGGGCGCGCCACTTATCCACCCTCAAAGCCCGATACCCTTCGATGATCTTCGGCCGAGATTGCTTCTGACGTCTGATCGAACGGCCGAGTCAGCTGCTGCATGGACGGCCCTGATTTGATCTGGGGTCGTCTCCTTCATCCGACGGTGATTATTCGTCACGAAGAACAGGGAAGAACATATGGCTTCCCTGACTTTGATCTTTGATTCCTCCGCCTCCAGACACTCCAGGTTGATGGCGATGGGTTCCATACGTCCGACGAGGTGGCGCGCACCGTCCGAGGTACTCCAGAAGGCCCAGGACCCCCTAGATCGGTTGAACGAGCTCGGAGAAGAAAGGGGGGTCCTGGAACCTCGCAGGGGTGGGGCTCCGTTCAGCTTCAGACCTGCACCAAAAGAATGAGGGGCTCGAGGGGGTCTTCCTCGACCAGGGGTTAAGGCTAAAGAGATAGGGAATGTCTGGGTGTGGCGAGGTCCGGCGAAGCGGAGGAGATGGACCTCGATTCGCAGAGATGGAGAAGCTCTGGATGATCTGATGCATGGGATAAGCATAGAACACGTAAGGAAATGAAATGAGGTGCAGCGGGGGGTTGGATCGTGCGTGGATCAGAGTAGAGAGGTTCGCCGGAGCTGGACTCCGGCGAACTTCGATCTGGGTCTAATCTAGCACCTAAGGTCCTACTGATTATTCTAAAGGCTAGATTAAAGATTAAAACTAAAACTAAGCTACAAAACCGGATAAAACAACTCTTATACCTGGTGGTCGACCAGGGAGCAGGACTTCCGGCGAGCGGCGACCGTGGGCACTTCCTTCGACTCCTCCGACCGACTGAGACTGCCCAGAGCACCCCCCTGTCACGAGGATCCTCCAAGGGCTTGAATTGTGGGTGGAAAGTGACCGAAGGGAGACCAAAATGGGAGAGGAGGTCGAAGGATTTATTTATAGACATGGGTATGTACCCTTATTGACCGGGGCACCACGAAAAATCGGCAGGTTAGATGGCCGATCTGGGTTGGTGGCGGTGATGTACAATGATCGGAGATCATTTTGTCAGAAGACGTCGATGGCCAACGATGGACGAGTCGAGCGGGAAAAAGGGAGGAAAACAGGGGACTTGATGGTTCTGACGGGAGTCAGAGGCGCAGGGGGGAGTTGACCAGAGGTCAACAGTCCATTGCCTCTGATTGGCCCACATCAGACCGAAATTGACCCATTTATTACAA
>JAZKJV010002078.1:0-180716 GCA_037367405.1 Ottelia alismoides
TGACGCCATCGCCAACATGACCGTCCTCGAGCTCTCCGAGCTCATCAAGGCGGCTGAAGAGAAGTTCGGCGTGTCCGCTGCGGCTGCCGCGGTCGCCGTGGCCGCCCCGGCGGCCGGTGGTGCCGCCGCCCCCGCGGTCGAGGAGAAGACCGAGTTCACGGTCGTCCTCACCAAGGCGGGCGACAACAAGGTCGGTGTCATCAAGGCCGTGCGCGAAATCACCGGTCTGGGTCTGAAGGAAGCCAAGGACCTGGTCGACGGGGCGCCGAAGCCCGTGAAGGAAGCCGTGCCGAAGGCCGAAGCCGACGCGATCGCGAAGAAGCTGATCGAAGCCGGCGCAGCCGCGGAAATCAAGTAATCGGACATCCGATGACTTGCCAACGGGCTGGCGGGCGACCGCCAGCCCTTTGGCGTTGAAGGAACAAGCAGTTTCAGGGAGCAGCCGACATCACCCAGCCGATCGCCGTCTTTCGCGCCTACTGCCCCGGTGCCGGAATCCGGTCGGTTGAGTCATGCCGCTTGCAGCCGCAGAGGGTCCCCCTGTCGTACCAGGCTGATTTGCCCAATCCGTCGATCCCGTCGACGTCGTTGTACCCGCACGGTCCCGCCGTGTCCTTCAACTCGCCCGTGGAGTGCCCATGAGCTATACCTTCACCGAGAAGAAACGCATCCGGAAGAGCTTCGCCAAGCGTGACGTCGTTCAGGAAGTGCCGTACCTGCTCGCCACGCAGATCGAGTCCTACGCCCAGTTCCTGCAAGCCGAGACTGCTCCCGAGTCCCGGAAGAACCAGGGGCTCCAGGCCGCGTTCACTTCGATCTTCCCGATCGTTTCCCACTCGGGCAATGCCAGGCTCGACTACGTGAGCTACGCGCTCGGCACGCCTCCGTTCGACGTGAAGGAGTGCCAGCAGCGCGGCCTCACGTTCGCGGCGCCGCTCCGAGCCAAGGTGCGCCTCACGATCATGGACAAGGAGGCGCCCAAGCCCACCGTGAAGGAGGTGAAGGAGCAGGAGGTGTACATGGGCGAGATTCCGCTCATGACCGAGACCGGCTCGTTCATCATCAACGGCACCGAGCGGGTGATCGTCTCCCAGCTGCACCGTTCCCCGGGCGTGTTCTTCGAGCACGACCGCGGCAAGACCCACAGCTCCGGCAAGCTGCTGTTTTCGGCGCGGATCATTCCCTACCGCGGCTCGTGGCTCGACTTCGAGTTCGACCCGAAGGACTACCTGTACTTCCGGGTGGACCGCCGCCGCAAGATGCCCGTCACGATCCTGCTGAAGGCGATCGGCATGACGCCCGAGCAGATCCTCGCCCAGTTCTTCATGTTCGACACCTTCCACCTGTCCCAGGACGGTGTGGAGTTCGAACTCGTGCCCGAGCGCCTGCGCGGCGAGATCGCGCGCTTCGACGTGGTCACCAAGCAGGGCAAGGCCATCGTCCAGAAGGACAAGCGCATCACGGCACGCCACGTGCGCGAAATGGAGCAGTCCGGGCTCACCCAGGTCCCCGTGACCGAGGACTTCCTGCACGGCCGCGTGCTCGCGCACAACGTCATCAATCCCGAGACGGGCGAGATCGTCGCGAATGCCAACGACGAGATCACGCCCGATCTGCTCGTCAAGATGACGGCCCAGGGCGTGAAGTCCATCAAGACGCTCTTCACCAACGATCTCGACCACGGTCCGTACATCTCCCAGACGCTGCGCACCGACGACACGGTCGATCAGATGACGGCCCAGGTCGCGATCTACCGGATGATGCGCCCCGGCGAGCCGCCCACGGAAGACGCCGTGCGCACGCTTTTCCACGGCCTGTTCTACTCCGAGGAGCGCTACGACCTTTCCGCGGTCGGCCGCATGAAGTTCAACCGTCGCGTCGGCCGCGAGGAACTGATCGGTTCCGGCACGCTGTCCAACGAGGACATCACCGCGGTCATCCGCATCCTCGTGGAACTGCGCAACGGCCGCGGCGAGATCGACGACATCGACCACCTCGGCAACCGCCGTGTGCGTTCCGTCGGCGAACTGGCCGAGAACCAGTTCCGCGCGGGTCTGGTGCGTGTCGAGCGGGCCGTCAAGGAACGCCTCTCGCAGGCGGAGTCCGAGAACCTGATGCCGCACGACCTCATCAACGCCAAGCCCGTGAGTGCGGCGGTGCGCGAGTTCTTCGGGTCCAGCCAGCTGTCGCAGTTCATGGACCAGACCAACCCGCTGTCGGAAGTCACCCACAAGCGTCGCGTCTCGGCCCTCGGGCCGGGTGGCCTGACGCGCGAGCGCGCGGGCTTCGAGGTCCGTGACGTGCACCCGACCCACTACGGCCGCGTGTGTCCGATCGAGACGCCGGAAGGCCCGAACATCGGCCTGATCAACTCGCTCGCGCTGTACGCGCAGACCAACGAGTACGGCTTCCTCGAGACGCCCTACCGCGTGGTGCGCGACAAGCAGGTGACCGACGAGATCCATTTCCTGTCGGCCATCGAGGAAGGTCACTACATCATCGCCCAGGCGAACGCGACCGTGGACGAGAAGGGCCGACTCATCGACGAGCTGGTGTCCTGCCGCAACCACAACGAGTTCGCGCTGTCCTCGCCCGACAAGGTGCAGTACATGGACGTGGCGCCGTCGCAGATCGTGTCCGTGGCGGCCTCGCTGATTCCGTTCCTGGAGCACGATGACGCGAACCGTGCCCTGATGGGTTCGAACATGCAGCGGCAGGCGGTGCCTTGCCTGCGTGCCGAGAAGCCGCTCGTCGGCACCGGCATCGAACGCACGGTGGCAGTGGACTCCGGCACGGCCGTGCAGGCGCGCCGGGGCGGCGTGGTCGACTACGTGGACGCCGGGCGGATCGTCGTGCGCGTGAACGACGACGAGACGGGCGCAGGCGATGTCGGTGTGGACATCTACAACCTCACCAAGTACACCCGCTCCAACCAGAACACGAACATCAACCAGCGTCCGGTCGTGAAGGCCGGCGACGTGATCGCCAGGCGCGACGTGATCGCCGACGGTGCCTCGACCGACATGGGCGAGCTCGCGCTCGGGCAGAACCTGCTCGTCGCGTTCATGCCCTGGAACGGCTACAACTTCGAGGACTCGATCCTCATCTCCGAGCGCGTGGTGGCGGAAGACCGCTTCACCTCGATCCACATCGAGGAACTCTCGGTCGTGGCCCGGGACACCAAGCTGGGGCCCGAGGAAATCACGCGCGACATCTCGAACCTGTCGGAGGGGCAGCTCGCCCGCCTCGACGAGTCGGGCATCGTGTACATCGGTGCCGAAGTCGAAGCCGGTGACGTGCTGGTGGGCAAGGTGACGCCGAAGGGCGAGACCCAACTCACCCCGGAAGAGAAGCTCCTGCGCGCCATCTTCGGCGAGAAGGCCTCCGACGTGAAGGACACCAGCCTGCGCGTTCCCTCGGGCATGTCGGGCACGGTCATCGACGTCCAGGTGTTCACCCGCGAAGGCATCGAGCGCGACAAGCGTGCCCAGCAGATCATCGACGACGAACTGCGCCGCTACAAGACCGACCTGCACGACCAGCTCCGGATCGTGGAGGCCGACACCTTCGAGCGGATCTCGCGCATGCTCCTCGGCAAGGTCGCCAACGGCGGTCCCAAGAAGCTCGCGAAGGGCACCAAGATCACCAAGGAGTACCTCGACGACGTCGAGCGGCATTCCTGGTTCGACATCCGTCTCGCGGCGGACGAGGCCCAGGCGCAGCTCGAGCAGCTGAAGGACGGCCTCGCGCAGAAGCGCACGGAGTTCGACGCCGCGTTCGAGGAGAAGAAGCGCAAGCTCACCAGCGGTGACGAGCTGCCTCCCGGCGTGCAGAAGATGGTCAAGGTGTATCTGGCCGTGAAGCGTCGACTGCAGCCCGGCGACAAGATGGCCGGCCGTCACGGCAACAAGGGCGTCATCTCCAAGATCGTCCCGGTCGAGGACATGCCGCACACCGCCGACGGCACGCCGATGGACATCGTGCTGAACCCGCTGGGCGTCCCCTCGCGGATGAACGTGGGTCAGATTCTCGAGACGCACCTCGGCTGGGCGGCCAAGGGCCTCGGCCATCGCATCAACGCGATGGTGAAGGCGCAGGCCAAGGTGGCGGAGCTGCGCAAGCTGCTCGAGACCATCTACAACGCGAGCGGCCGGCAGGAGGACATCGCGTCCCTGACGGACGAGGACGTGTTCGAACTCTGCCGCAACCTGTCGAAGGGGGTGCCGTTCGCGACGCCCGTGTTCGACGGCGCGACGGAGGCCGAGATCAAGACCATGCTCGACCTCGCGGGCCTGCCGAAGTCCGGCCAGATCACGCTGTTCGACGGCCGCACCGGCGAGAGCTTCGAGCGTCCGGTCACCGTCGGCTACATGCACATGCTGAAGCTGCACCACCTCGTCGACGACAAGATGCACGCGCGTTCCACCGGGCCGTATTCGCTGGTGACGCAGCAGCCTCTGGGCGGCAAGGCGCAGTTCGGCGGTCAGAGGTTCGGGGAAATGGAAGTCTGGGCGCTCGAAGCGTACGGGGCGTCCTACACGTTGCAGGAGATGTTGACGGTCAAGTCCGACGATGTGACCGGTCGTACGAAGGTCTACGAAAACATCGTCAAGGGCGAGCACAAGATCGATGCCGGCATGCCGGAGTCGTTCAACGTGCTGGTGAAGGAAATCCGCTCGCTCGCCATCGATATCGATCTGGATCGGTACTAAGGAGTCGCACATGAAAGCGCTGCTCGATCTGTTCAAGCAGGTTACCCAGGAAGAAGAGTTCGACGCGATCAAGATCGGGCTCGCCTCGCCCGAGAAGATCCGGTCGTGGTCCTACGGGGAGGTGAAGAAGCCCGAGACCATCAACTACCGGACCTTCAAGCCCGAACGCGACGGCCTGTTCTGCGCGAAGATCTTCGGACCGGTCAAGGACTACGAGTGCCTCTGCGGCAAGTACAAGCGCCTCAAGCACCGCGGCGTCATCTGCGAGAAGTGCGGCGTCGAGGTGACGCTGTCCAAGGTGCGTCGCGAGCGCATGGGCCACATCGAGCTCGCGAGCCCGGTGGCGCACATCTGGTTCCTGAAGTCGCTGCCGTCGCGACTGGGCATGGTGCTGGACATGACGCTGCGCGACATCGAGCGCGTCCTGTACTTCGAGGCGTATGTGGTCACGCACCCCGGCATGACCCCGCTCCAGGCAGGCCAGCTGCTCACGGAAGACGACTATCTCGCCAAGGTGGAAGAGTACGGTGACGAGTTTTCCGCGGCGATGGGTGCCGAGGGCGTGCGCGCGCTCCTGCGCAACCTCGACCTGAACCGCGAGATCGACCGCCTGCGCAAGGACCTCGCCGCGACCGATTCCGAGACCAAGATCAAGAAGATCGCCAAGCGCCTGAAGGTGCTGGAGGCCTTCCAGAAGTCCGGCATCAAGCCCGAGTGGATGATCATGGAAGTGCTGCCGGTGCTGCCGCCGGAACTGCGTCCCCTGGTGCCGCTGGACGGCGGCCGCTTCGCGACCTCCGACCTGAACGACCTGTACCGCCGGGTGATCAACCGGAACAACCGCCTCAAGCGGCTGCTCGAGCTGAAGGCGCCCGAGATCATCGTGCGCAACGAGAAGCGGATGCTGCAGGAGGCCGTGGACTCCCTGCTCGACAACGGTCGTCGCGGCAAGGCCATGACCGGCGCGAACAAGCGCCCGCTCAAGTCGCTGGCCGACATGATCAAGGGCAAGGGCGGTCGCTTCCGTCAGAACCTGCTGGGCAAGCGCGTCGACTACTCCGGCCGTTCCGTGATCGTGGTGGGTCCGCAGCTCAAGCTGCACCAGTGCGGGCTGCCGAAGAAGATGGCGCTCGAGCTGTTCAAGCCCTTCATCTTCCACAAGCTGGAGATCCTGGGGCTCGCGACCACCATCAAGGCTGCCAAGCGTCTCGTCGAAGCCGAGGTGCCCGAAGTCTGGGACATCCTCGAGGACGTGATCCGCGAACACCCCGTGATGCTGAACCGTGCCCCGACGCTGCACCGTCTCGGCATCCAGGCTTTCGAGCCCGTGCTGATCGAGGGCAAGGCCATCCAGCTGCATCCGCTGGTCTGCGCGGCGTTCAACGCCGACTTCGACGGTGACCAGATGGCCGTGCACGTGCCGCTGTCCCTCGAGGCACAGATGGAAGCGCGCACGCTGATGCTGTCGTCGAACAACGTGCTCTCGCCCGCCAACGGCGACCCGATCATCGTGCCGTCCCAGGACATCGTGCTCGGTCTGTATTACGTCACGCGCGAGAAGGTCAAGGCGCGCGGGGAAGGCATGGCCTTCCGCGATGTGTCGGAGGTGCTGCGCGCGTACGAGACCCGCCAGGTGGATGTGAACGCCAAGGTGCACGTGCGCATCCGCGAGCAGGAGTTCGCCGAGGACGGTTCTCTTCGCGAGAAGCTCACCCGCTACGAGACCACCGTCGGCCGTTCGATCCTTTCGGAGATCCTGCCGCCCGGCCTGCCCTTCTCGACCATCAACAAGGCCCTCAAGAAGAAGGAGATCTCCCGCCTCATCAACGCGGCGTTCCGCCGCTGCGGCCTGCGCGAGACGGTCATCTTCGCGGACAAGCTCATGTACACGGGCTTCTCCATGGCCACCCGCGCCGGCGTGTCCATCTGCGTGGACGACATGCGCGTTCCGCCGCAGAAGGACGACATCATCGCGGCGGCCGAGAAGGAAGTGCAGGAGATCGAGGCGCAGTACACCTCCGGTCTCGTGACCCAGGGCGAGCGCTACAACAAGGTGGTGGACATCTGGGGCCGTGCCGGCGACATGGTCGCCAAGGCGATGATGGAGCAGCTCGGCTCCGAACCCGTCATGGCGGCGGACGAGGCGACCGGACAGCCGGTCCCGGTGACCGACAAGAACGGCGCCCCGGTGATGCAGGAGTCCTTCAACGCGATCTACATGATGGCGGACTCGGGTGCACGCGGCTCCGCCGCACAGATCCGCCAGCTGGCGGGCATGCGCGGCCTGATGGCGAAGCCCGACGGCTCCATCATCGAGACGCCGATCACGACGAACTTCCGTGAAGGCCTGAACGTCCTGCAGTACTTCATCTCGACGCACGGTGCCCGGAAGGGTCTGGCCGATACCGCGCTGAAGACCGCGAACTCCGGCTACCTCACGCGACGTCTCGTGGACGTCACGCAGGATCTGGTCGTGACCGAGGACGATTGCGGGACGACCAACGGCGTCGCGATGAAGGCCCTGGTGGAAGGCGGTGAAGTGGTCGAGGCCCTGCGCGAGCGGATCCTCGGCCGCGTGGCTGCGCTCGATCTGCTGAGCCCCGAGGACGGCAGCGTCCTGCTGCCCGCGGGTACGCTCCTGAGCGAAGAGGCGGTCGACGCCATCGAAGCTGCGGGCATCGACGAAGTCAAGGTGCGCACGCCGCTCACCTGCGACACGCGCTACGGCCTGTGCGCCAAGTGCTACGGCCGCGACCTCGGCCGCGGCTCGCTGGTGAACGTCGGCGAGGCGATCGGCGTGATCGCGGCCCAGTCCATCGGCGAACCGGGCACGCAGCTCACCATGCGGACCTTCCACATCGGCGGTGCGGCCTCCCGGACCGCCGTGGCCAGCCAGATCGAAAGCAAGTCGAACGGCACGGTGACGTTCTCGCCCCTGATGCGGTATGTCACCAGCGCGCGCAACGACCTGGTGGTCATTTCGCGCTCGGGTGAAGTCATCATCGTCGACGACAACGGGCGCGAGCGCGAGCGCCACAAGGTGCCTTACGGAGCGACGCTCACGCTGG
Organism: Ottelia alismoides; assembly: GCA_037367405.1. NCBI lineage: Eukaryota > Viridiplantae > Streptophyta > Magnoliopsida > Alismatales > Hydrocharitaceae > Ottelia > Ottelia alismoides. The sequence goes on from JAZKJV010002078.1 coordinate 7,781, forward strand.
GTGACGGCGCGAAGGCCAAGGCCGGCACCGTGCTCGCCACCTGGGATCCGCACACCCGCCCGATCATCACGGAACACGCCGGTCGCGTGCGCTTCGAGAACGTCGAGGAAGGGGTGACGGTCGCGAAGCAGATCGACGAAGTGACGGGCCTGTCCACCCTGGTGGTCATCGATCCGAAGCGCCGCGGCAGCGCCCAGACGAAGGGTCTGCGTCCGCAGGTGCGCCTGCTCGACTCGTCCGGTGCCGACATGAAGCTGCCCAATACCGAGCAGCCGGTCATGTACACGTTCCAGATCCACTCGATCATCACGGTCAAGGACGGCCAGGAGGTGGGTGTCGGTGAGGTGCTGGCGCGGATTCCGCAGGAATCGGCCAAGACCAAGGACATCACCGGCGGTCTGCCGCGTGTGGCGGAACTGTTCGAAGCCCGTTCTCCGAAGGATGCCGGCATGCTGGCGGAGGTCACGGGGACGGTGTCGTTCGGCAAGGACACGAAGGGCAAGCAGCGCCTGGTCATCACCGACCTCGACGGCGTGGCCCACGAATTCCTGATCCCGAAGGACAAGCACGTCATGGTTCACGACGGGCAGGTGGTCAACAAGGGCGAGATGATCGTCGACGGGGATCCCGATCCGCACGACATCCTGCGGCTGCTCGGCGTCGAGGCGCTGGCCCGCTACATCACCGACGAGGTCCAGGAGGTCTACCGCCTCCAGGGTGTGCGCATCAACGACAAGCACATCGAGGTCATCGTCCGTCAGATGCTGCGGCGCGTCCAGATCGTGGATGCCGGCGACACCCGGTTCATCCCGGGCGAGCAGGTGGAGCGCGCAGATGTCCTGGAGGAGAACGACAAGGTGGTGGCGGAGGACAAGCAGCCGGCGACCTACGAGCATCTCCTGCTCGGGATCACCAAGGCCTCGCTGTCCACGGATTCGTTCATCTCCGCCGCGTCGTTCCAGGAGACGACCCGGGTTCTCACCGAGGCCGCGATCATGGGCAAGAAGGACGACCTCCGGGGCCTCAAGGAGAACGTCATCGTCGGGCGCCTCATCCCGGCCGGTACCGGACTCGCCTATCACAACACCCGCAAGAAGAACGCGCCTCTCACCGAGGCCGAGGTGTTCCTGGGTGGCGAAGCCCCTGCCGGCGAGGCGGAATCCACGGACAACCAGCAGGTGGCTTGACGGCGCTGCAGGAGCCCCATAAACTCCGCAGTCTTTTATTCCGGGCGCGTGCGCCGCGCGCTCGTTCAATCTGAAAGTTCCCGGGACGGCTCCGCGCCGTCCCGACTTTTTGGACCTCGACAAATGCCGACTATCAGCCAGCTCGTGCGCAAGCCGCGTACGCGCAGCCCCTCGAAGAGCAAAGTGCCGGCCCTCGCCGGTTCGCCCCAGCGCCGTGGCGTCTGCACCCGCGTCTACACCACGACGCCGAAGAAGCCGAACTCGGCGCTGCGGAAGGTCGCGAAGGTGCGCCTGACCAACGGCTTCGAGGTCATCAGCTACATCGGCGGTGAAGGTCACAACCTGCAGGAGCACTCGGTGGTGCTCATCCGCGGCGGCCGCGTGAAGGACCTCCCCGGGGTCCGCTACCACATCGTCCGCGGCATGCTGGACACCCAGGGCGTCAAGGACCGCAAGCAGGGCCGTTCGAAGTACGGCACCAAGCGTCCGAAGTGATGCTAAGTTCTTTAATGAATTGGATTTTCACGGAGTAGAGCATGCCGCGTCGTCGTGAGGTGCAGCGTCGGGAGATTCTTCCCGATCCGAAGTTCTCCAGCCAGGATGTCTCCAAGTTCATCAACGTCCTGATGATCAGCGGCAAGAAGTCGGTCGCGGAGAGCATCATGTACGGCGCCCTGGATCACATCCAGAAGAAGACGGGCAAGGACGCGTTGGAAGTCTTCAACCAGGCGCTGCAGAACGTGCGCCCGGTCGTCGAGGTGAAGAGCCGCCGGGTCGGCGGCGCCAACTACCAGGTGCCGGTCGAGGTGCGAGCGGTCCGTCGCACCGCGCTCGCCATGCGCTGGCTGCGCGAGGCGGCCAGGAAGCGCTCGGAGAAGTCGATGGGTGCCCGCCTTGGCGGCGAGCTGGCCGAGGCGGCCGAAGGCCGCGGCGGCGCCATGAAGAAACGGGACGAAGTCCACCGGATGGCGGAGGCCAACAAGGCCTTCTCCCACTACCGGTTCTAGGGCCGGCCGGGCGGACTGGTGTCGCGTCGCGAGACCGGATCGATCCCGGGCAGCCCTGAGTACCGATCATGGCACGCACCACTCCCATCGACAGGTATCGCAACATCGGCATCATGGCGCACATCGATGCCGGAAAGACGACCACCACCGAGCGGATCCTGTTCTACACGGGCGTGTCGCACCGGATCGGAGAAGTGCACGACGGTGCGGCCGTCATGGACTGGATGGAGCAGGAGCGCGAGCGGGGGATCACCATCACCTCGGCGGCGACCACCTGCTTCTGGAAGGGGATGGACGGGGCCTACCCCGAGCATCGCATCAACATCATCGATACCCCGGGTGGGCACGTGGACTTCACGATCGAAGTCGAGCGCAGTCTCCGGGTTCTGGATGGCGCCTGCACCGTGCTCTGCGCGGTAGGGGGCGTCCAGCCCCAGACCGAGACGGTCTGGCGGCAGGGCAACAAGTACAGGGTGCCCCGCCTGCTGTTCGTGAACAAGATGGACCGCCAGGGCGCGAACCTGATGCGCGTCTATGAGCAGGTCAAGCAGCGACTGAATGCGAAGCCGGTGCTCGTGCAGCTGCCGATCGGCGCCGAGGAGGAGTTCCAGGGGGTCGTGGATCTCGTGCGGATGAGAGCCCTCTACTGGGACGAGGGCACGCAGGGGATGCGGTTCGAGGAGCGGGACATCCCGCCCGGGTTGCGCGAGACCGCGGCCGAGTGGCGGGAGCGGATGATCGAGGCGGCGGCCGAGGCGGACGAGACGCTGATGGACAAGTACCTCGAGGAGGGTTCCCTCTCCGACACCGAGATCAAGCGAGGTCTCCGGGCGAGGACCATCGGCAACGAGATCTTCCCGATGCTGTGCGGGTCGGCCTTCCGGAACAAGGGCGTCCAGGCGATGCTCGACGCCGTCGTCGACTTCCTGCCTGCGCCGGGGGACATCCCCGCCGTGAAGGGCGCGCTCGAATCCGGCGACACGGCGTCGCGTGAAGCCTCGGACGAGGAGCCGTTCGCAGGGCTGGCGTTCAAGATCATGAACGACCCCTATGTCGGGCAGCTGATCTTCTTCCGGGTCTATTCGGGCGTCGTCTCCTCCGGGGACACGATCTACAACCCGGTGAAGCATCGCAAGGAGCGCATCGGGCGGCTTCTGCAGATGCACGCCAACGAGCGTGAGGAAGTCAGGGAAGTTCGCGCTGGGGATATCGCCGCGGCCGTCGGTCTGAAGGATGTCACGACCGGCGACACGCTGTGCGATCCCGCGAAGGTGATCGTTCTGGAGCGGATGGATTTCCCCGAGCCCGTGATTCACGTGGCCGTGGAGCCGAGGACGAAGAGCGACCAGGAGAAGATGGGCGTGGCCTTGAGCCGCCTGGCGCAGGAAGACCCGTCGTTCCGGGTGCGCACCGACGAGGAGTCGGGGCAGACCATCATCTCGGGCATGGGCGAGCTGCACCTCGAGATCATCGTCGACCGGATGCGCCGGGAATTCTCCGTCGAGGCCAACGTCGGCGCACCGCAGGTGGCCTACCGCGAGGCGATCCGCACTGCGGTCGAGGTCGAAGGCCGGTTCGTCAAGCAGTCGGGCGGCAAGGGCAGTACGGTCACGTGTGGCTCAGGATGGAGCCGAACGGTGCCGGGAAGGGGTTCGAGTTCGTGGATGCCATCAAGGGTGGCGTCGTGCCGCGTGAGTACATCCCCGCGGTGCAGAGGGGTCTGGAGGACGCGTTGCCGAATGGCATTCTCGCCGGGTTTCCGGTGGTGGATGTCCGGGTGACGCTCTTCGACGGCTCCTACCACGAGGTTGACTCGAACGAGAACGCGTTCAAGATGGCGGCCTCGATCGCCTTCAGGGACGGCATGCGCAAGGCGAATCCGGTCCTCCTCGAGCCCATGATGGCGGTCGAGGTGGAGACGCCGGAGGAGTTCATGGGCAACGTGATGGGCGATATCAATTCCCGTCGCGGCATCATCCAGGGCATGGAAGACGTCGTCGCCGGCATCAAGGCGATCAAGGCCGAGGTGCCCCTGGCGGAGATGTTCGGTTACTCCACCGCACTGCGGTCCGCGACTCAGGGTCGGGCGACCTACGCGATGGAATTCAAGCACTACTCCGAGGCGCCCAAGAACGTCGCGGAAGCCGTTATCAACAAGAAGTGACTTTTTGGCTAGAGGGCTATCATGGCTAAGGGCAAGTTTGAACGTACGAAGCCGCACGTGAACGTGGGGACGATCGGACACGTGGACCATGGGAAGACGACGTTGACGGCGGCGATCACGACGGTGCTGTCGACGAAGTTCGGTGGAGAGGCGAAGAAGTACGACGAGATCGACGCGGCGCCGGAGGAGAAGGCGCGGGGGATCACGATCAACACGGCGCACGTGGAGTACGAGACGGAGAACCGTCACTACGCGCACGTGGACTGCCCTGGTCACGCGGACTACGTGAAGAACATGATCACGGGTGCGGCGCAGATGGACGGGGCGATTCTGGTGGTATCGGCGGCGGACGGTCCGATGCCGCAGACGCGGGAGCACATACTGCTGGCGCGTCAGGTGGGTGTGCCGTACATCATCGTGTTCATGAACAAGGCGGACATGGTGGATGACAAGGAGCTGCTGGAGCTGGTGGAGCTGGAGGTTCGGGAGCTGCTGTCGAAGTACGAGTTTCCTGGAGACGACACGCCGATCGTGATCGGTTCGGCGCTGAAGGCGCTGGAAGGGGACAAGGGAGAGCTGGGAGAGGGGGCGATCCTGAAGCTGGCGGCGGCGCTGGACAGCTACATTCCGGAGCCGAAGCGAGCGCTGGACGGGACGTTCCTGATGCCTGTGGAAGACGTGTTCTCGATTTCGGGCCGCGGGACGGTGGTGACGGGGCGGATCGAGCGCGGGGTGGTGAAGGTTGGTGACGAGATCGAGATCGTGGGCCTGAAGGCGACGATCAAGACGGTGTGCACGGGCGTGGAGATGTTCCGCAAGCTGCTGGATCAGGGGCAGGCTGGTGACAACGTGGGTGTGCTGCTGCGCGGGACGAAGCGAGAGGAAGTGGAGCGTGGCCAGGTGCTGGCGAAGCCCGGGAGCATCACGCCGCACACGAAGTTCACGGCGGAGATCTACGTGCTGAGCAAGGAGGAAGGGGGGCGCCACACGCCGTTCTTCAACGGATACCGTCCGCAGTTCTACTTCCGGACGACGGACGTGACGGGCTCGATCGAGCTGCCTGCGGGCACGGAGATGGTGATGCCTGGCGACAACGTGTCGATCACGGTGGCGCTGATCCAGCCGATCGCGATGGAAGAGGGGCTGCGCTTCGCGATCCGGGAAGGTGGCCGGACGGTGGGCGCAGGCGTCGTCGCCAAGATCATCGAGTAACGCCATGCAAAGCCAGAAGATCCGTATCCGCCTCAAGGCATTCGACTACCGTCTCATCGATCAGTCCTCTCTGGAGATCGTCGAGACCGCAAAGCGCACCGGTGCCGTGGTGCGCGGGCCCGTGCCGCTGCCCACGCGCATCGAACGATTCGATGTGCTGCGCTCGCCGCACGTGAACAAGACGTCGCGCGACCAGTTCGAAATCCGCACGCACCTCCGGCTGATGGACATCGTCGACCCCACGGACAAGACCGTGGACGCGCTGATGAAGCTCGATCTGCCGGCCGGTGTGGACGTGGAGATCAAGCTGTAACGCAGTCGTAGCTGAGCAGGAAGGGCGTGTCGGCATATCGCCGGAACGCCCGGCAGTACGTTGAACCCGATGCCGGCCAATTGCAGCCGGCCCCTTCATTTTCGAGGGAAATAAACATGAGTCTGGGATTGCTCGGACGCAAGGTGGGCATGACCCGCGTATTCACGGATGACGGAGATTCCGTTCCCGTGACCGTCGTGGACGTGTCGGACAACCGCGTCACCCAAATCAAGACCGTCACTACCGACGGGTACAGTGCAGTGCAGGTGGCCTTCGGAAAGCGTCGCGCGTCCCGCGTGACGAAGCCGCTGGCCGGTCATTACGCCAAGGCCGGTGTCGAGGCCGGCTCGGTGCTCCGCGAGTTCCGCGTCTCGGAAGAGACCGCGGCCACGCTGAAGGTCGGCGGCACGATCGGTGTCGATCTCTTCAAGCCGGGTGCCATGGTCGACGTGCAGGGTGTGACGTCGGGCAAGGGCTTCACCGGCGTGATCAAGCGCCACAACTTCTCGTCGAACCGCGCCAGTCACGGCAACTCGGTGTCGCACAACAAGCCGGGTTCCATCTCCATGGCGCAGGACCCCGGTCGCGTGTTCCCGGGCAAGAAGATGGCCGGTCACTACGGTGCCGTCACCCGCACGACCCAGAATCTGGAAGTCGTCCGTGTCGACGAAGCGCGCCAGTTGCTGCTCATCAGGGGCTCCGTTCCCTCCGCGAAGGGCGGTGACGTCGTGGTGGTGCCGGCGGTGAAGGGAGGGGCGTGATGGAACTGAAACTCATCGACGCCAAGGGCCAGGACGCCGGCAAGCACGCCGTCTCCGACACCCTGTTCGGGCGTGAATACAACGAAGCTCTCGTGCATCAGATCGTGACGGGCTATCTCGCCAACGCGCGGCAGGGAACGCGTGCGCAGAAGGCCCGCAGCGACATCAACAAGAGCACGAAGAAGCCCTGGAAGCAGAAGGGAACGGGCCGCGCCCGTGCCGGCATGGCCTCCAGCCCGCTGTGGCGTGGCGGCGGCCGGATCTTCCCGAACCTTCCCGACGAGAACTTCTCGCACAAGGTCAACCGCAAGATGTACCGCGCGGGCATGTGCGCGCTGCTGTCCCAGCTGGCGCGGGAAGGCCGTCTGAGCGTCGTCGACGGCATCAGCGTCGATGCCCCGAAGACCAAGCTGCTTGCCGAGAAGGTGAAGGGCCTCGGTTTCGACCGCGTGCTCATCATCACCGACACCATCGACGACAACCTGTACCTGTCGGCGCGGAACCTCGAGAACGTCCTCGTGCTCGAGCCCAAGCAGGCCGACCCGGTCAGCCTCCTCCGTTTCGAACACACCGTCGTCACGAAGGCTGCGCTCGCCAAGCTCGAGGAGATGCTGTCATGACCGCCCCGACATTCACCGCAGAGCGCCTTCTGCAGATCCTCCTGGCGCCGCAGATCTCGGAGAAGAGCACCTACGTGGCCGACAAGTTCGACCAGGTGATCTTCAAGGTCGCGCGCGATGCCACCAAGCCCGAAGTGAAGGCTGCCGTCGAGCTGCTGTTCAAGGTCGAGGTCGAGTCGGTGCAGATCTCCAACGTGAAGGGCAAGCAGAAACGCTTCGGCCGTTTCATCGGACGCCGCGATCACTGGAAGAAGGCTTACGTGTGTCTCAAGCCTGGCCAGGAGATCGATTTCACCGCCGGGGAGGGCAAGTAATGGCACTCGTCAAAGTCAAGCCGACCTCCGCCGGCCGCCGCGCCGTCGTGAAGGTGGTCAACAAGAGCCTGTGGAAGGGCAAGCCCTTCGCCAAGCTCCTCGAGAAGCAGAAGTCGAACGCCGGTCGGAACAGCCACGGCCACGTCACCACGCGTCATCAGGGTGGCGGCCACAAGCATCACTACCGGATCATCGACTTCAAGCGCCGCAAGGACGGCGTCGCGGCCAAGGTGGAACGTATCGAATACGACCCGAACCGCAGCGCGAACATCGCCCTGCTGTGCTACGCCGACGGTGAGCGTCGTTACATCATCGCGCCGAAGGGTGTGACGGTCGGAACGCCGATCATGAGCGGCATCGATGCCCCCATCAAGCCGGGAAATGCGCTGCCGCTGCGCAACATTCCGGTGGGTTCGACGGTGCACTGCATCGAGATGCTGCCTGGCAAGGGGGCGCAGCTCGCCCGTGCCGCCGGAACCTCCGCGCAGCTCCTGGCGCGCGAGGGTTCCTACGCGCAGCTTCGTCTCCGCTCCGGCGAGATCCGCCGGGTGCACATCGAGTGCCGCGCCACGATCGGTGAAGTGGGCAACGAGGAGAACAACCTGCGCTCGATCGGCAAGGCCGGTGCACAGCGCTGGCGCGGCATCCGTCCGACGGTACGTGGCGTGGCCATGAACCCGATCGACCACCCGCACGGTGGCGGCGAGGGCAAGACGGCCGCGGGTCGCGATCCGGTCAGCCCGTGGGGTACGCCGACGAAGGGTTACAAGACCCGTCGCAACAAGCGTACGAACTCCATGATCGCCCGGTCGCGGCACAAGAGATAAGGACACGTCATGGCTCGCTCCATCAAGAAAGGCCCGTTCGTCGATCTGCACCTGCTCCGCAAGGTGGACACCGCGCGTGCGGGCAACGACAAGCGTCCCATCAAGACCTGGTCCCGCCGCTCGACGGTGCTGCCGGACTTCGTGGGTCTCACCATCGCCGTGCACAACGGCCGCCAGCACGTCCCGGTCTTCGTGACCGAGAACATGGTCGGTCACAAGCTCGGTGAGTTCGCGCCGACCCGGACCTTCAAGGGTCACGCCGCGGACAAGAAAGCCGCGGCAGGCAAGAGGTAACCACCATGAACGTCAATGCGACTTTGCGGGGAGTGCGCCTCTCCGCCCAGAAGGGCCGGCTCGTCGCCGATCAGATCCGGGGTCTCCCGGTCGGTCGTGCGCTCGACCTGCTGGCCTTCAGCCCGAAGAAGGGTGCTGCCATCCTGCGCAAGGTACTCGAGTCCGCGATCGCGAATGCCGAGCACAACGAAGGTGCGGACATCGACGAGCTCAAGGTCACCACGATCCACGTCGAGCAGGGTCCCACGCTCAAGCGCTTCACCGCGCGCGCGAAGGGCCGCGGCAACCGGATTTCGAAGCAGACCTGCCATATCTACCTGACCGTGGGCGATGAGCCGCAGCGGGCCAAGGCATAGGGGACGTTGATGGGACAGAAAATTCATCCGACCGGCTTCCGCCTTGGCGTCCAGCGCAACTGGGCATCCAAGTGGTACGCCAACAGCAAGAACTTCCCCGGCATGCTGAAGGAGGACATCAAGGTCCGCGCCTTCCTCCGCAAGAAGCTCGCGAACGCCGCGGTGAGCCGCGTCGTCATCGAGCGTCCCGCCAAGAACGCGCGCATCACCGTGTTTTCGGCTCGTCCGGGTGTCGTCATCGGCAAGAAGGGTGAGGACATCGAACTTCTGCGCGGCCAGCTGCAGCGCATGATGGGCGTTCCGGTGCACGTGAACATCGAGGAAGTGCGCAAGCCCGAACTCGATGCCCAGCTCATTGCGGACTCCATCTCGGCGCAGCTGGAGAAGCGCATCATGTTCCGCCGCGCGATGAAGCGCGCGATGCAGAACGCGATGCGACTCGGCGCCCAGGGCATCAAGATCATGAGCGCAGGCCGGCTCAACGGCATCGAGATCGCCCGGACCGAGTGGTACCGCGAAGGACGTGTGCCACTGCACACGCTTCGCGCGGACATCGACTACGGGTTCTCGGAAGCCAAGACGACCTACGGTGTGATCGGAATCAAGGTCTGGGTGTTCAAGGGCGAGATCCTCGGACGCGGTGAGCAGCCGGCGGCGCCGGCGCCTGCCGAACCCGAACGCAAGACCAGGAAAGCGGGAGCGAAGAATGCTGCAGCCAGCTAGGACCAAGTACAGAAAACAGCAGAAGGGCCGGAACACCGGGATCGCGACCCGCGGCAACAAGGTGAGCTTCGGTGAGTTCGGGCTCAAGGCCGTCGGACGCGGGCGGCTGACGGCGCGCCAGATCGAAGCGGCGCGGCGTGCCATGACCCGCCACATCAAGCGCGGCGGACGGATCTGGATCCGGATCTTCCCGGACAAGCCCATTTCCTCCAAGCCGGCGGAAGTGCGGATGGGTAACGGCAAGGGCAACCCAGAGTACTTCGTGGCCGAGATCCAGCCCGGCAAGGTGCTGTACGAGATGGACGGTGTCGAGGAATCCCTGGCACGCGAGGCCTTCCGCCTGGCGTCGGCCAAGCTTCCGATCGCGACGACGTTCGTAACCAGACAGGTGGGCGCATGAAGGCCAAGGACCTGCGGCGAAGACGCCCGCCGAACTCAAGCAGGAACTGGAGTCGCTGCTGCGCGCGCAGTTCAGCCTCCGGATGCGCCACGCGACCCAACAGTTGACGAACACCAGTGAAATCAACAAGGTGCGCAAGGACATCGCGCGGGTACGCACCCTGATCGGCGAATCGGCGAGGAAGGCATGAGCGAGACGACCCAGAGCACCAACAGGAAGCTCACCGGACGCGTGGTGAGCGACAAGATGAACAAGACCGTGACCGTGCTGGTGGAGCGTCGGGTGAAGCACCCGCTCTACGGCAAGGTGATGATCCGTTCGCAGAAGTACCACGCGCACGACGAGAACAACGAGTTCCACCCGGGCGACCTCGTCATGATCGAGGAATGCCGGCCGCTGTCCCGTACCAAGGCCTGGAAAGTGGTGAAGCTCGTCGAGAAGGCCCGCGAACTGTCATAAGCCCTTGCCCGACAGGGCGCATCGTCGTACACTAGCAAACTTTTCCGCCGCCCCCACCCCCGGGGGCGGTTTTTCCCGGACGGGATCCAAAACTGCCCTCCTCGGTTCGCACCGCTGAGCGCAAGTTGGAGCGAGGTCAATCATGATTCAGATGGAGTCCATTCTGGACGTCGCCGACAACACCGGCGCTCGTTCGGTGATGTGCATCAAGGTCCTTGGTGGCTCGAAGCGCCGGTATGCCGGCATCGGCGATGTCATCAAGGTCAGCGTGAAGGACGCCGCCCCCCGCGGCCGGGTCAAGAAGGGCGAGATCTACAACGCCGTCGTGGTCCGCACCGCCAAGGGCGTCCGCCGTCCCGATGGCTCGCTCGTGAAGTTCGACAACAATGCCGCGGTCCTGCTGAACAACAAGCTGGAACCCATCGGCACCCGTATTTTCGGACCCGTGACCCGGGAACTGCGTTCCGAGCGATTCATGAAGATCGTCTCGCTCGCCCCGGAAGTGATTTGAGGAGCCGCGGATGCGCAAGATTCGCAAGGGCGATCAGGTCGTCGTGATCGCCGGCAAGGACAAGGGCAAGCGGGGTGCCGTCGTGACGGTGCCGAGCCCGGAGCATGTGGTGGTGGAAGGCATCAACCGCGTGAAGAAGCATCAGCGGCCCAACCCCATGCGCAATCAGCAGGGTGGCATCGTGGAATTCGAGAAGCCGGTTCACGTCTCGAATGTCGCGATCCTCAACCCCGCCACGCAGAAGGCCGACCGCGTCGGCTTCAAGATCCTCGACGACGGACGCAAGGTACGCGTCTTCAAGTCGAACGGCGAAATGATCGACGCGTAGGAGCGAACATGGCGCGTTTGCAGCAGTTCTATCGAGAGTCCGTGGTGCCGCAGCTGGTCAAGCAGTTCGGCTACAAGTCGGTCATGGAAGTGCCCCGCCTGGAGAAGATCGTCCTGAACATGGGCGTCGGCGAGGCGGTCGCGGACAAGAAGGTCATGGATCACGCGGTGAGTGACATGACCAAGATCGCCGGTCAGAAGCCGGTCGTCACGAAAGCTCGCAAGGCCATCGCGGGTTTCAAGATTCGCCAGGGCTATCCCGTCGGCTGTTCCGTGACGCTCCGCCGGAACCAGATGTACGAATTCCTCGATCGTTTCGTGTCCATCGCGCTGCCGCGCGTCCGTGACTTCCGTGGCATCTCGCCCCGTGGATTCGACGGCCGCGGGAACTACAACATGGGCATCAAGGAACAGATCATCTTCCCCGAGATCGAGTACGACAAGATCGACGCCCTCCGGGGGATGAACATCACGTTTACGACCACGGCGAAGACCGACGAGGAAGCGAAAGCGCTTCTGCTCGCCTTCCGCTTCCCCTTCAGGAGTTAAGCGACATCATGGCCAAGACCGCGTTGATCAATCGCGAAGAGAAGCGCCGCGCCGCCGTGAAGAAGTACGCGGCGAAGCGTGCGGAACTGATGGCAATCATCCAGGACGGGAAGGCGGGCGAGGACGAGAAGGCCGCGGCCCGCGAGAAGATCCAGGCGATGCCGCGCAACGCCAGCCCCGTACGGCTGCTTAACCGTTGCGCGCTGACGGGACGTCCGCGCGGGTTCTTCCGCAAGTTCGGGCTTGCCCGAAACAAGGTCCGCGAAATCGCCATGCGTGGCGAGATCCCGGGCCTGACCAAGGCCAGCTGGTAGGAGGACAGGCCCCATGAGCATGAGCGATCCCGTCGCCGACATGTTGACCCGCATCCGGAACGCCCAGAGTTCCGAAAAGCCGACTGTCGCGATGCCCTGCAGCAAGCTGAAGACCGCCATCGCGGCGGTTCTCAAGGACGAAGGCTACATCGAGGACTTCGCGGTCCGGGCACAGGACAGCAAGCCCGTTCTCGAGATCCAGCTCAAGTACTACGCCGGTCGCCCGGTGATCGAGCGCATCGAGCGAATCAGCCGTCCGGGACTCCGCATCTACCGCGGTTCCAAGGACATTCCCCAGGTCATGAACGGTCTCGGCATCGCGATCGTGTCCACCTCCAAAGGTGTCATGACCGATCGCAAGGCACGCGCTGGCGGAATCGGCGGCGAAGTGCTCTGCATCGTCGCCTGAGGAAACTGCCATGTCTCGAGTCGCAAAATATCCGGTCAGCATTCCGGCGGGTGTCGAGGTGAACGTCGACGCGCAGCAGATCGTCGTGAAGGGTCCTCTCGGTACGCTCAGCCACGCGCTGACCGGGCGATGTGGTGATCAAGAACGAAGGCGGAAAGGTGACGTTCGCCGCCGCCAACGACTCCCTGCAGTCGAAGGCCATGTCCGGCACGATGCGCGCGCTGGTCAACAACTTCGTGACCGGGGTTTCGAAAGGGTTCGAGCGCAAGCTCACCCTGGTGGGCGTCGGGTACCGCGCGCAGTCGCAGGGCGATGCGATCAATCTGTCCCTCGGTTTCTCGCACCCCGTGTCCTACAAGCTGCCCAAGGGCGTCAAGGCGGAGACGCCGACGCAGACAGAAATCGTCCTGAAGGGCGCCGACAAGCAGCAGGTCGGCCAGGTCGCCGCCGAGATCCGCGCCTACCGTCCTCCCGAGCCGTACAAGGGCAAGGGGGTTCGCTACGCGGACGAGGTCGTGGTGATCAAGGAAACCAAGAAGAAGTAAAGGGGCGCGGACATGATTTCCAAGAAGGAAGCTCGCCAGCGGCGAGCGAAGCAGACCCGGGCCAAGATTTCCGAGTTGCGCGTCGTGCGGCTCACCGTCCACCGTTCGAACCTGCACATCTACGCGCAGGTGATCGATCCGGACGCGAAGGTCTGGCGGCGGCATCTACCCTCGAGGCCGAGGTGCGCGGGCAGGTGAAACGCGGTTCCACCGTGGAAGCCGCCAAGCTCGTGGGCAAGCGTGTGGCCGAGAAGGCGCTGGCCAAGGGTGTGAGCGACGTCGCGTTCGATCGCTCCGGTTTCCAGTTTCACGGTCGGGTGAAGGCCCTGGCCGAGGCGGCCCGCGAAGCGGGTCTGAAGTTCTGAGGAGCGGAAGGCTATGGCACGCAATTCCAAGAATCAGCAGAGCTCCGAGGAACGGTCCGACGGTCTTCGCGAGAAGATGGTCGCGGTCAACCGCGTCACGAAGGTTGTGAAGGGCGGCCGGATTCTCGGCTTCGCGGCGCTGACCGTCGTGGGCGACGGGGACGGCGGAATCGGCATGGGCAAGGGCAAGGCGCGCGAAGTGCCGGTGGCCGTCCAGAAGGCGATGGAAGAAGCCCGCCGCAAGATGAAGAAGGTGAGCCTCAAGAACGGCACTCTGCAGCACGCCGTGATCGGACACCACGGGGCGTCCCGTGTCCTGATCCAGCCCGCCTCGGAGGGTACCGGCATCATCGCCGGCGGTCCGATGCGCGCCGTGTTCGAAGTGATGGGTGTGACGAACGTGCTGGCCAAGTGCCTGGGGTCCACCAACCCCTACAACGTGGTCCGCGCGACGATCAACGGCCTGACGGAAATGAACACGCCGGCGGAGATCGCCGCGAAGCGTGGCAAGACCGTCGAAGAGATCCTGGGGTAAGTCATGGCGGGCGAACAAGGCAAGAAGACGGTCAAGGTGACGCTCGTGAAGAGCGTGATCGGCACGCGTGAGTCCCATCGGGCGACCGTCCGCGGGCTGGGCCTGCGCGGCCTGAATTCCAGCGCCGTGCTGGAGGACACGCCGGCCGTGCGAGGCATGATCAACAAGGTGCGTTATCTCGTGAAGGCCGAGGGCTGATCCATGAAACTCAACTCCATCAAGCCTGGCGCCGGTGCCAAGCACGCGCGGAAGCGCGTGGGCCGGGGTATCGGCAGCGGTCTGGGCAAGACCGCCGGCCGCGGTCACAAGGGCCAGAAGTCCCGCTCGGGCGGTTTCCCACAAGGTCGGTTTCGAGGGCGGCCAGATGCCCCTGCAGCGCCGGCTCCCGAAGCGCGGCTTCACTTCCCTGAGCGGGGGCGACACGGCTGAGGTGCGCCTCGCCGCCCTCGGATCCGTGAATGCGGAGACAATCGATCTCGACGTTCTGCGCGCGGCGGGTGTCATTCCGGCCGGCGCCAAGGCCGCCAAGGTGATCCTCGCCGGCAAGATCGACAAGGCGGTGAAGGTCACCGGCATCAAGGTGTCGAAGGGTGCCCGGGCCGCGATCGAGGCGGCGGGCGGTTCCGTCGCGGACGCGTAAGGATCATCACCTTGGCCGAATCTTCTCTCAGGGCACGACCGGCAAGTTCGGGGACCTCAAGCGCCGACTGCTGTTCCTGCTCGGAGCGCTGATCGTCTACCGCATCGGTGCGCACGTGCCGGTTCCGGGATCGATCCGGTTCAGCTCGCAGAGCTCTTCAAGAGCCAGCAGGGCGGAATCCTGGACATGTTCAACATGTTCTCGGGTGGTGCGCTGTCGCGCTTCACGATTTTCGCCCTGGGGATCATGCCGTACATCTCGGCATCGATCATCATGCAGCTGCTCACGGTGGTCGTGCCCCAGTTCGAAGCGCTGAAGAAGGAAGGTGAGGCCGGGCGCCGCAAGATCACGCAGTACACGCGTTACTTCACGGTGGTACTGGCGACGTTCCAGGCGTTCGGTATCGCGATCGCGCTGGAGTCGCAGCGCGGACTGGTGATCGATCCGGGGCTGGCGTTCCGGATCACGACGGTCGTGACTCTGGTCACCGGGACCATGTTCCTGATGTGGCTCGGCGAGCAGATCACGGAGCGCGGAATCGGCAACGGGATCTCGCTGATCATCTTCGCGGGTATCGCCGCCGGGCTGCCCCGTGCAATCGGCGGTACGCTGGAATTCACTCGGACCGGTTCCTACTCGATTCCCCTGGTGCTGTTCCTCTTCGCCGTGGTGGTGCTGGTGACGGCGCTCGTGGTGTTCGTGGAGCGAGGGCAGAGAAAGATCCTCGTGAACTACGCGAAGCGGCAGGTGGGGCGGAAGGTCTACGGCGGCCAGAGTTCGCATCTCCCGCTGAAGCTGAACATGTCGGGCGTGATTCCCCCGATCTTCGCGTCGAGCATCATCCTTTTCCCGGCGACGGTCGCCGGCTGGTTCGGGGCGAACGAAAACATGACCTGGCTGCGAGACATCAGCGCCACGCTGCATCCCGGTCAGCCGATCTACGTGATCCTCTACGCCGCGGCCATCGTGTTCTTCTGCTTCTTCTACACGGCGCTGGTGTTCAACCCGAAGGAAACGGCCGAGAACCTCAAGAAGGGCGGCGCGTTCGTTCCGGGATCCGCCCCGGTGAGCAGACTGCGCGGTACATCGAGAAGATCATCATGCGCCTCACGCTAGCCGGGGCCATCTACATCACCGTGGTGTGCCTGCTGCCGGAGTTCCTGATCGTCAAGTGGAACGTTCCGTTCTATTTCGGAGGCACGAGCCTGCTGATCATCGTGGTGGTGACCATGGACTTCATGGCGCAGGTGCAGGCCTACATGATGTCCCACCAGTACGAGAGCCTTCTCAAGAAGGCCAATTTTAAGGGCGGCGCGTCCTTCCCGACGCGCTGAGGAACCGGACGGCATGGCGAAGGAAGACACGATCCAGATGCAGGGAGAGGTGGTTGAGACTCTCCCCAATGCGACGTTCCGGGTGAAGCTGGAGAACGGGCACATCGTTCTTGCCCACATCTCCGGGAAGATGCGCATGCATTACATCCGGATCCTTCCGGGTGACAAGGTGACGGTGGACTTGACGCCCTACGATCTGTCCCGCGCGCGCATCGTGTTTCGGGCCAAGTAGGAACTGCGGGCAACCGAGGAGAAGGAAGATGAGAGTTCAGGCATCGGTCAAGAAGATCTGCCGCAAGTGCAAGATCATCCGGCGCAATCGCGTGATTCGGGTCATCTGCGAGGATCCCCGTCACAAGCAGCGCCAGGGTTGATGCGGCCTCCACAGGCACACTAGAGAACAGGGTCGAGCATGGCACGTATTGCAGGAGTCAACATCCCGAACCATCAGCACGCCGTGATCGCGTTGACCGCGATCTACGGTATCGGGCGCACGCGGGCGGCCAAGATCTGCACGGATGCCGGAGTCACTCCGACCTCCAAGATCAAGGACCTCTCCGACGCTGAGATGGACAAGCTTCGGGAACAGGTCGGGCGCTACACGGTGGAAGGTGACCTCCGTCGGGAAGTCACCATGAGCATCAAGCGCCTGATGGACCTCGGCTGTTACCGCGGCATCCGCCATCGTCGCGGCCTGCCCGTGCGCGGACAGCGCACCCGGACCAACGCCCGGACCCGGAAGGGCCCGCGCAAGGCCGTGCGGCATCCAAGTAATCAGATCGCAATTCATGGCGCCAAGGGATTCGTAACCATGGCTAAGGCACAGACCCGGGTGCGGAAGAAGGTCAAGAAGAACGTCGCGGAAGGCATCGCGCACGTTCATGCTTCCTTCAACAACACGATCGTGACCATCACCGACCGGCAGGGCAATGCCTTGTCCTGGGCGACGTCCGGAGCTGCCGGCTTCAAGGGCTCGCGCAAGTCGACACCGTTCGCGGCGCAGGTCGCGGCGGAGAACGCCGGCAAGGCAGCGCAGGAATGCGGCGTGAAGAACCTGGAAGTCCGCATCAAGGGCCCCGGCCCCGGACGCGAGTCCGCCGTGCGTGCACTGAACGCCGTCGGCTTCAAGATCACCAGCATTTCGGATGTGACGCCCGTCCCCCACAACGGGTGCCGTCCGCCCAAGAAACGCCGCATCTAAGGGCACGGAGCGAAATCCATGGCCAGAAACCTCGAACCCAAGTGCCGGCAGTGCCGGCGCGAACGCGAGAAGCTCTTCCTCAAGGGTGAGAAGTGCTTCACGGACAAGTGCGCCGTCGAGCGTCGTGACTACGCTCCGGGCCAGCACGGCCAGAAGAGCGGGCGCCTGTCCGACTACGGCGTGCAGCTCCGCGAGAAGCAGAAGCTCCGTCGCATCTACGGTGTCTCGAACGTCAGTTCCGTCTCGAATACAAGGCTGCCGAGCGTCAGAAGGGCGTCACGGGCGAGCGTCTGCTGCAGCGGCTGGAAAGCCGGCTGGACAACGTCGTCTACCGCATGGGATTCGGCTCGAGCCGAACCGAGGCCCGCCAGGTCGTGCGCCACAACGGCATCCTCGTGAACGGCAAGCGGGTGAACATCCCCTCCTACCATGTGCGCGAGGGCGATGTGGTGCAGGTGGCCGACCGCGCCAAGGGACAGCTTCGCATCAAGGGCGCTGCCGAGGCCGCCGAGAGCCGCGGCTTCCCCGAGTGGGTCGAGGTGGATGTCAAGGCGCTCAAGGGGAACCTACAAGGCGCGCCCGCAGCGCTCCGAGCTGCCCTCGACCATTAACGAATCCCTGGTCATCGAGTTGTATTCGAAGTGATCGTTTCGGTGAGAGCGCCTGCTTGGCGCTCAGCCGCGGTATTTCTCCATTTCAAGGGAACAGCACATGGCCAGTAGCGCTCTGTTGAAGCCCCGCATCATCGATGTGCAGCAGATCGGTCCCTCGCACGCTAAGATCACCATGGAACCGTTCGAACGGGGCTATGGCTACACGCTCGGGAACGCCCTGCGTCGCATCCTCCTGTCCTCCATGCCGGGGTACGCCCCGACGGAGGTCAAGATCGCCGGGGTTCTTCACGAGTACTCGACGATCGACGGGGTGCGGGAGGACGTGGTCGACATCCTCCTCAACCTCAAGGGCATCGTGCTCAAGCTGAACAGCCGCGAGCAGGCGGTCCTCACGCTGAAGAAGCAGGGGGAAGGTCTCGTGACGGCGGGTGACATCGAGTCGTCCCACGACGTCGAGATCATCAATCCCGACCACGTGATCGCGCACCTCGCCGCCGGCGGGAAGATCGACATGCAGATCACCGTGGAGCAGGGCCGGGGCTACGTGCCAGCCAGCCAGCGTCCGCTGAACCGCGAGTCCCGCAGCATCGGCAGCATCCTGATGGATTCGTCCTTCAGCCCGGTCCGGCGCGTGAGCTACGCGGTCGAGAGCGCTCGTGTGGAACAGCGGACGGATCTCGACAAGCTCATCATCGACGTCGAAACCAACGGCGTCATCGAGCCGGAGGAGGCGATCCGACTCGCCGCGCGCATGCTGATGGACCAGCTCGAGACGTTCGCGCATCTCGAGGGGACCACGGCCGGCCCGGCGCCTGCCCGCACGCCGCCCATCGATCCGGTCCTGCTGCGTCCGGTCGACGACCTGGAGCTGACGGTGCGCTCGGCCAACTGTCTCAAGGCCGAGAACATCTACTACATCGGCGATCTGATCCAGCGCACCGAGACCGAGCTGCTGAAGACCCCCAACCTGGGCCGGAAGTCGCTGAACGAGATCAAGGAAGTGCTCGCCTCCCGCGGGCTCACCCTGGGCATGAAACTGGAAAACTGGCCTCCCGCCGGCCTCGAGAAGGTCTGACGGGATCACGGGCCCACAACGAACGAAGAGGTGAGATATGCGTCACGGTCTTGGCCTGCGCAAGCTGAATCGCACGAGTTCCCATCGCAGCGCCATGCTGCGCAACCTCACGAACGCGCTTCTGCGTCACGAGGCGATCAAGACCACGCTGCCCAAGGCGAAGGAACTGCGTCGCGTGGCCGAGCCGATCATCACGCTCGGCAAGGCGCCGACGCTGGCCAACCGGCGGCTCGCGTTCTCGCGTCTGCGCGATCGTGATCTCGTGACCAAGCTCTTTGCCGAGCTCGGCCCGCGCTATGCGAACCGGGGAGGCGGCTACCTGCGCATCCTGAAGTGCGGTTTCCGCAAGGGTGACAATGCGCCTCTCGCCTATGTGGAGCTGCTCGACCGGCCGGAGACGGCCGAGGCGCCCGCCGACGCCACGGACGCCTGAACGATCCCGCCCGCGCGTCCGGAAGCGCGCGCAGCGACAGGAAGCGGAAGGGCCCTCTCGTGAGGGCCCTTTCTTTTTCCGCTGGCTGTTCCGGCACGGCTGCGGTCCCGCGTGTCCGTTCCGCAGTCTGCGGACGGTCCTCACGAAGAGACGATGAGCGGTTTCCGGTCGCGCGGGGCTCGGGCGCGGCGGGGGCACACGCTAGCCTGCCTGTGCCGTCCTCGTCGCGTTCGAGATGAGCTGCCCCTCGATCTCGCACGCCGGGACGGGCCGGCCGATGAGGAATCCCTGCACGTACTCGCATCCCCGTTCGGCGAGGAATGCGAGCTGTTCGGCGGTCTCGACACCCTCCGCGACGACCTCCAGCCGAAGACTGTGGGCCATGGCGATGATGGCAGATGCGATCGCAGCATCGTCGCCCGCGCCGGGCATGTCCTTCACGAACGAGCGGTCCACCTTCAGCGTATCCACGGGGAACTGCTTGAGGTAGGCGAGCGACGAGTAACCCGTGCCGAAGTCATCGATGGACAGGCGCAGACCCATGGCCTTGAGGCGGCGCAGCGTGTCCAGCGTGGATATGCGTGCGTCCATGAGCATGCTCTCCGTCACTTCCAGCTCGAGACGTCCGGGCTCGAGTCCGGTATCGCGCAGCACCTTTGCCACGAAGTCCACGAAGCCCGGCTGCTGGAAGTGCAGACCGGCGATGTTCACGGCGATGTGGATGGGCGGCACGCCCGCCAGTGACCAAGCGACGGCCTGTTCCGCCGCGCGCCACAACACCCACTCACCAATCGCCACGATGAGACCGGATTCCTCCGCGAGCGGAATGAATTCCATGGGCGGCACCATGCCCATGTCCGGCTGGCGCCAGCGGAGCAGCGCCTCCACGCCTGCGACATGCCGGTCGCGGAGATCCAGTTTCGGCTGGAAATGCAGTTCGAACTCGTCGCGGTCGATGGCGCGGCGCAGCCTCGTCTCCATCGCCAGCCGTTCCAGGGCGCGGGAGTTCATCTCCTTGCCGTAGAAGCGGTAGTTGTTGCGTCCCTGACTCTTCGCGAAGTACATGGCCGCATCCGCGTTCTTCAGAAGCGCGTCGGCGTCCGCGCCGTCCGCCGGATACAGGGCGATCCCGATCGAGGTGGTCGTGAACAGCTCGTGACCGTCGATCTCGATGGGCCGCTGCACCATGTCGAGAATGCGCCGCGCGATCTTCGCGGCGTCCTGGAAGCTCTGCATGTCGGACAGCAGGACGCAGAACTCGTCGCCCCCGAGGCGTGCGAGAGGCGCCTCCTCGCCGGGCAGCAGCCGGGTGATCGCGTCCCCGCCGCGCACGGCGTCGCGCAGCCGCTGGGCCACCGTCGTGAGCACCCCGTCGCCGACGCTGTGACCCAGCGTGTCGTTGATCCGCTTGAACTGGTCGAGGTCGAGAGAAAGCACGGCCACGAGGCGATCGGTGCGCTTTGCCTGCTCCAGCGCGACCGTGAGGCTGTCAGCGAAGTGCTGCCGGTTGGGGAGCTGCGTGAGACGGTCGAAATAGGCGAGCTGGTGGATGCGCTGTTCGGCAGCCTTGTTCTCGGTGATGTCCTGCAGCGCGCCGAACGCCTGGAGCGGCCGGCCGTCCGGGTCGCGCGTGACTTCCGTGTGGATGCGCACGTAACGCGTCGTGCCGTCCGGAAGCAGGAAGCGGTGGATCAGCTCGTGCACCTGACCCAGGTCGCGCAGGGAGCGCAGCGCCCGTCGAGTTCCTCGCGTTCCTCGGGGTGCACTCGCGAGAGCAGGGCGGAGACCCCGGCTTCGGTCTGCACCGGATCGCACCCGAGGATGCGGAAGACTTCGTCGGACCAGCGCATGCGGTCCGCGGTGAAGTCCCAGCGCCAGGATCCGAGGCGCGCCACCCGCTGCGCGCTCGCGAGCAGGGCCTGGTTCTCGATCATGCCTTCCATGGCTTCCGCGGCCCGCAGGATGTAGCGGACCCGGTGGCCGAGGATGCCCCAGTTGATCGGCTTGCTGATGAAGTCCGTGGCACCGGCCTCGTACGCGCGGTTGATGGACTCCAGGTCGTCGAGCCCCGTCAGCATCAGGATAGGCACGTGGCGCCCCGCCGGCGACGCGCGCAGGACCTCGACGGCCTCGTAGCCGTCTATGCCGGGCATCATCACGTCCATCAGGACGATGTCGGGGTGGTCGCGCTCGAATGCCGCCAAACCGGATTCACCGTCCGACACGGACACGGTGCGCAGGCCGGACAGTTCCAGCGTCCGGCCCGCGATCAGGCGGATCGTCGGGTCGTCGTCGACGATCAGTGCCAGCGGCTTGTCGAGCGGACGCTCAGCGTTCGGCACGGTGGCGATCTCCAAGGAGCGGGGCGAGGTGGCGCGCGGCCGTCTCGGTCATGCGCGCGAGTTCCTCGAGGGCCAGCGGAGCGTCCTCCGGCACGCGATCGCGGGACGCGTGCTCCAGACGCCGGGCCAGTTGCGAAACGGAGACGGCGCCCACATTGGCCGACGCCGACTTCAGGGTGTGGGCGGCGCGCGTGAAGCTCGCCGCGTCGGATCCCGCGAGCGCGAGCCGCATCTCCTCCACGAGCGCCGCGGAGGTCTTGATGTAGGCATCCACCACGTCGCGCAGGAGCGCGGCGCCGTCCGATCCGCCGAGCGCACGCAAGCCTTCCAGCACGCTCTGATCGATCTCGGCGGTCGTGAGACGCCGGGCGCATCGGGGCCAGCGGGGTCGGACACGGCGAGATCCGGAAGATGACGCGCCAGCATCTCGGCCAGCTGCTCGCGACGGAACGGCTTGGACAGGTAGTCGTCCATGCCTGCCTTCAGACAGCGCTCGCGGTCGCCCTCCACCGCGTTCGCCGTGAGGGCCACGATCACGGTGCGCTTGGGCACCCTCGTCGCGCGCTCCTCCTCGCGCCAGCGTTCCGTGGCCGCGTACCCGTCCAGTTCCGGCATCTGGCAGTCCATGAACACGAGGTCGTAGCGCTTCGAGCGCAGGCGGTCCAGGCACTCCAGGCCGTTGGCCGCCACGTCCACATGGCACCCCAGCCCGCGCAGCATCTCGCGAGCGACGAGCTGGTTGACCGGATTGTCCTCCACGAGCAGCACCTCGCTGCGGTAGCGCAGCCCCCCGAGGAACTCCGCCGGATCAGGTGTCGCGCCCTCCACGGCGACGCCCAGCAGTCCAGCCAGGGTGCGCTGGAGTTCGGCCTGGCGGGCCGGCTTGCGCAGCCATGCGCCGATGCCGAGTCCTTCCACCAGAGCCTGGTCCGGGACGCGGCTGAGGGAGCTCAGGATCAGGATGGCCGTGGTCTCCTCGGACACGCCGAGCGCGCGGATCGCGCGTGCCACGTCCAGTCCGGACATGCCGGGCATGTGCATGTCGAGGATCACCACGTCCACCGGCCGCAGGGTGCTCTGGAAGAGCTGCAGGGCGCGCGTGCCGTCCTGGGCCACCAGGACCGCCATGCCGAGGCCGGGCGCACTGATGCTCGAGGATCTCGCGGTTGGTCGGATTGTCGTCGACGATGAGGACGCGTCTGCCCCGCAGCCCTTGGCCGGCCCGCTCGGAGGCTGCCCTGGCACGTGCCGCGCTGTCGGCGTCGATGTCCAGCTCCAGGTGGATCACGAACCGCGTTCCGCGTCCGGCACCGCTGTCGAGTCGGATCGAACCGCCCATCAGTTCCACGAGCTGGCGCACGATCGACAGACCGAGCCCCGTGCCGCCGTAGCGGCGGGTGGTGGTCTCGTCGGCCTGCGCAAACGCGTCGAAGATGCGGTCCTGCGCGTCCTCGGGAATGCCGATACCCGTGTCGCACACCTCGATGCGGATCCGCGCGCGGCCGGTCGGCTGGACCTCTCCGCGCGCGCGGATGATCACCTCGCCGCGCTCCGTGAACTTGAGCGCGTTGCTCACGAGGTTCGCCACGACCTGCCGCAGTCGCAGCGGGTCCCCCACGAGCGCCGCAGGCAGTTCCGGCGCAAGGTCGCAGACCAGCTCTATGCCCTTCGTCTGCGCCTCCTCGCCGAAGATCTGCGCCACGTCCTCGAGCGTCTCAGCGAGATCGAAGGGCGTGCGCTCGAGTGTCATCCGGCCCGCCTCGATCTTCGAGAAGTCGAGGATGTCGTTGATGATGCCGAGCAGATGTTCCGCCGAGCGCTCCACCGTGAGCGCCAGTTCGCGCTGCCGCTCGTTGAGATCCGTGTCGAGCAGCAGTTCGGTGACGCCGAGCACGCCATTCATGGGTGTGCGGATCTCGTGGCTCATGTTCGCGAGGAACTGGCTCTTGGCGCGGTTGGCCGCCTCCGCGTCGTCCCGCGCGCGCTGCAGCGCGGCCTCGGTGTGCTTGCGGTTCGTGATGTCGGCGATCGTGCCGAGGACCCGTTTCGCGCGCCCGTCCGCACCCCACTCGACCACCTTGCCCTGCATATGGAGCCAGACCCAGTAGTCGTCGTCCCGCTGCATCCGCAGATCCACCGCAAGCGATGGCAGTTCGTGCTTGACCAGATCGCGCAACGCGGTCCCGACCCGGGGCCGGTCCTCGGGATGCACGCGCTGGAACAGCGTCGCGACGGTCGTCTCCGTCTCGGCCTTTCCGCGACCGGACAGGGGACCCCATTCCTGGCTGAGGAAGACGCGACCGCTCTCCGAGTCGCAGTCGTACAACGTGAGCTCGGATGCACTCAGGGCGAGCGCCAGCCGCTCGCGAGCGCGCTCCAGATCGTCGGTGCGCTCCGCGACGCGCGCCTCGAGCTGCAGGCTGTAGGCTTCCAGGGCATGGTCGCGCTCCTGGATCTGCCCCAGCATCGCGTTGAAGCCCTCGATGAGCGTGCCCACCTCGTCGTCACCGGAGCGGCGTGCCCGGATCGAGTAGTCGCCCTTCTCGCGGATTCTCCGCCGCCGCCTCCGCGAGTTGCAGCACCGGCCCGGATATGAGTCCCTGGAGGCGCCGCGACAACGGCAGCGCGACCAGCGCGAGCACCGCGATGATCGTGATGCCCATGACCGTCAGATTCGTCAGGAGCGCGGCCGCTGCGGGCGCGAGATCCGAGAACAGATGGACATATCCCACCACCTCACCATCCACCGCGCACCGGCTCCTCGGCCTCGGCGCCCAGCCCGCCGAGGAGACGGCCGTTGCCGACGGCGTCTCTTCCGGGGCGGCGGTAGGTGGCGAGCACCTCGCCGCCCGGCAGGACGATTCGCGCCTCCAGCACCTCGGGCTTCTCCCGCAGGGCCGCGAGCATGACGTTCGCGGCTTCGCTGTCCTGGAAGGCGATGGCGGCACCGCGGTACTGCCGATCATCTTGGAGAGGCTCGCCATCTCGGCACGCGCCTCCGACAGCGCCGAGCGCACCTCGGCGACAGCAAAGACGAGGTAGCACAGCAGCACGCCGACCGCAGTCGACACCATTGCGAGGCCGGTGAGCTTGCTGCTTAGGGACCAGTGACGGAAGGGCTTCACGACGGTCTTCCCCGGACGACGCGCGCGAGTTTCAGTACCTGCGAGCTGAGCTTCAGGCTGGCGCGGGATGTCGCCTCCACGTTCACGTCGAAGGCGATGCGGTTGTCCACCCTGACGAGTCCCACCATGCCGCCGCGCTCGACGAAGCCGTCGGAATCGCCGAGCGTCAGGGTGGCCTGTGTCTCTGCCCTGCGGCGGGCGTCCGACGCCATGTGCTCGTCGACGGCTCCGAAGAAGAGGACGTGACAGCCGCGGATGTCCTCCGTACGCAGCCCGCGCCGGACGCGGACGGCGTGTCCCTGCACGGTCCTCGTCTCCAGCACTGTCAGTGCCGGGCCGAGGTCGTCGTCGCCGAGCACGCAGACGGTCAGGGTGCTGCCCGCGGGCAGGAGGGCCGGCGGCCACTCCGTGAACTTCGCGAAGTTGAAGATGTACGCGACCTTCACGTCGGCCTCCGCAGCCTTCTGCTGGGCCTGCACGACCGATGAGAGCAGCACGGCCGCGACGACGGTCAGCGCTCTGGGGATCACGTTGATGTGCGACAGACGCGCCATGCGGGAGCGGTGCCTCAGCAGCTCCAGACTGCGCGGTGCAAGCACGGCGCGGCGCTGCTCCGCCGCACCGAAGAAGGGGTCGGAATTGAACTCCAGGCGTCGGGGATCGAAGATGCTGCGTGCGATCAGGGACAGTTCGAAGTCCTTCCGCGGTTGCCAGCCAAGGCGGAGGTCGGCCGTCCAGTAGGGATCGACGGGAGGTATTGGTCGCGACTCGTTCACGTAGCGCATCACTGCATCGGGCGACCAGCGTTCCGAAATGTCCGTTTGCGCGTTCAGACGGATGCCATGGCGAGGTGACCGGCATTCGGTCCGCTCCGAAACGCTGCCGAAGTCCACAGGGTGGTGCAGGTTCATCTCGAAGTACGGGTAGCTGACCACAAGACGCGTGAAGTCCGTGGCGCGCCAGTCGGTCGAGAGCTCGAAGCTGTGCGTCTGCGCGGTGCCGAGCCCGTTGTACTGGCTGACACACCCGATATCGGTCGGCGGGCCGCCGACCGGCGCACAGACGGGCGCATCCCCCGCGAGCGCAAGACTTTTGTACTGGTGGAGGAAGACCGTCGCATCGAAGGCCAGCCGGGCCATCTCCTGGTCCCGCATGCCGGTCTGCAGCGAATCCAGTTTCTCCGGGCCGAGGCCGGCACTGCCGCCCATGGTCGTGGTGACAGGAAGCGGCGAGAAGGGCAGTGCGGGCGGCGTGAAGTTCGCGTTGAACCGGGCGTACTTCCCGGCGATCGACGGCAGACGATTTGCGCGTGAGGCTGCGATCCATACCGAGTGCCGGGCGCTGATGTTCCAGAGCAGACGCGCGTCGGGCTGCGGGTTCATCCCCGCTCACGAGCGAGCTGCGCTCGAGCTTGAGCCCGAGCATGACGCGCAGGCGCTCCGCAACGAGCGCGATCTCGTCCTGTGCCAAGACGTTCAGCCAGTCCTCGCGGCCCGAGGGATGCGTCGAAGACACGAACGGATTGCCGCTGTTGTCATGGCCGTGAATGCGATAGCGGCCGCCCACGCGTCGCTCCTCCGGATCCGCGGTGGCACTCACCAGCCCGCCCGTGGTGTCCGCGGCGCGCTTCGTGATGATGTTCACCACGCCGTTCACCGCATTCGAGCCCCAGACCACGGCGCCGGGGCCGCGGATGACCTCGACGCGATCGATATCCTCGAGGAAGGTGTCGGGGCCGTCCCAGAATGTGCCGGAGAACAGCGGCGAGTAGACGGATCGGCCGTCCACCAGCACCAGCAGCTTGTTGGCGAAACCCACGTTGAAGCCGCGGATGGACACGGCCCAGCGGGTGCCGTCGATGCGGGCGACCTCGACCCCGGGAATGAGCCGCAATGCCTCGGGAATGCTGGTGGCCCCGGAGCGCCGGATATCCTCGGCGGTCAGCACCGACACTGCCGCGGCGGTGTCCGCGATGCGCTGAGGGCGGCGCGACACGGTCGTCACCTCGACGCGCATGAGGTCTTCGAGTCCCAGGTCGGCGATCGAGCCTCCGCCGACGGGCGCATCCGCGGCTGCCGCACGGCCGGCGGCCAGCGTGATCAGCAGCAGGATCGGTGCGGCGAGGAGCCGGCGGCGAGGGTCCGTACGTTCGAACATGGGGTTCCGGGGCAATCCATGGATCGAACGTAGTTACGGCCCCCCGGGAGCAATCTTTATCGCCCGGCGCACGGAGGGGATACCCGCGCGCCGGCCGGCGCATCAGTCCGGTCGGGCACTCCGGTCGAGATGCGGACCGAGGAACCGGCCGGTGTGGCTGTCCGGGGCCTGCGCCACGTGCGCGGGCGTTCCTGACGCGACGATGCGACCGCCGCCGCCGCCGCCTTCGGGGCCGAGGTCGATGACCCAGTCCCGCGGTGGCGATGACGTCCAGGTTGTGTTCGATCACGACGATGGTGTTGCCGCGGTCCCGCAGCCGGTGCAGCACTTCGAGGAGCAGGGCCACATCGTGGAAGTGCAGCCCGGTCGTGGGCTCGTCGAGGATGTAGAGCGTGCGCCCCGTATCCCGCTTCGAGAGTTCGAGCGCCAGCTTCACCCGCTGGGCCTCGCCGCCGGACAGGGTGGTGGCGCTCTGTCCGAGCGTGATGTAGCCAAGCCCGACCTCGCGCAGGGTTTCCAGCTTGCGCGCGAGCACGGGTACCGCGTCGAAGGAAATCCCGGGCCTCGTCCACGGTCAGCCCGAGCACCTCGTGGATGTTACGGCCCTTGTAGCGCACTTCCAGCGTTTCGCGGCCGTACCGGCGGCCGTGGCAGACCTCGCAGGGCACGTAGATGTCCGGCAGGAATGCATCTCGACCTTCACCACGCCGTCGCCCTGACAGGCTTCGCAACGGCCGCCCTTCACGTTGAACGAGAAGCGGCCGGGGCCGTAGCCGCGTTCCCGGGCGAGCGGCACGCCGGCGAACAACTCGCGGATGGGCGTGAGCAGCCCGGTGTACGTCGCAGGGTTGGAGCGCGGCGTGCGTCCGATCGGGCTCTGGTCCACGCTCACCACCTTGTCGACGGCATCGAGCCCGACGATCTCGTCGTGCGGCGCCGCCTCCTCCTGGCTACCGTGCAGGTGCCGGGCGACCGCGCGGTAGAGGGTGTCGTTCACGAGGGTGGACTTGCCCGATCCGGACACGCCGGTGACACAGACAAACAGGCCCAGCGGGAAGGCGACGTCGAGGCCGCGCAGGTTGTTGCCGCGCGCGCCCCTGACGACGATCTCACGGTCCGGGTCGGGGGCGTGACGCTCCGCGGGCTGCGGGATCCTCCGGCGGCCGGACAGATACGCGCCGGTCACCGAGTCGGGCGACGCCTCGATCTGGGCAGGCGTGCCCTCGGCCACGACACGCCCGCCGTGCACGCCCGCGCCGGGTCCCATGTCCACCACGTGGTCCGCGCGTCGGATCGCATCCTCGTCGTGCTCCACGACGATCACCGAATTGCCGAGGTCGCGCAGGCGCTCCAGCGTGGCAAGCAGGCGTTCGTTGTCACGCTGGTGCAGGCCGATGGACGGCTCGTCGAGCACGTACATCACCCCGGTGAGGCCGGTACCGATCTGGCTCGCGAGCCGGATGCGCTGGGACTCGCCGCCGGAGAGCGTGTCGGCGGCGCGATCGAGGGAGAGGTAGCCCAGGCCCACGCTGGCCAGGAATCCCAGGCGGGCGCGGATCTCGTGCTGGATGCGCTCGGCGACGGCAGCGCGTGAGCCTCCCAGGGACAGCGCGTCGAAGAAGGCGCGCGCCTCGGCGATAGGCAGCCGTTCCACCGCGGGCAGCGTGCGGTCGCCCACGAATACGTGCCGCGCCTCGCGCCGCAGGCGTTCACCGTGACAGTCGGCACAGGCCGCGTGGGTGAGATAGTGCGCCAGTTCCTCGCGGACCACCGGCGAGTCCGTCTCGCGGTAACGGCGTTCGATGTTGGGGACGATGCCCTCGAAGGTGTGCTCGCGGACCACCTGGCGGCCGTTCTCGCCGGTGTAGAGGAACCGGATCTTCTCCCGGCCGGAACCGCGCAGGAGAAGCTTCTGCGCCGGCTCGGGCAGGGTCTCGAAGGGGGTTTCCAGGTCGAAGCCCGCGTGCGCCGCGAGGCTCTCCAGCATCTGGAAGGTGAAGGCGTTGCGGCGGTCCCAGCCCTTGACCGCCCCGGCGGCGAGCGACAGGTGAGGAAAGGCCACGATCCGCCGGGGATCGAAGAAGCTTTCGTGTCCCAGGCCGTCACAGCGCGGGCAGGCGCCTGCCGGGTTGTTGAAGGAGAACAGGCGCGGCTCCAGCTCCGCGAGCGTGTAGTCGCAGTGCGGGCAGGCGAAGCGCGACGAGTAGACGTGCTCGACCGCACCGTCCATGTCGGCCACGGTGACGCGTCCGTCGGCGAGGCGCATGGCGGTCTCCACCGATTCGGCGAGCCGCTGCCGCGCGTCCTCGCGCACCTTGAGGCGGTCGATCACCACCTCCAGCGTGTGCGGACGGCTGCGCACGAGCTTCGGCGGCGGGTCGATCTCCATCACCTCGCCGTCCACGCGGGCGCGGATGAAGCCCTGGGCGCGCAGGTCGTCGAGCAGATCGAGATGTTCGCCCTTGCGTCCGGTGACCACCGGCGCCAGGACCATGATCCGCGTGTCGGCGGGCAGGGCGAGGATCGCGTCCACCACCTGGGACACCGTCTTCGCGGCGAGAGGCACGCCGTGGTCGGGGCAGCGCGGCTCGCCCACGCGGGCAAACAGCAGCCGCAGGTAGTCGTGGATCTCGGTGACGGTGCCCACGGTGGAGCGCGGGTTGTGGCCGCCCGCCTTCTGCTCGATGGCGATGGCGGGCGACAGCCCCTCGATGAGGTCCACGTCCGGCTTCTCGGTGAGCTGGAGGAACTGCCGGGCATAGGCCGAGAGCGACTCCACGTACCGGCGCTGGCCCTCGGCGTAGAGCGTGTCGAAGGCGAGAGAGGATTTGCCCGACCCCCGACAGCCCGGTGATGACCACCAGCCGCCCCCGCGGGAGGTCCACATCGACGTTCTGCAGGTTGTGGGTGCGCGCTCCCGCGAACGCGGATGTAGTCCATGAAGCCACTCGGAGCCGGAGGGTAATCAGCTAATATACCGCTGCTGGTTTTCTCCTCACAGTTGCTTCTGCCCGCAGCGCTCCGGTTGCGGCGGGCGGGAGGCGACGCCGATGTTTCGCCGGTCGCACCGCGACCGGACGCGCGACTCCAACGGAATCATGGCTTCACGTTCGCCCGGCTCCCCGGCCACCCGCATGACCCCGATCGAACTGCGCTCGAGCCTCGCGCTCGCGTCGGTGTCCGGGCTGCGGCTGTTCGGCATGTTCGTGATCCTGCCGGTGTTCGCGCTGTTCGCCGAAGGCCTGCCCGGCGGGCAGGATCAGCGTCTCGTGGGCCTCGCTCTCGGGGTGTACGGTCTGACCCAGGCGGTGCTGCAGATTCCCTTCGGCTGGCTGTCCGACCGGTGGGGACGCAAGCCCACCCTCTATGCCGGTCTGCTGGTGTTCGCGCTGGGCAGCTTCCTCGCGGCGATGGCCACCACCATCCACGGCGTCATCCTCGGTCGCATGGTCCAGGGCGCAGGGGCGGTCTCGGCGGCGGCCATTGCGCTCACGGCCGATCTCACGCGGGAAGAGGTGCGGACCAAGGCCATGGCCATCATCGGCATCACCATCGGCGTGATGTTCGCATTGTCGATGGCCGTGGGCCCGTGCTGGACCGGCTGATCGGGGTGCCCGGCATCTTCGCCATGACCGGCGTGCTTGCGCTCGGTGCCGTCGCGATGGTGCGGTTCGCCGTGCCGCAGCCTCCCGTGATCCACACCACGGAGGCCCGGCCGCGGGTGGTGGAGGTGTTCGCCGACCGGGAACTGCTGCGGCTCAACGTCGGCATCTTCGTGATCCACGCGGCCCTGATGGCGCTGTTCGTCGTGATCCCCGGAATGCTGCGCGACGCCGGGCTGTCCGCGCAGGACCAGTGGAAGCTCTACTTTCCGGTCATGAGCGCCGCTTTCCTGATGATCATTCCCGTCATCGCCATCGCGGAGCGCCAGCACCGCCTGAAGCTCGCCTTCATCGGTTCCATCGTGCTGCTGGGCGCCGGGGTCGGTCTGCTGGCCGTGGCCTCCGAATCGACCATGCTGATCGGCATCGGCCTGCTGATCTTCTTCAAGGCCTTCAACTTCCTCGAGGCGAGCCTGCCCTCGCTCACGTCGCGTCTGGCGCCGGCGCGGGCCAAGGGCACGGCGGCCGGCGTGTTCGCCAGCGTGCAGTACCTCGGCACCTTCGCGGGCGGCGCGGCCGGCGGATTCATTTCCCACGCGTATGGTCCCGGCGCGGTGTTCGTGACCTGCGGCGCGGTGATCGCCCTGTGGTTCCTGGTGGCCGTCGGCATGTCCGTGCCGGTCGTGCGCACCTATCCGGTTCCGCTCATGGACGACGGACGCATTCCCGGCCTCGTCCAGCGCCTGCGCGCGCTGCCGGGCGTGCGCGAAGTACTTCAGGTGTCACCCGGTGGCACCGCCCAGTTGAAAGTGGACATGGCAAGGTTCGATGAGGACAATGCCTTGAGATTGATTCAGAAGGAGATCTAGCGTGGCTTCCGTCAACAAGGTGATTCTCGTGGGCAACCTCGGGCGCGACCCCGAGGTGCGTTACACCCCCGACAACGCTGCCATCACGAACATCAGCATCGCCACCACCGACTCGTGGAAGGACAAGAACGGCGACAAGCAGGAACGCACCGAGTGGCACCGCGTGGCGTTCTTCGGCAAGCTCGCCGAGATTGCCGGCGAATACCTCAAGAAGGGCAGTCAGGTGTACGTGGAAGGGCGCCTGCAGACCCGCAAGTGGCAGGACAAGGAAGGGCAGGACCGCTATACCACCGAGATCATCGCCGACCGCATGCAGATGCTCGGTTCCCGGTCCGGGATGGGCATGGGCGACACCGCCGACATGGACTCCGCGCCCCCGCCGCCATCGCGCGGATCCTCGGGCGGGGGCGGGCGGTCGTCGTCCTCCAGCGGGCCGAAGTCCGGCTCCAAGTTCGACGACCTCGAGGACGACATCCCGTTCTAGCGGACGCCGGCTGCACGCGGATCGCGCCGCAGGCGCGGCTCGCGTGCCGTGGTCCTCCGAGGCGGTCGTCGCGGGTGCGTGTCAGGCGATGCGCACCAGCTGTGCCCGCGGACGTGCGATCTGCGCGCGATTTCCCATCTGCATGAGCAAACGGTCGAAATACTCGATCGTGCGGCGCAGGCCCGCGTCCAGACCCGTCGAGGGCTGCCAGCCCAGGGCCTGTTTGGCGAGTCCGATGTCCGGGCAACGGCGGCTGGGGTCGTCCGGCGGCGCGGGGCGGTACTCGATCACGGAGCTTGACCCCGTCAGGTCGATCACCCGCTGCGCGAGCTGCAGCATCGTCACCTCGTGCGGGTTGCCCAGATTGATGGGGCCCGTCACGTCCTCGCCCGATTCCATCAGGCGCACGAGCGCCTCCACCATGTCGTCCACGAAGCAGAACGACCGGCTCTGGCTGCCCGTGCCGTAGACGGTGATGGGCAAGCCCTGCAGCGCCTGCATGATGAAGTTGGACACCACGCGCCCGTCGTTCGGGTGCATGCGCGGTCCGTAGGTGTTGAAGATCCGCGCCACCTTGATCCGCAGCCGATGCTGGCGGTGGTAGTCGAAGAACAGTGTCTCGGCGCAGCGCTTGCCCTCGTCGTAGCAGGAGCGCACGCCGACCGGATTGACGTTGCCCCAGTAGTCCTCCTTCTGCGGGTGCACGGCGGGGTCGCCGTATACCTCGCTCGTGGACGCCTGCAGGACCTTCGCCTTCACGCGCTTCGCCAGCCCCAGCATGTTGATGGCGCCGTGCACGCTGGTCTTGGTGGTCTGCACGGGATCGAACTGGTAGTGCACGGGGGAAGCCGGACAGGCGAGGTTGTAGATCTCGTCCACCTCGACGAACAGCGGGAAGGTCACGTCGTGACGCATCAGTTCGAAGCGCGGCGAGGTGAGCAGCGGCGCGATGTTGTCTCGCGTGCCGGTGAAGAAATTGTCTGCGCACAGGACGTCGTGGCCGTCCGCCACGAGACGTTCGCACAGATGGGAGCCGATGAAGCCGGCGCCGCCGGTCACCAGGATGCGTTTCCTCAGGTGCTGCATGGCTTGCCTCCGCTGCGGATCCAGGGATTCCCTCTATCGGCGCGGGGGCGGAGGGACTTGAGGACTGCCGGCCCACGGCCAGCGGGTCAGGGCGCCGCCGCCGAGGTTTCGGCAGCCTCTGCCGCGGTGAGCGCCTCCCCGCAGAGCTCGGTCCAGCGTGTGAGCCGCCGCACCACGTCGCTCTCGGTGGCGCTCACCTCCAGGGCCGGCGCGAAGGCACGGAACTTCTCGATGGCGGCGAGCACCAGCGCATGCACTTCCCAGGCGGGCAGGCCAAGCGGAGCTCCCAGGAGGGTCGCCTGCTTCAGGACGGTTTCCGGCGTTCCGTCGGCGCCCGGGTCCGCCGCGATCAGACGGTTGGCGAACCGCACGAGCGACGCGGTGGAACCCGGCAGCGGCGCGGCCGCGGTGGCCTCCGCCGCGATGCACTCGAGCACGGCAGGCGGCATCGCCCAGACCTCGCCGACCGCGCGGCCGATTTCCGGCAGCGTGATGCCGAGCACCGAGCGGGCCGCCTCGTCCATCGTCGCGCCGCCCGCGACCAGCGTCTCGATGTCCGCGAAGTCCTCGGCAAAGTGATACATGGTCAGCATGCGGCCGAGATTGAAGAGCATGCCCGCGAGGAAGGCCTCCTCGGCGATCTGCGGTCCCTGGCGGGAGCACAGGTGGCGCGCGAGCAGACCGGCGAGGAACGCGGAGATGGATTCCTCGCGCAGCCGGCGGGCGTCCTTCTTTCCGCGAAGTGGCCGAAGCATGCCAGACCGTTGCACGTGAGCCGCACCTGCTCGACGCCCAGCAGGCTGATGGCTTCGCTGACCGTCTTGATGCGACCGGCACCGCGCGCGTAGTAGGACGAGTTCGCGAGCTTGAGCAGGCGGCTCGCGAGTGCCACGTCCCGCAGGACGACGTTGGTGAGCCGGGTGACGGAAGCGTTCTCCGCGTCGCGCGTGATCGCGTTCACGTCCGCGAGGGTGCGGGAGATCGCCGGGAAATCGCCCTTGCGTTCGATGCGCTTCAGCACATAGGCCACGGTGCCGTGGACCGCGGCCGCCGGCGTCGCCTCAGGGGCCTTGCGCAGTCGTTCCCAGGCCTGGAGGAGCGCCGTGTGCATCTCGCGTGCACCCGCGAAGCGCAGCGCGGGCTCCCGCGCCGTCGCGCGCCGGTACACGCCCGCGAGACCGCCGCTCGGATCGATCGCCATCAGAGGGGTGATGTCCGCCTCCCGACGGATGATCCACTCGGCCATCTCGCGACGGGAGCCTTCGGGGACGGCCCTGCGCCCCGTGACGCACTCGTAGTAGATCTGGCCCAGCGCGAACACGTCGGTCCGACCGTCCAGGGGGCGGGACAGGAACTGCTCCGGCCGCCATGTACGGTACGGTGCCTGCGATCAGTCCTGGCGCCGTGCCCTGAGCGCCCCGACGCGACAGGTCGAAGTCCATGATGCGCGGCTTGCCCGCCTCGTCGCTCATCACGTTGTTCGGGTTCAGGTCCAGGTGCAGGATGTCCTTGGCGTGCGCGTAGGCCATGGCATCCACGATCTGCGCCGTCACGCTGAGCGCGTCCTGGAGAGGCAGCCCGCCTCTGGCGGCGAGGTCCTCCCTGAGCGCGCGGCCCTGGAGGTACTCGAACACCAGATAGCCGATGTTGTGGAAGCGCCCCGACTCGTACAGCGCGACGATGTTCGGGTGGCGCAACTGGGCCAGGTTGCGCGCCTGGTCCGAGACGCTGCCCTCGCCCGCCTGCAGTTCCGCCACCTCGTTGACGAGCTTGAGCGCCACGTCCCGGTCGAGATCGGGGTCTCTCGCGAGGAAGACGGCCCCCTGCGTCCCCCGGCCGAGTTGCCGGAGGATCACGAACCGGCCGATGCGCTG
Source organism: Ottelia alismoides (assembly GCA_037367405.1). NCBI lineage: Eukaryota > Viridiplantae > Streptophyta > Magnoliopsida > Alismatales > Hydrocharitaceae > Ottelia > Ottelia alismoides. Next base: position 42,809 of record JAZKJV010002078.1, read on the forward strand.
CTGGGGACTGGACGGGGTGGTCATCGGGAGGAGGCGCCCTGGACGCCGGGTGAACGGGAACAGAGCAGGTTAACGGCAGGGCGTCGCGGGACTGCACCCCTGAAACCGTCCGGCAGCGCGGCGCCTTCAGAACACGATCTGAGTCGCGGCCCTCGGTGCCGACCGTGCCGTCCGTTCCGCGAGGAGCCGGTCGAGGATGCCGCGGGCATCCCCGGGGTAGTGCCGAAGCGCGCGCAGTTCGCCCACACGCTCGGACAGGCGCCGGGCGAGGCGTACCAGCGGCCGGCCCGACGCATAGTGACGCCACAACGAATGGCCCTTCCGGGCGGCGCGCACCCGCCAGACGTTGCCCGGCAGGCGGCGGAGTGCAGGCTCGGCGGACGGTTCCCCGCTCCGGGACAGGCCGGCGCGGAAGCTGACGCAGACGTTGCCCCCGTCCGCGGAGTGCCAGCAGTCGAGGGCCGTGAGCCCGGCCAGTTGTCCGGCCAGTTCCAGGGTCGAGCTGTTGAAGTTGAACAGGTGGGCAAAGTGGTACAGGTGTCCCGGGGACTGACACGTCGCCTCGATGTTCGGAACCTCCACCACCAGGGTGCCGCCCGGGCGCAGCCACCGTCCGATCCGGGTCAGCGCGGAGACCGGGTCCCGCAGGTGCTCCAGCACGTGGAACAGCGTCACGAGGTCGAGCGAGCCGGGATCGATCCGGGCCTCCAGCACACTGGCGGACTGGATCTCCAGGCCGAGGACCTGCGCCGCGTGGGCCGCGTAGCCCCGGTGCGGTTCGACCCCCGTCACCTGCGCGCCCGTGACGCGTGACAGCAGATAGGCGAACTCGCCGCCGCCGGAGCCCACATCGAGTGCCCGGCGTGCTTCGAAGGCAGGGGCGGGCAGGCGGGCGATCCGGTGCAGCGCGACCCGTCCTGCCCGCAGCACGTGGCGCCGCGATGGCGCGGACTGCTGCTTGTACTGCTCCCGGTAGGCATTCCGGTAGAAGGCGTCGATGGCTGCCTCATCGGGCAGGGGATCGGTCCGGGCGAGACCGCAGCCGTGGCAGAGCACGGTGCGCAGCGCTGCGCGATCGCGGTCGTGCTCCGAAAGAACTTCGGAACTGATCTCATGGCAGAGCGGACAGGGATGGCGGCATTCAGAGTGGCGTGCATGGTGTCTTCTTCTGGGTCTTGGAGTCGTGAGCGTCGTGCGGCGCGCAGGGCGCCCGGACGCGCACGAAGCCGGTCGTCGTACCGGACGGCGCAGGATCGGGGGCGTGGGGATTCGGCGGGCGGCCGATGGGCCGTGGTCAGGTGGGGACGGGCGGCGCCTGGGCGAGGGAAAGCCGGCCAGCCGAGACTTGCGTGTCCGGCCGGCAGGGCGCGCGACTCGCCGACGCGGGTGTCGGAACGGACAGCCGCCGCGACACCTGGCAGGCCTGCAACGGAGGGCTCCGCCTGGGAAGGGGTTGGGCTACCATCGCGGCGGTGCGATTCGGCCACCACGATGGTCGCGAGCGACCGTGTGTCGAGCGTGACCGAGGGCGCCGGGTTGTCCTCGTCCGCGGCCAGGAAGGTCGGAGCGCGAGTCTGTTCGGGCAGATGGATGCCGACCGGATGCGGTTCCGCAACGGGTGCCGCCGGTCCGGTATCGTTCGCCGGGTGCGCGTGGAGCAGCGGCGCGAGACACAGCAGACACGCGAGGATGAGGATTATCAGCGTGGTGAGCCTGCCCGGCCGGTGACCCTCCAGGGGCCCCGGCGCATTCGGACTCGGGGTCGGCGCGCAACCAGACATGGCCCCGTAGACTGAAGATGCCGTGGCGAGTTCCTGGCCGCGCGGGGCGACAAATGCAGAGACCGCAAGTCTCATGATTCTGCGGCACCGGGGGCGGGAGTCATTCCTGTCGATCGGGCCCGACAACACGGAGGAGTCATGCAATTCGATATCCGGAAGTTCCTGCTTGGCCTGGTGCTGACGATTTCGGCCGGAAGTCATGCGGCGGCCCAGACCATCCGCGTCGCCCACGTGGACCCGCTCAGCGGGCCCTTCGCCCTGGTCGGTGAAAGTGCCGGGCGGATGCTCAAGGCCGCGGCCGAGGATGTCAATGTGCGGCGGCGTCCTCGGCGGCCAGAAGCTCGAAGTGGTGGGAGTTCGACGGCAAGGGCAGCCCGCAGGACAGCGTGCTTGCCCTGAAGCAGATCATCGACTCCGGCATCCGGTACGTGTCCCTGGGGTCCGGATCGCACGTGGCCCACGCCCTCATCGACGCCATCAACAAGCACAACAGCCGCAATCCCGGCAAGGAACTGCTGCTGCTCAACATCGCCGCCCAGGACCCGCCGCTGACCAACGAGAAGTGCAGCTACTGGCACTTCCGCTGGGAGGCCAGCACGGACATGCGGTGAACGTGCTGACCGACTTCATCGCGCGGCAGAAGGCTTCGCCGAAGGTCTATCTCATCAATCAGGACTACTCCTTCGGCCAGTCCATCAGCAAGGGCGCGAAGGAGATGTTCGCGAAGAAGCGGCCGGACATCCGCATCGTGGGCGACGACCTGCATCCCCTGGGCAAGGTGAAGGACTTCGCGCCCTACGTGTCGAAGATGAAGGCGGCCGGCGCCGAGGTGGTACTCACCGGCAACTGGGGGCCCGACCTGTCGCTGCTCGTGAAGGCGGCGCGCGATGCGGGTCTGGACGTCACGTTCTACACGCTGAACGCCTTCAACGCGGGTGTGCCGGGCTCCATCGGCAAGGCGGGCGGTGACCGCGTGCGCCAAGTGATGTCCTGGCACGCCAACGTCGCCGACAACAAGCTCGAGAAGTTCCTCGTCGACTACAGGAAGCGCTACAACGAGGACCTGTGGCTGAGCCTGCCCAAGCTGCAGATGGACATGCTTGCGCGCGCGATCGACACCGCGAAGTCCGCGGAGCCCGTGAAGGTGGCCGCGGCGCTGCACGGCATGCGCTACGTGTCCGAGACGGGCGAAGTGTGGATGCGCGCCGAGGACCACCAGCTGGTCGCGCCGCAGTACGTCGCCACCTTCACGAAGACCGGCGGTGCAGTGAAGTACGACGCCGAAGGGACCGGCCTGGGCTGGAAGACCGAAGACCGCTTCGAACTGAACGAAGTGGCGTTGCCGACGACCTGCAAAATGGAAGTGCCGAAGTGATCCGGCGGTCGACTCATCCTTTTTTCTCCATTCGCCTCTGTCGACGGACTGCATGAAAGCCTACGAACTGAAAGCCATCCAGAGCCTCGACAGCCTCACGCGCGTCGAGCGTGACGTCCCGAAGCCCGGCCCCGGTCAGGTCCTGATCCGCACCCGCGCCTGGTCGCTCAATTTCCGCGACACGCTGGTCGCTCGCGGCGCCTACGGCTCGCCACCCAAGGCGGGCCTGATTCCGCTGTCCGACGGCGTCGGCGACGTGGTGGAACTGGGCGAGGGCGTCCACCGCGTGAAGGTGGGCGACCGGGTGGCCGGCTGCTTCATGCAGGAATGGACCGCCGGCGAGATTCACCCGCGCGCAGCGGTGTCGGCGCTGGGCGGCGCCATCGACGGCATGCTGGCGGAGTACGTGGTGCTGTCGCAGGAAGGCGTCGTGAAGGTGCCCGCGCACCTGACCGACGAGGAGGCCGCGTGCCTGCCGTGTGCAGCCGTCACCGCGTGGAACGCGCTGGTCGTCGAATCCCGCATCAAGGCGGGCGATACGGTGTTGCTGCTGGGGACGGGGGGCGTGTCGTTGATCGGCCTCCAACTCGCGAAGATGCACGGGGCGCGCACCATCATCACCTCCAGCAGCGACGAGAAGCTGGAACAGGCGCGCGCACTCGGCGCGGATGCTTCCGTCAACTACCGCGTCCAGCCGGACTGGGAGAAGGCGGTGATGGACCTCACCGACGGCCGCGGCGCGGACATCGTGCTGGAAGTCGGCGGCGTGGGCACGTTCGACAAGTCGCTCGCCTCGCTGCGGTTGGGCGGCCGCCTCTGCATGATCGGCGTGCTAACGGGGGTGTCCGGACCCGTCAACACGGCGGCGATCCTGCGGCGGGGCATCCGAGTCCACGGCATCTACGTGGGATCGCGCGAGATGTTCGAGGACATGAACCGGGCCATCTCCGCGCACGAGATGCGGCCCCCGATCGGCCGGCGTTTCGGGTTCGAGGACGCGCGGGCGGCCTACGACACGCTGGTGAGCGCCACCCACTGGGGCAAGGTCACGATCTCCATGACCTGACGCCGCGCGGGTCAGGCCGGCAGGTCGCGGTCCCAGGAGGGCGTGGGGCCGAAGGCCTCGACGCAGTGGTCGATGAAGGCCCGCAGCTTGGGTGCCGGCGGCCGGCCCGGGAGGTAGGTAGCCATCAGAGCGCTTTCCTCGAAGGGCCGGTACTCGCGCAGCACCGTCCGGAGCGTGCCGGCGCGCAGGTCGGGCCCGACGATGAAGGTCGGGAGCACCGCGAGGCCGAGACCGGCGAGCACGGCATCGCGGATCGTGAGGCTGGAGTTCACTCGCAGGTTGCCGCGGGCATCGGCGGTCTCGACCTGGGTACCGCGGCGGAAGCGCCACGCGCCCGCCTGCTGCAGCACGGGGTAGACGATGCAGTTGTGGTCGGCGAGATCGGAGACGGTCTTCGGCTCGCCGTGGGCGGCGAGATAGGCGGGGGAGCCGCACAGCACCCAGCGGATCGGGGCGAGCACCCGCGCCACGACATTGTCCGAAGGCGAGGGCGCCAGCAGGATGGCCGTGTCGAGGCCGCCCTCCACCAGATCGGCGAGGACGCTGTCGCGGCACGTGAGGTCCACCTCCACCTCGGGGAACTTCTTCAGGAACGAGGCCACTACCGGGCCCATGTGCATCATTCCGAAGGTCCACGGCGCGCTCACTCGCAGACGGCCCCGCGGCACGGACTGCAGGTGGGCCACGGCGAGGTCGATCTCCTCGGCCTCGCGGGCGATGCGGGCGCAGTGCTCGTAGACGCTGGCACCCACCTCGGTGACGGAGAGTTTCCGGGTGGTGCGGTTGAGCAGCCGGGCGCCCAGCGCCTTCTCCAGCCGGGCAACCTGCTTGCTCACCACGGAGGGCGACATGCCGAGGCGCCGGCCCGCTTCGGAGAAGCTCTGGGCCTCGACGACCCGGGCGAACACGACCATCGAGGCCAGGTTTTCCAAGGTTCTTCGCTTCCTGGGAAAGAATGCTTTTCCGGCGCCCGGGCGGCGACGGCGGGGAACACGGCCTACTATAGCGGCTTCCCCCCCGCGCCCGTGCGCCGGTACGATCGGGGGTCACCCAGGAGGGAGCGGCACACTGCGGCCGCCCGGGACACGAGGTCAACACGATGCCATTGCTGAACGTCACGCTCGAAGACAAGTATCTGCTCGACACGGGGCGCATCTTCATCACCGGGACACAGGCGCTGGTCCGCCTGCCGCTCATGCAGCAGCGCCGCGACGCGGCCGAAGGGTTCAACACCGCCTGCTACATCTCCGGGTACCGCGGGTCCCCGCTCGGCGGGTACGACCAGCAGCTCACTTCGGCGTCCAAGTTCCTGAAGGCGCACAACGTCCACTTCCAGCCGGGGGTGAACGAGGACCTCGCCGCCACCGCCTGTTCGGGCAGCCAGCAGGCGCACCTCAACGGCGATTCGAAGTTCGACGGCGTGTTCGCCATCTGGTACGGCAAGGGGCCCGGCGTGGACCGCACGGGCGACGCCTTCCGCCACGGCAACCTCGCGGGCACGGCCCCCAAGGGCGGCGTCCTGTGCCTCATGGGCGACGACCACACCTGCGAATCCTCCACCACCGCGCACCAGAGCGAGTTCGCGATGGTCGACGCGATGATCCCCATCCTGAATCCCGCCGGCGTGCAGGAACTGCTCGACTACGGCATCTACGGCTGGGCGCTGTCGCGCTACTCCGGCTGCTGGGTCGGCCTGAAGTCCATGAAGGACACCATCGACGCCACCGCGTCCGTGGACGTGGACCCGGCGCGGGTCAAGGTCCGCATCCCCGAGGACTTCCAGCTTCCGCCTGACGGCGTCCACATTCGCTTCCCCGACGACTTCCTGGGCCAGGAAGCCCGTCTCCACAACGTGAAGGTGGAAGCGGCCAAGGCGTTCGCACGGGCCAACAGGCTCGACCGCGTCGTCATCGACGCGCCCGAGGCCTGGCTCGGCATCGCCACCTGCGGCAAGTCGTACATGGACGTGCGTCAGGCGCTGCAGTACCTCGGCATCGACGAGCACGAGGCCGGCCGCCTGGGCATCCGGGTCTACAAGGTCGCGATGACGTGGCCGCTGGAGCCCGAAGGCGCCAAGGCGTTCGCGCGGGGCCTGTCCAAGGTGCTCGTGGTGGAGGAAAAGCGCGCCCTCATCGAGCCGCAGCTGAAGGACGCCCTGTACGGCATCGATGCCGCACCGTTCGTCGTCGGCAAGCGCGACGAAGCCGGTCAGATGCTGTTCCAGAGCAACGGCGCGCTGTCGCCCAACCAGATCGCCATCGCGATCGGCAGGCGCCTGCTGGAGCGTCACGACGACCCGCAGCTCCGCGCCCGCCTGGAGGAGCAGGAAGCGCTGTCGAAACGCGCGCCCGAGAAGCCCGCCATGGACCGCACGCCGTACTTCTGCTCCGGCTGCCCGCACAACACGGGCACCCGCGTGCCGGAAGGCAGCCGCGCGATGGCCGGCATCGGCTGCCACTTCATGGCCCAGTGGATGAACCGCAACACGGCCGGCTTCACCCAGATGGGCGGCGAGGGCGCGAGCTGGATCGGCATGGCGCCGTTCGTGAAGACGGAGCACATCTTCCAGAACATCGGTGACGGCACGTACTTCCACTCCGGGTCGCTTGCGGTGCGCGCCGCAGTGGCCAGCGGCGCCACCATGACCTACAAGATCCTCTACAACGATGCGGTCGCCATGACAGGCGGCCAGCACGTGGACGGGCAGCTCACGGTGCCGCAGATCACGCACCAGATGGCCGCCGAGGGCGTGAAGCGCATCGCGGTGGTCACCGACCAGCCCGAGAAGTACGGCTCGAACGCCGGCTTCGCGCCGGGCGTCACGGTGCACCATCGCGACGACTACGATGCCGTGCAGCGCGAGTTCCGCGAGCAGGGCGGTGTCACCGTCATCGTGTACGACCAGACCTGCGCCGCCGAGAAGCGCCGCCGGCGCAAGCGGCGGCGCCTTCCCCGACCCCCAGAAACGCGTCTTCATCAACGACCTGGTGTGCGAGGGCTGCGGCGACTGCGGAGAGAAGTCCAACTGCGTGTCCGTGACACCGCTCGACACCGAGTTCGGTCGCAAGCGGCTCATCGACCAGTCCGCCTGCAACAAGGACTACTCCTGCGTGAAGGGCTTCTGCCCCAGCTTCGTCACCGTGCACGGGGGCGGGGTCCGGAAGGCCGTCTCCAAGGGTGGAGAGAAGGCGGATGCGCCGTTCCCGGCGCTGCCGGCTCCGGCGCTGCCCGCACTCGACGTCCCGTACGGGATTCTCGTCACCGGCGTCGGGGGCACGGGCGTCGTGACCATCGGCGCCATCGTCGGCATGGCGGCGCACCTGGAGGGCAAGGGCTTTGCCGGCCTGGACATGGCGGGGCTTGCGCAGAAGGGCGGGGCGGTGTACAGCCACCTGCAGATCGCAGCCCGCCCGGACGACATCAAGACCGTCCGGCTGGGTGCGGGCTCCGCGCGTGTGGTCCTCGGGTGCGACCTGGTGGTGTCGGCCAGCCAGAAGACCCTGGACACGACCCGGCACGGTACCCGGATGGTGGTGAACACCCATGAGCAGATGACGGGCGAATTCACCCGCAACGCCAATTTCTCCTTTCCCCGGGCCTCCCTGCGCAAGACCATCGCCAACGGCGTCGGCGCGGAGAACGCGGAGTTCGTGGAGGCCTCCCGCATCGCGACGGCGCTCATGGGAGACTCCATCGCCACCAACATGTTCCTGCTGGGCTACGCCTTCCAGCGCGGCCTGATCCCGGTTTCCGCGGAGGCCATCGAGAAGGCCATCGAGCTGAATGGCGCAGCGGTGAAGATGAATCAGGCGGCCTTCCTCTGGGGACGCCGGGCGGCCGCCGATCTCGATGCGGTGAAGGCGCTGGTGGCGCCCAAGGCCGAGGCTGTGCAGAGCACGAAGGTCTCCGAGACCCTCGACGAGATGATCGCCCGCCGCGAGGCCTTCCTCACCGACTACCAGAATGCCGCGTGGGCCCAGCGCTACCGGAAGCTGGTGGACGAAGTGCGGGCGGCCGAGCAGCAGAAGGCGCGGGGGCTGTCCGGCCTGACCGAGGCCGTGGCCCGCTACTTCTTCAAGCTCATGGCCTACAAGGACGAGTACGAGGTGGCCCGCCTGCACACGAGCGAGGAGTTCCGGCGCAAGCTCGCCGCCCAGTTCGACGGCGACTACAAGCTGCACTTCCATCTCGCGCCGCCCCTGTTCGCCAAGCGGGATCCCGTGACCGGGCAGCTGCGCAAGGCCGAGTACGGTCCCTGGTGATGTCCGCCTTCAAGCTCCTCGCGAAGCTGCGCTTCCTGCGCGGGACGGCCCTGGACGTCTTCGGGAAGACGCACGAGCGGCGCACCGAGCGGGCGCTCATCGACCAGTACGAGCGCACGGTGCGCGATGTCCTGCAGCGGCTGGAGTCGGACAACCATGCCCTCGCGGTGCAGATCGCCTCGATTCCGGAGGAGATCCGCGGCTACGGGCATGTGAAGGAGGAAGCACCTCGCGGCGGCGAAGGCCAAGGAGGCGGCGCTGATCGAAGCTTTCCGCGCCGCCCCGGAACGGCAGCGCGCCGCCGCCTGACCTTACCCTCCCGGTGCCACGCAGGGGGGCGCGTACCGGGAGGGATTCCCTGGCCCTTGCAGGGATGCCGTTGTCCTTCAAGCTTTTCCGGATAGGGCCGTAGTAGCGGGGAGAACGGACCCGCGGCTTTGCGCGCGGCCCGAGCGGGAGGCAGTCCGGACACCGTCCGGCTGCCGGACGGCCCACAACAACGGACACCGCCGTACCGGAACCCGATGGTCGAGAGGCGTTACACCGATCCCCCTGAACGCTGCGCCGAGCTGTTTCGCCTGGCGCTTACCTACATGTCCAAGCAGGCGGCGGGCGTGCACCCGATTTCGTACGCCGTCTGGTACGACTACGTCGCAGGCACCAACGTCTCCCTGAAGTCCGAGATCGACGAACTCACCCGGGACGGTCAGAAGCTCGACGAGGAAACCACCTTCCGTCTGTACGAGAAGCACATCGCCGAGATCGACCCGGAGTCCATGTCACGGCTGGGGGAGAACCTCAAGCGCGTGATCACCGAGGTGTCGAACTCCACCAGCACGGTGGGCGAGGGAAGCCGGTGTCTTCGGCAGCAAGCTGGAGGCCGTCGGCACCCGTCTGGAGAAGGAGGAGGTCCCCCTTCCGGAGTTCCGGGGCATCCTCAAGGACACGGTCATGGACACCCTGCGCATGCGCGACACCGTCGTCTCGGTGCAGGCACGGTTGCAGTCCAGCCAGAGCGAGATCGACGAGCTGCGACAGGAACTCGCGCGGGTGAAGGAAGAAAGCCTCGTGGACAGCCTGACGGGGCTGCTCAACCGCCGTGCCTTCGATCTGCGCATCGCGGAGCTCTTCGACAGTTCCGATGGACAGGCCGGCACCTTCAGCATCATCGTGGTCGACATCGACCACTTCAAGCGCATCAACGACGGCTATGGCCACCTGTTCGGTGACCGCGTGATCCGCGCGGTCGGCACCGCGCTGAAGGCCGGCGTGAAGGGCAAGGACTTCGTTGCGCGCTATGGCGGTGAGGAGTTCGCGATTCTCCTGCCGGCCACGGAACTCAAGGGCGCCTGGGCCGTGGCAGAGGGCGTACGCCGTCTGGTGGCGGGCAGCCGCATACGAAGGCTGAACAATGACGAAGTGGTCGGTAATATAACGGTGTCGGCAGGCGTCGCGATCCACCGTGCCGGTGAGCCCATCCAGTCCGTGCTCGAGCGGGCGGATGCCGCGCTCTACCGGGCCAAGAACGGCGGACGCAACCGCGTGGAAACCGCCGACTGATCCGGCCTTGTCGCACTGTTGCTGTGCACGGGCCGGCCATGCCGGCCGTGCCGGCGCGAGCGAGGCGGCATGCATCCGCCCCGCCGATACGACAAGGGCCCTCGCGGGCCGAGGGAAGAAAGACCATGGCCAGCAAGGCGCTCGTGCTGTTCGACCGGGGTCCGTTCAGCGAGATGCTCCTCGCCCTCATGCCGGAACTGGATGCCGGCCTCCAGGCCCGGCTCGATCCCGATACCAACGCTTCCGCACTCACCGCACACGACCTCGACCAGGTCAGGCTGCTGCTCATCGACGTGGAACGCATCGGGCCGAATCCCGCGCTGCGGCTCGTCGAACTGGTCAGGCGCTTTCCCCGGCTGTCCCTGGTCGCCTTCGGCCAGGAGGACGATCTCGCCGGCGCCAGCGCTACCAGCAGGAACCCGGCATCACCTACATTCCCAAGAGCTACAGCCGCGTCACGCTGATCCCGGCGCTGCGGCTGGTGCTGTCCTCGGACCCTGCGGAGTCGGCGCACGAGGCGGTGACGAGCTTTCCCGTGGCCCGCGGCGGCAACGAGTCGGACGCCGTGCCGTCGCTGCGCGATCTCGGCCTCACCGATGCCGAGGCCGAAGTGCTCGGGCTTGCCGCGCAGGGAAAGACCAACCACGAGATCGCGCTCGCCCTCCAGAAGAGCGAGGGCACGGTGCGCATCCAGATGAGCGCCATTCTGCGCAAGCTGAAGGTGCGCAACCGCAGCGAGGCGATCATCGTCGCGATGCGGGTGATCAAGGTCGTACGCTCGCAGATCGAGCACGCGCAGCACGACGAACTTGACATCGGCTTCCTGCTGCCGCACATGGAGTACCGGCGCTACCCCGCCGGGCATGCCGTGTTCCACAAGGGTGACATCGCCGACGAGCTGTACCTCATCCAGCGCGGCCGCATCAGCCTGCCGGAGATCCACAAGGAGCTGAAGGAGCACGACCTGTTCGGCGAGATCGGCATCTTCGCCCCGGACCACAAGCGCACCTGCAGCGCGGTGTGCGCGACCGACGTGGACCTCTTCGCGCTGAGCGAGGACAAGGTGAAGCAGGCGTACTACCTGAACCCGGCTTCGCGATGTTCGTGCTGAACGTCATCACCAAGCGTCTGCTGGGCGGACGCGAGCCGGGCGTCGCCTGACGCGAGACGGGCGCGCGCCCGCCGGACTCGTCCGGAACGCTTCTGCAGACCCCCGCACGCCATCGCGCGGGAAATCTTCCCTATGCCAAACCGCGTATGGCCCGCTGCTGCCGGGGCCGGGCACACTCGTTCCCGAGTTCGGGCATTCCCCCACCGACTCCCTTCCGCCCTCGGGAACGGCTTTGCCGGATCGTACAGGGCGGTTTTTTTTGCCGGTGCCCCGCGGCATATGACCTTGTGCGTATGGAGGCGAAGGGCCGGCGGTGCGGATACTGGGAACCGTAGGCCGTTTCATCTCTCTTCCCTCTTGGGGCGTCCGTCGGGCGCCCTTCTTTTTTTGCGCGGCCCCGTCCGCCGGGATCACTGCAGCGGATGCAGCTGGCCGGCGCGAAGCTGGTCCTCGGACAGGCCCGGCCCGTTCACGAATCCCTGCATGTAGCGGCAGCCCCAGTCCCGGAGCAGTTCCATGTGACGCGGACTCTCGACGCCCTCCGCCACCACCTGCAGCCCCAGCACCTCGCCCATGCCCATGACGGCGCGCACCAGCGTGGCGTCGTTGGCGTCCCGCACGATGTCGCGCACGAACGTCCGGTCGATCTTCACGGTCGAGACGGGGAAGCTCTGAAGCGTGGTCAGCGACGAGAAGCCCGTGCCGAAGTCGTCGAGCGCGAGCTTCACGCCGAGATGGTGGAGTTCGGTGATGGTCTCCCGCGCGTGCGCCTGATCCTGCAGAAGCGCGCTCTCCGTGATCTCGAGTTCGAGCTGCTCCGCAGCGAGTCCGTACTGCGTCAGCGTTGCGGCGACGAGGGCGGCGAACCCCGGCTCCCGCAGCTGATAGGGCGAGACGTTGACCGCCATGTGCTCCACGTTCGCGCCGGCATCCAGCGCCTGCCGGAAGCGGTGACAGGCCCGCTGCAGCACCCACTCCCCGATGCCGACGATGAGCCCCGTCTCCTCGGCGACCGGAATGAACTCGGTGGGGGTGATCCACCCGCGCTCAGGGTGTTCCCAGCGCAGGAGCGCCTCGAGCGCGCGCACCCGTTCCGTCTGGGCGGTGTCCGTCTGGACCTGGAACAGCAGCTGAAGCTCGCCCCGCGGCATGGCGTGACGCAGTTCGGTCTCGAGCCACAGGCGCCGCTGCGAACGCTGGTGCAGATCCGCGGTGAAGAACTGGTAGCCGTTGCGGCCGCGCTCCTTCGCGCGGTACATGGCGGTGTCGGCGTTCTTGATGAGCCCGGACGACGTGTCGGCGTCCTCGGGGAACAGGGTGATGCCGATGCTCGCCGACACCTGCATCTCCAGCCCGTTGAGATTGAACGGGTGCGACAGCACCGCGATGATCTTCTGTGCCGTGACCGCAGCGTCCTCCGCGTGGCGCAGCTCCTCCAGCATGACCACGAACTCGTCGCCGCCGAGGCGTGCCACGAGGTCGCTGCGGCGCACGCACTCCTTGAGGCGCTGGGCCGCGGCACGCAGCAGGGCATCGCCGGCGTCGTGGCCCAGCGTGTCGTTGATGAGCTTGAACCGGTCGAGGTCGATGAACAGCAGCGCCATCGCCCGTGTGCTGCGCTTGGCGAGATCGATGGCGTGGTCGATCTTTCCTGGAACAGCGTGCGGTTGGGGAGGTCGGTCAGTTCGTCGTAGTACGCGAGCCGGTAGAGGTTGTGCTCGGCGTCCTTCAGCCGCGTGATGTCCGAGAACATGGCGACGAAGTTGCGGATCACGCCGTCGGGATCGCGCACGGCACGCACGTTCAGCCACGCCGGATACTGTCGGCCCGACGGCCGCGTGGCGCGCAGCTCGCCGCGCCACGCGCCGTCCTTGCGCAGCGTGGAGATGAGCGCCCGCAGTCCGTGCCCCTGGGACGGGACCACGTGAGGGTGCAGGGACCGCCAGCCGCGGCCGACCAGATCACGCGCGGTATAGCCCGTGATGCCGAGCGCCGCCTGGTTCGCGGTGAGGATCATGCCCGAGCCGTCGAGGATCAGGATGCCCTCGCTCGCGCTGTCGAAGACGGCCGACACCAGCCGCAACCGGTCGGCGCCGAGGCGGTTCTCGGTGGTGTCCACGTGGCAGATGACCGCGCCGCCGTGACCGGAGCCCAGGGGCGTGACGGTCATGGTGAACCAGTGGTCCCCGTCGGGCATGCGGCACGGATACTCGTGCCGCGCGTACGGCTTCGTCCCGTCGAGCACGGACTCGATGGCGAACAGCGCTTCGCTCGCGGACGGATCGTCCGACGCTGCCGACCGTGTGATCTCCAGGTAGTTGGCGCCGGCCGTGGTTCCGGGCGTGATCTCGCCGGTCGGGTTTCTGCCGAAGTGCTCCCAGGCCTCGTTCACCATCAGGATGCGGCCCTGCTCGTCGATCACCGAGATGTTCGCGGTGAGGGCGTCGATCACGGAGCGCAGGAATACGCGGTGCGCCTGGGCCTCGGCTTCCGCGCGGCGCCGCGCCGTGATGTCGACGGCCATCATCACGACCGCCCGCACGTTGCCTTCGTGGGTGTAGATGGGGAACCGGGACACCAGCAGCGTCGCGCGCGTGCCGTCGTGGAGTTCGAGCGTAGTCTCGCTGTCGACCGTCTCCCGGCGTCGCAGCACCTCCACCTCGGCGCGGCGGAAGGGCTCCGCGACGCCAGGCGGAAGAATCTCGAACACGGTCCTGCCTACGATCTCCCGGCCGGTGAGCCCGAAGGCTTCGAGGAACCGGCGATTGGCGAACTGCAGCGCGCCGTTCAGGTCCGTGACGGTGATGAAGGCCGAGGAATGCTCCATGACAGCGAGCAGATCGCTATGGGATTCCTTGAGCGAGCGCTCCGCGAGGACGAGGGAGGTGCGGTCCACGAAGGTCAGAATGGCACCGAGCAGCGCGCTGTTCTGGCTGATCCACGGCGCCACCCGCAGCGCGTGGATGCGGTCACCGACACCGACGATATGCTCGTCCGTCCGCCGCTCGGCCATGACGGCTGCCAGCATCGGCTCGAGCCGCGGCTCCGCGATCTGCTGCTGGATTTCCTCCAGCGCCGCCGGCGCGTCGATCGAGAATAGCCGGCGCGCGGCGGCGTTGACGCGCACGATCCGGAAGTCGAGATCCACCGCCAGAAGTGCATAGCCGATGCTGTGCTGGATGTGTTCGAGGTCGGCGTTGGCGTTCGCGAGGTCGAGGGAGCGGATCTCCAGTTCCTCGTTGACCGTGACGAGTTCCTCGTTCGTGGACTGGAGTTCCTCGTTGGAGGTCTCCAGTTCCTCGTTGGAGGTCTGCAGCTCCTCGTTGGTCGCTTGGAGTTCCTCGTTGACGGACTGGAGTTCCTCGTTGGAGGTCTCCAGTTCCTCGATGAGCGTCTGCAGGTGCTCGCGGGTGATCCGCAGCTCGTTCTCGAGGGCCTCGTCGTTCTCCTCGCGCGCCGCGGCCTCGGGGTTCGCCGTGGCTTCGGCTGCCTCGAACACGAGCAGCATGCTGGCGACAATGCCCTGCACGGGGCAGACGCGCAGGCGCACACCTACGGGCCCGTCCCGTGTGTCCAGCACCCTGGGTCGTCCCGAACAGCTCTCGCCGGCGCCGCGCGCCCGATGGACGAGGGTCAGGAACTCCGTGTGCAGGTCCGGGTGGATGAGGTCGCTCAGCTGCAGCGTCGCCTTGCCGGGGCTCAGCGACAGGAACGGCGCCACGTTGCCGATGACATGGACCGCCTCGTTGCGGTCGTTCAGCAGGACCGACGGGGGCAGGTACGCCTTGGCGGCGAGCGCGAGGAAGTCGTTGGCGTCATGCGGTCCGCGGGCGCGCTCCTCCTGCTGGGCCCGCGGAGACCGTGTCGGCGGCGACCAGGCGAGGAGGCGCGCCCCGCCCCGGGACCTGTACAGGCGTGAAGCCCGGTCCACCTCGAAGAACATGTTCTCCTGGGCGCTGACGCCCTCGGAGCGGCCGAGGAACATGAGACCGTCGTTCTGCAGCGCAAAATGGAACAGGTCCAGGACCCGCGCCTGGAGCGCCGCGTTGAAGTAGATGAGCACATTGCGGCAGCTGATCAGGTCCATGCGGCCGAACGGCGGATCGCGTGCGAGATCGTGGCGCGCGAACACCACGAGGTCTCGCAGGTGCTTCTTGACCTGGTAGCCGTCCTCGACGGACGTGAAGAAGGCCTCGATGCGTTCCGGGCTCACATTGCGCAGCGCGTTGCGAGGGTAGACGGCCCGGCGCGCCGCCTTCATGGCTGCCGTGTCGATGTCGGTCGCGAAGATCTGGCAGGAATGGGAGGCGAGCCGGTCCCCGAAGACCTCGGCGAGCAGGATGGCGAGGGAGTACACCTCTTCGCCCGTCGCACAGCCCGGCACCCAGATGCGAACGCGTTCCCGCGGAGAGCGCCCGCCGAGGGTCCGTTGCAGTTCCGCCTTGAGCGTCTCGAAGGCCTGGGGGTCCCGGAAGAAGCTCGTCACCGAGATGAGCAGGTCCTGGCACAGCATGTCCAGCTCTTCGGGATGTTCGTCGACGTACTGGAGATACTCGCCGAGATTCGCCACGTGGCACGCCGTCTGGCGACGCTGGAGCCGGCGGCGGAACGTCGTGCGCTTGAAGTCCGAGAAGTCGATCTGCGAGCGCGCGCGCAGGCGCGCCACGAGGGCGTCCATCGCGCCGGGCGCCTTGCGCACCTCCGCCGCGGGCACGGTCGTGGTGCCCTCGACCAGATCGGCCAGCGCGGCGGCGATATGCTCGGGTGACAGGACACGATGCGTGCACCCGGTGCGGATGGCCGCCTGCGGCATGCTCGGGTACTTTGCGGACGAGGGCGACTGCACGAACACCTGCCCGCCGGCCGCGTGGATCGCCCGGACGCCATCGGCGCCGTCGCTGCCGGTGCCGGACAGGATGATCGCCACCGCCCGTTCGGTCCGCTCCTTCGCGAGGGAGCGCAGGAGCATGTTCACGGAAGGCACGGGGTGCACGTCCTTCTCCGGCGGGCGCAGCCGCAGCCGGCCGTCCTCGACCCAGACGTCGCAGTTGGGCGGGACGATGTGAATGTGGTCCGGGACAGGCCGGTCCCCGTCGTTCACCTCCACCACGCGCAAGGTGGTCGTGCGCGCGATGAGCGGCACGAGCATGCTGCGATGGGAAGGCGAGAGGTGCTGCACGACGAGATAGGACGACCCGAGGTCCCGCCGCAGCTTGGAGAACAGCGCCCCGAGGGCTTCGAGACCGCCGGCCGACGCGCCGATGGCGACGAGGTAGGGCAGCCGCGCCGTCTCGGCAACAGGCCGAACGTGTTCCGTTTCGGGACCGCGGTCGTTCATGGCGTGACGGAGCCCGGCCGGTCGGTGCAATGGATCTTCAACGCGGTGTTGCCTCCGTGGCAGGGTTGCTGCGATCTCAGGGGCGATACCGGACAGGCTGACCGCTTCTGCCACACCGCTGACATGGTAAAGACTTGCGTTGCGTTTGTCATGATTCGGCGACAGGCTCTGGAGCCGTCCGGCGAGTGTCCCGGACAGCCCTAGAGAGGCCGCTCCGCCGAAGCGCGTACCATCGCGCCGGAACCACTCGAACGGGGAGGGAGGGAGATGAGCCGGATCAGTCGCGTCGAAGTGCACGTGTTCCAGTTCGACGCACGCAATCTTGTCCAGGCGGGCGGGGGGGCCGTCGGCGCCCTGCACTACGGCCCGGGCGGCAGTACCCGACTGACGAAGTACGCGGTCGCGGTCCTTACGGACAACGGTCTGCGCGGGGAATACGTCACCCACTGGGTCGGTTCCGCCGCAGCGCTGGGCTCCACGCTCATGCTTGCGCCCTATCTCGTCGGGCGGGAGGCGGAACAGCGGGAGGGCATCTACGACGACCTGAAGCGCGAGGCGCGCCAGTTCGACCACATGGGGCACGGGCCCCTGGACATCGCCCTCTGGGATCTCGCCGGAAAGAAGTACGGGGTGTCCGTGGGTGAACTGCTGGGCGGTCACCGGAAGCGCCTGCCGGCCTATGCGTCGACCTACCACGCGTCCCGCGGGGACGGGGGGCTGAACAGCAAGGAGGCGTTCGGGGACTTCGCGATGGCCTGCTTCGAGATGGGCTACCGCGCCTTCAAGATCCACGGCTGGAACGAGGGCAACAAGCGCGAGGAGGCGGAGAACCTGCTCTACGTCCGCAAGCGCGTGGGTTCCGCCATGGAGCTGATGATCGACCCGGCCTGTGAACTGCGTACGTTCGCGGATGCGCTCTACGTGGGCCGCGCCTGCGACGAGGCCGGCTACTTCTGGTACGAGGATCCGTTCCGCGACGGCGGGGTATCGGCCTACGCGCACCGCAAGCTGCGCCAGATGCTGAAGACCCCCATCCTGCAGACCGAGCACGTGCGCGGGGTGGAGCCGAAGGCCGACTTCCTCGTGGCGGAGGCGACGGACTTCCTGCGCGTCGATCCCGAGTACGACATGGGCATCACGGGCTGCATGAAGATCGCGCACATCGCCGAGGGCTTCGGGTCGACTGCGAGGTGCACGCCTGCGGACCGGCGCACCGGCACTGCATGTCCGCCATGCGGAACAGCAACTTCTACGAGGTGGCGCTGGTAGGGCCCGACATGCCGAACGCGGTGCCGCCCGTGTACCGGTGCGGTTACAGCGACCAGCTCGATTGCATCGGAGCCGACGGCTGCGTGAGCGTGCCGGAGGGCCCCGGTCTGGGCGTCGACTACGACTGGGACTTCATCGCCCGGAACCGGGTGGCGCTGCACGTGTTCGGAAACTGATCCCTGCGCTGCGGCTGCCATCGCAGGCGTGCGGAGGGCGGCGCTGTGGGCTTCGGAAACGCCGATATACTCCGACTCCCGCGCCCGGGAACCTGACCAGGACCGGGCGCGGCATCGAAACGACGCGCCGTCCCACAAGGCCCGGCACCGTCCCTCACGGAGATACCCTCTCATGGCTCATTCGCTGTCCACCCTGCGCAAGCTCGCCGCCGCCGGCGAGAAGCTCACCATGCTGTCCTGCTACGACGCCAGTTTCGCCGCGGTCTGCGATGCGGCCGGGGTCGAGATGCTCCTCGTCGGGGACTCCCTCGGCATGGTTGTCCAGGGCCACGATTCCACGCTGCCCGTGTCGATCGACGACATGGTCTACCACACCCGGTGCGTCGCCCGAGGCTCCAAGCTCGCGATGATCATCGGGGACCTGTCCTTCGGGTCGTACCAGATGAGCCGGGAACAGGCCTTCGCCTCCGCGGCCCGCCTGATGGCGGCAGGCGCGCACATGGTGAAGCTCGAAGGCGGCGAAGCGATGGTCGACACGGTGCGATTCCTGGTGGAGCGGGGCATTCCGGTCATGGGCCACATCGGCCTCACCCCGCAGTCCGTGCACCAGCTGGGTGGCTACAAGGTCCAGGGCAAGACCGACGACGGCGCGGACCGTCTGCGCCGCGAGGCGAAGCTTCTGGAGGAGGCCGGCGCAGCCGGCGTGGTCCTCGAATGCGTTCCCGCCGGGCTCGGCGCGGACATCACCAAGGAGCGCCAGCTCCTCACCATCGGTATCGGCGGCGGCCCCGGGTGCTCGGGCCAGATCCTGATCCTCCACGACATGCTCGATGTCTACCCGGGCAAGAAGGCGAAGTTCGTGAAGAACTTCATGGCGGGGTCCGCTTCCATCCAGGACGCGATCGCGCGTTTCGTGAAGGAAGTGAAGGCGGGCACCTTCCCCGGCCCCGAGCACTGCTTCTGACCGGGCGGGCGCCGGGGGCGCCACGCGCCCCCGGCGCGCCAGCATCGCGACAAGAACACCACCGCTGGGAGGAACAGATGCAGAAGTACGCCATGTACATCGACGGCCGCTTCGTGGAAGCCGCGGGCGGCGAATGGTTCGACAGCTTCAACCCGTTCACCGGAGAGCCCTGGGCGCAGATCGCCAAGGGCGGGCCGGCCGACGCCGACGCCGCCGTCCAGGCGGCGCACCGCGCGCTCACGCAGGGCCCGTGGGCCCAGCTGACCGCCAGCCAGCGCGGCATGCTGATCCACCGCCTGGGCGAACTCGTGGCACGCGACGCCCGGCGCCTTGCCGAGCTCGAGGTGCAGGACAACGGCAAGCTGATCGCGGAGATGCAGGGTCAGCTGAACTACGTCCCGAACTGGTACTACTACTTCGGCGGCCTCGCGGACAAGATCCAGGGCGCCGTCATTCCGCTCGACAAGAAGGGCTACTTCAACTACACCCGTCACGAACCCGTGGGCGTGTGCGTGGCGATCACGGCGTGGAATTCGCCGCTGCTGCTCACCGCCTACAAGCTCGCCCCCGCGCTGGCCGCCGGCTGCACGGTCGTGGTGAAGCCCTCGGAGTTCACGTCCGCCTCCACCCTGGAGTTCGTGAAGCTCGTGGAAGAGGCCGGCTTCCCGCCCGGTGTCGTGAACGTGGTCACCGGCTTCGGCAAGGACGTGGGCCCGACGCTCGTGGAACACCCCCTCGTTGCCAAGATCGCCTTCACGGGGTCGAGCGCGACCGGGCGTGCGATCAATGAGCAGGCGGCGAAGCACTTCAAGCGGTGCACGCTGGAACTGGGCGGCAAGTCACCCAACATCGTGTTCGCCGACGCGAAGCTCGAGGACGCCGTCAACGGCGCCGTCTCGGGCATCTTCGCGGCGACGGGCCAGACCTGCATCGCCGGGTCCCGTCTTCTGCTCCAGGAAAGCATCCACGACGAGTTCCTCGACAAGCTCCTCGCGCTCGCCAGGACCGCGCGCATGGGCAACCCGATGAGCCCCGAGACGCAGATCGGCCCCATCACCACCCGCCCGCAGTACGAGAAGGTCCTGGGCTACATCGACATCGCCAGGCAGGAGGGGGCTCAGGTGCGACTCGGTGGCGGGCCCGCCACCCGGCCCGAGTGCGGCCGCGGATGGTTCGTGGAGCCCACCGTCTTCAGCGGGGTGAACAACCGCATGCGCATCGCCCAGGAGGAAGTGTTCGGCCCGGTGCTGTCGGTGATCCCGTTCAAGGACGAGGAGGAGGCCGTCGCGATCGCCAACGACATCCGCTTCGGTCTCGGGGCCGGCGTGTGGACCAGCGACATCGGGCGGGCCTTCCGCATGTCCGAGCGCATCCAGTCCGGCACGGTGTGGGTCAACACCTACCGGGTCGTGAGCTACATGTCGCCCTTCGGCGGCTACAAGGAATCGGGGCTCGGGCGAGAGAACGGCATGGACGCGATCCGCGAGTACCTGCAGACCAAGAGCGTGTGGATCAACACCGGCGCGGCGACGGGCAACCCGTTCGTGCTGCGCTGACACAACGACGACAGCCGGAGGAGAGAACATGAAAGGCGTGGTGTTCGCGGGCGACCGCAAGATCGAGTTTCACGAGTTTCCGGACCCGACCCCGGGTCCGGGTGAGGTGGTGCTGGAGATCAAGGCTTCCGGCATGTGCGGCAGCGACCTCAAGTTCTATCGGGCGAAGGGCGGGCCGGCTTCGCTGGGCTTCAAGGCTTCGGCCGGCCCCGTGATCGGCGGTCACGAGCCGTGTGGGGTGGTGGTCGCGGTGGGCCCCGGTGTCGCGCCGAACCAGGCCTGGGAGGGCATGCGGGCCATGCAGCACCACTACCGCGGCTGCGGCGTGTGCCCGCACTGCTCGACGGGCTGGATGCAGCTGTGTGTGGATGGCGTGGCCGAGGTGTACGGCATCACCGGCAACGGCGGACACGCCCGGTACATGAAGTGTCCGGCCCGCACGCTCGTGCAGCTGCCGGACGAACTCTCCTTCGAGACAGGCGCCGCGATCTCCTGCGGCACCGGTACCGCGTGGGGTGCGCTGCAGCGTCTGGGTCTGCAGGGCGATCACACGATCGCGATCTTCGGCCAGGGCCCGGTGGGTCTCTCGGCGACACAGCTCGCAGCGCACATGGGCGCGCAGGTCATTGCGCTGGACACCTCCGACGCGCGGCTGGCGCGTGCGAAGGAACTGGGCGCGCACCATCTGCTCAACCCGAAGAACGTGCCGGACGTGGTGCAGGCGATCCGCGACCTCACGCACGGACGCGGCGCGCACCTGTCGCTCGACGCGTCGTCCTCCCCGCAGGCGCGGCAGCAGGCGGTGAAATGCGTTCGCACGTGGGGCAAGGCGTGCTTCGTGGGCGAAGGCGACACCGTCACGCTCGACGTGAGCAACGACATGCTGCGCCGGCAGGTGACGATCATCGGCTCGTGGACCTTCTCGACCATCGGGCAGGCCGAGTGTGCGCGCTACGTCGCGGACCGCGGCGTAGCCGTGGATCAGCTCTTCACGCACCGCTGGAAGCTGGAGCAGGCCGAGGAGGCGTACCGCCTGTTCGACGCCCAGACGGAAGGCAAGGGCGTGATCCTGCCGTCCTGACGCCACCGCAAGGGGAGAAGCGAAATACCATGAAGATCGCCATCGTCGGATGCGGTGCCATGGGCTGCGTGTACGCGGCCCTGCTGGGCGACGCGGGGCACGAGGTCTGGGCCATCGACACCTGGAAGGAGCACATCGACGCGATCCGGAAGAAGGGGCTGCGCCTGGAAGGGGCGTCCGGCGACCGGACCGTGAAGATGGGGGCGTCCACGAAGGCCGCGGAGGCCGGCGTCTGCGACCTCGTCATCATCGCCACCAAGGCCATGCACGTCGAAGGTGCTGCGAAGGCCGCCAAGGCCATCGTCGGCCCGGACACGCTGGTGCTGTCGATCCAGAACGGTCTGGGTGGTCCGGACACCGCGGGCGCCGTGCTGGGCCGCGAGAAGCTGATGGTCGGCGTGGTGGGCGGGTTCGGGGCCTCCATGCGGGGTCCCGGTCACGCGCATCACAACGGCTGGGAACTCGTACGCCTGGGTGAACTCGCCGGACCCGTCACGCCGCGGCTGGAGCAGGTGGCCGAGGTCTGGAAGTCCGGCGGCTTCCGCGTGAAGTGCTTCGACGACATCGACCAGCTCATCTGGGAGAAGCTCATCTGCAACGTCACCTTCTCGGGAACCTGCGCGATCACCGAGCGCACCATCGGCGAGGTGATGGCCGACCCGGACACCTGGAAGGTCGCGTCGGGGTGCGGCATCGAGGCCTACCGCGTGGCGAAGGCCAAGGGCGTGAAGCTCGACATCACCGACCCCGTGCGCTACATCCGCGAGTTCGGCGAGAAGATTCCCAACGCGAGGCCGTCGATGCTGCTGGACCACCTGGCCGGCCGCATGTCGGAGATCGACGCGATCAACGGGTCGATCCCTCGCGTGGGTGCGCAGCTCGCGATTCCCACGCCGGTGAACGATACGGTGTGCGCGCTCATCCGCGCGAAGGAACGCAGGATGGGCGTGCGGGACTGAGTCCGAGTCGCCACGCGCGGCCCTGGAAGGGGCCGTGCGCGGCGGTCGTTTGCAGGACTACTGCGTGGTCCACCCGCCGTCGACCACCAGAGACGTGCCGGTCACCATGGCCGCCGCCGGCGACGCGAGATACAAGGCGGCGGCCGCGATGTCTTCCAGCCGCGCCAGCTGCCCCATCGGAATGCGGCTCAGCACGAACTGCTGCTTCTCCGGCGTGTTGACCACGCGCCGCACGAGCGGCGTGTCCACGAAGGTCGGCGCGATGCTCACCACCCGGATGCCCTCCGGCGCGAGTTCCACGGCCAGCGCCTTGGTGAAGCCCTCCACCGCATGCTTGCTCATGCAGTAGATCGTCCGGTTGGGCGAGCCCACGTGCCCCATCTGCGACGACATGTTGATGATCACGGCCTCGCCACGGGGCCGGTCCTTCCGCTCGCGCATCTTCGCGACCGCCGCCTGCGCCGCCACCACGATCGTGCGGATGTTGAGGTCGATCATCGTGTCGAGATGCTCGTCGCTCACTTCCGCGATGGGTTCGGGGAAGTTCGTGCCGGTGTTGTTCACGAGGATGTCGAGACGCGGCAGCGCGGCGATGTGTGCGCGCAGGGCGGCTCGGTCCGTCGCGTCGCAGACGATGGCACGGGCCTTCCCGCCCGCCGCGGTGATGTCCGCGACGACGCGGTCGAGGGCTTCGCGCCCGCGGGCGAGCAGGATCACCTCGGCGCCGGCCTGCGCCATGGCGGCGCCGATGGCGGCACCGAGGCCGGCACTGGCGCCGGTGATGAGCGCTACGCGGCCGTCGAGACGGAAGCCGGGCAGCGCGATGGCGGCGTCGGAGGAACGTTGGGTGGTGTCATTCATGGCAGGCGGTTCCGGTCACTGGAAGCCGACGACGGCGTGCGGCACGTAGGGCGCTTCGAGCGCTGCGATCTCCTCGGCGGTGAGCTTCACCGACAGGGCGGCCACGGCATCGTCCAGGTGCTGCATCTTCGAGGCGCCGACGATGGGTGCGGTGACGACGGGCTTGTGCAGCAGCCAGGCCAGCGCGATCTGCGCACGCGGCACGCCGCGGGCCGCCGCGAGGGCCGCGACCGCCTCGACCACCTTGCGGTCGGATTCCAGCGTGGCGCCGTAGAGGGCGCCCATCAGATCGTCGGTGCGCTCGCGCTCGGTCTGTTCGTTCCAGTCGCGTGTGAGCCGGCCGCGGGCCTGCGGGCTCCACGGGATGACGCCGATGCCCTGGTCCGCGCAGAACCTGAGCATCTCGCGCTCTTCCTCGCGGTAGAGCAGGTTGTAGTAGTTCTGCATCGTGACGAAGGACGTCCAGTGGTTCAGCTTCGCCGTGTATTGCGCCTTGGCGAACTGCCACGCGTACATGGACGACGCCCCGATGTAGCGCGCCTTGCCCGCCCTCACGATGTCGTGCAGCGCCTCCATCGTCTCCTCGATGGGCGTCTCGTAGTCCCAGCGGTGGATCTGGTAGAGGTCCACGTAGTCGGTGCCGAGGCGCCGCAGGCTGGCGTCGATGTCGTCGAACAGCGCCTTGCGCGACAGGCCGCGGTTGTTGCGCCCGCCCCGCACGGGGAAGAAGACCTTCGTGGCGAGCACGATCTCGTCGCGCTTCGCGAAGTCCCGCAGGGCCTTGCCGACGATCTCCTCGCTGCTGCCGTCGGAGTAGCTGTTGGCCGTGTCGAAGAAGTTGATCCCCAGCTCCAGCGCGCGCTGGATGAACGGCCGGCTGGCGGCCTCGTCGAGCGTCCACGGGTGGCGGCCGCGGTCGGGCTGCCCGTAGGTCATGCAGCCCAGGCACAGCCGCGACACTTTCATGCCAGTATTGCCGAGTCGAACGTATTCCATGTGATCACTCCCCCAGTGTCCGGTGCGACCGGTTCGAGGGCGCGAGGGTACACCCGACCGGGTGGCCCTGCCCATGGCCCCCGGACGCCGCCGCCTCTTCCCGAGACCCGAACTCCATGACGCTCCCCACCTCCATGCGCGCGGTCGAGGCCGACGCCTTTTCCATCGACGCCCTGAAGCTCGTCGAACGCCCCGTGCCCGTCGCTCGCCGCGGCGAGATCCTCGTCCGCGTGCACTGCGCCAGCCTGAACTACCGCGATCTGGCGATCCTCGCGCAGGGTTACCTGCCGGCGCTGCCGCTGCCCTACGTGCCCGCGTCCGACGCCGCGGGCGTCGTCGTCGCGGTCGGCGACGAGGTCACGCGTTTCCGCGTCGGTGACCGCGTCGTGCCGGTCTACACGCAGGGCTGGCACGACGGCAAGCCCACGCCGGAGCAGCGCACACGGCGCACGCTCGGCGCACCGCTGTCCGGGGTGCTGCAGGAGTACCTCGCGATCCCGGCGGAAGACGCGGTGCCGACACCGGCGAGCCTGACCGACCGCGAGGCTGCCACGCTGCCCATCGCGGCGCTCACTGCGTGGTCCACCCTGCAGGAGGGTGGCGTGAAGCCGGGCGACGCGGTGCTCGTGCAGGGCACCGGCGGTGTGGCGGTCTTCGCGCTGCAGTTCGCGAAGCTGGCCGGCGCACAGGTCATCGTGACTTCCTCCAGCGACGACAAGCTCGCCCGTGCGCAGACGCTCGGCGCGGATGTCGCCATCAACTACCGCAAGACCCCGGCCTGGGACGTCGCCGTGAAGGAAGCCACGGGCGGACGCGGCGTGGACATCGTGGTCGAGACCGCCGGGGGGAGCCTGGACAAGTCGCTGGCCTGCACGGCCTTCGGCGGCTTCGTGGGCGTGATCGGATTCGTGGCCGGCCGGGAGGCGACGATCCCCATCCGGTCGCTGATCGGCCCGATGATCCGCGTGCAGGGCATCGCGGTGGGGTCGCGCACGCGGTTCGAGGCCATGAACCGCGCCATCGTGCAGCACGGCCTGAAGCCGGTCATCGACGCCGTCTACCCGCTCGCAGAGGCCGCGGAGGCGTTCCGCCAGATGGAGCGCGGGGCGCAGTTCGGCAAGCTCGTGATCGACGTGGCCGGAGCCGCAACGTGACGCGCATCGCCATCCTCGACGACTGGCAGGGCGTATCCCGTCACCTCGCCGACTGGCGCGCGCTGGAGACGCGTGCCGAGCTGGTCTTCTTCGACCGGGCCTTCGCCGACGAGGACGACGCGGTGACCGCCCTTGCCGGCTTCGACATCCTGCTCGCGATGCGCGAGCGCACCGCATTCCCGCAGACCCTGATCGACCGGCTGCCGCGCCTGCGCATGATCGCGCTCACCGGCGCGCGGTCCTGGACGCTGGACACGGCGGCGTGCACCGCTCGCGGCATCGTGGTGAGCCGCACGGCGGGCGAGAAAGCGACGGCGGCCACGGCGGAACTCGCGCTGGGCCTGCTGCTGGCGGCGGCGCGGCACATCCCGGCGGCGGATGCCGCCATGCGCGACGGCCGCTTCCAGCAGGGCGTGCCTGCCGGGATCGTGCTCGAAGGCCGCACGCTGGGCGTGATCGGCCTGGGCAAGATCGGCAGCCGGGTGGCCCGGACGGGCACCGCGCTCGGCATGCAGGTGCTGGCCTGGAGCCAGAACATGACCCCCGAGGCGGCGCAGGCCGCCGGCGCGCGTCTGGTGTCGAAGGATGAATTGCTTGCGCAGGCCGACGCCGTGTCGCTGCACGTGGTGCTGTCGGAGCGCACTCGGGGTCTCGTCGGTGCACGCGAACTGGCGTTGATGAAGCCCGGCGCGATCCTCGTGAACACCTCGCGCGGACCGCTCGTGGACGAGGCCGCGCTGATCGACGCGGTGCGGGCCGGCCGGGTGGTCGCCGCTCTCGACGTCTTCGACCGTGAACCTCTGCCGGCGGATCATTCCCTGCGGTCGCTGCCGGGCACCGTGCTGACGCCGCACCAGGGCTACGGCGTGCGCGAGGTCTACGCGCAGTTCTACGGAGAGTCGATCGAGAACATCGTGGCCTTCCTCGATGGACGTCCTTCGCGTCTGCTCAATCCGGAAGTGCTGGAGGGTCGCTCATGAAGGGGCTCGTGGACATCGGCGCGAATCTCTCCCACGAGAGCTTCACCCACGATCGCGAGGACGTGATCGCCCGGGCGGTCGCGGCGGGCGTCGGCGCGATGATCATCACCGGCACCAGCGTCGAGGGCAGTCGCGCAGCCATCGCGGTCGCGCGCGGGCGGGCGCCGCTGCTGCACGCGACGGTCGGCGTGCACCCGCACGATTCGGAAGGCTTCGACGACGCGACGCTGGCGACGCTGGCGCAGCTTGCCCGGGAGGAAGGCGTGGTCTCGCTGGGCGAGTGCGGTCTCGACTACCACCGCGACTACGCGCCGCGCGAGGCGCAGCGCCACGCCTTCGAAGCGCAGCTGGACCTCGCGTCCCGCACGCCGCTGCCGGTCTTCCTGCACGAGCGCGATGCGGCGGACGACATGCTCGCGATGCTGCGGCCCGTCCGCGACCGTCTTGCCGACGCGGTGATCCACTGCTTCACGGGGACGAAGGACGCGCTGCATCGCTACCTCGACCTGGGCCTGTACATCGGCATCACCGGCTGGATCTGCGACGAACGCCGCGGCCTGCATCTGCGCGAGTTCGTCGGCGACGTTCCCCGGGACCGGCTGATGATCGAGACCGACGCGCCGTACCTGCTGCCGCGCACGATCCGCCCCATGCCCAAGCACCGGCGCAACGAGCCCTGCTATCTGCCCTACGTGGTCACCGCGATCGCGGAGAGCACGGGCCGCGCGCCGGAGGACGTGGCGCAAGAGACCGCGGAGACCGCGCGACGGTTCTTCCGCCTGCCGCCCCCGTGATGCGGGCGATTCGACGACGAGTTTCGGGAGGAGCAAGGCGATGAGTGAAGCGAAGAAGGTGTGCATCGTGACGGGCGGCGGCACCGGGACGGGTGCCGCGTGCGCGCGGCAGTTCGCAGCGAAGGGCTGGAACGTGGTGGTGAACTACAGCCGGAGCGCGGATGAGGCCGAGGCGACGGTGGCGGCGTGCCGCGAGGCGGGCGGGGACGCGTTCGCGTTCCAGGCGTCCGTCGCCGACGATGCCGCCTGCCGCGCGCTCGCCGCCGCGGCCACGGACCGGTGGGGCCGCATCGATGCGCTCGTGAACAGCGCCGGCATCACGAAGTTCGCGCACGCGGCGAAGCTCGACGCGCTGGACGCCGGGGACTTCCAGCAGCTGTACGCCGTCAACGTGATCGGGGCCTATCAGATGATCCGGGCCTGCGTGCCCGCGATGAAGGCGGCCGGCGCCGGGGCCGTGGTGAACGTGTCGTCCTTCGCCGGCATCAACGGGCTGGGGTCCTCCGTGGCCTATGTGGCGTCGAAGGGCGCGCTGAACACGATGACGCTGTCGCTCGCGCGCGCGCTCGCCCCGACGATCCGCGTCAATGCGGTCTGCCCCGGTCTGATCGAGACGCGCTGGCACCAGTCACGGTTCGACGCCGAGGCCTACGCGAAATTCCTGCAGAACTACGAGAACAGCGTGCCGCTCGCCACGGCGGCCTCCGCGGACGACGTGGCCGACGCGGTCGTGTGGCTGATCGAAGGCGCGCGCGTGGTGACGGGGGAACTGCTCAAGGTGGACAGCGGGTGGCACCTCGGCAAGGCGTGACACGCCGCGCGCCGGTCACTCGCACAGCCCGGCGCCGAACAGCGCCTTGCCGTACTTGATCTCGGTGATGCGTCCGCCCGCGACGAAGTGCACATAGGCCACGTCCTGGCTGCCGTCGTCCCAGCGGATCTGGATGGGCGCGCCTACCTGCGCCGCCGTCACCTGGTACGTCCCGCCCGGGCCGTTGCCGCCGCCGTAGGCGCTCGCCGAGCCGAGGTCGTTGCCGCCGGAATCCCGGTACTGCCCGCTGAAGCTCGATTCTGATCCGGTCGAGAAACGACCGCGGCCGTCGAACCACGCGCGCTGCGTGGACGAGTAGCTGCTGCCGCCGCCACTGGACCCGGACCACGCGCAGAGCTGGCCCTGGAGCAGGGCATTGGCCCCGGCGCCGGGGCTGCCACCGGGCGCGGCGTTCTTCGCGGCCGTCCCCGCCTTCACGCAGGCGATCCGATCCCCCTCCGGCGTGGTGATGTCGAGGCGGTCGCCCTGCTGCACGAAGGCGTAGTTGACGGGCAGTCCGTCCTGGATCACCTGGATGGCCGTCCCCAGGATGCGATAGGCCATCTGCACGCCGCCGTAGCTGAGGGTGCGGGTGCTCTCGAAGTTCAGCACCGCCGGGCCATCGGCGGACTGGCAGTCGTAGGCGCCGGCGAGACGCGGCCCCTGCTGGGCGAACGCGGTCGCCGGGAGCGCAGTAAGCGCGGCGAGAATCAGGATGTGTCGCATGGTGTTCTCCGAAGAGGCAGGCCCGGAGTCTTGCCGGGAAGGGGGAATCGGACAAGGGGCGCGGCTGGTCCGGGGCGGGCCCGGAGGCGTGTCGCCGGATTCACTGCGCCTGCCCCGCCGCGCCTAGAATGACGGCATGCTGCGCGCCCTCTTGATCATTCTCGTGCTGGCGTCGCCCGGCGTCGGCCGGACCGCCGATCGGCTGCCTGCGCTCGGGGCGGAACTCACCAGGACCACCGTGTCGGGCCTGTCTTCCGGCGGCTACATGGCTGTGCAGTTCCACCTGGCCCACGCCACGATCGTGCAGGGTGTGGGCGTCGTGGCCGGCGGGCTGTGGGGCTGCGCGCAGGGCAGCGCGACGCGGGCCGCGGGTGAATGCATGAAGGGCTCTCCGGAGGTGCGCGCGCGCATCGAGGAGGCGCGTCGGGCAGCCGGGGCCGGGCGGGTCGATCCCGTCGACGCCCTTGCGGGCGATCGCGTGTGGCTCTTCTCCGGCTACAACGACGGGGTGGTGCGGCACAGCGCCGTCGCAGCGCTGCGCGAGTTCTACCGCCAGCTCGCTCCGGGCACCGAGCGCTTCTTCCGGCACGATCTGCCTGCGGGCCACGCGATGGTGACCGAGCAGGCAGGAGGCACGTGCGAAGTGACCGGCGGGAGCTACCTCGCCGACTGCGACTACGACGCGGCCGGGTCGATGCTTCAGTTCCTGCTCGGGGCACTGGCGACGCCCGGGACGACCGCCCGCGGAGGGCTCATCCGCTTCGATCAGACCGAGTTCACGGGCGGGCCGCCGAGGCGCATCGCCCTGGCCGACGCGGGCTTCGTCTATATCCCGGCCGCCTGTGCCGGCGGCATCCGATGCCGGGTCCACGTGGCGCTGCACGGCTGCAACCAGTCCGTGGAGAAGGTGGGCGAAGCCTTCGTGCGCGACGCGGGATACAACCGCTGGGCGGAGTCCAACCGCATCGTCGTGCTCTATCCGCAGGCGCGGAGCACGTGGGGCGGACCCTGGAATCCCTATGGCTGCTGGGACTGGTGGGGCTACACGGGCGCGAACTACACCGCGCGCACGGCGCCTCAGATCGCCGCGATCCGCGCCATGGTGGATCGTCTCGCGTCGGGCCGGGCACGCGCCGCCTCCGACCGCACGCGCGCACCCTTGATGATCGATGTCGCACCCGATGGTGCCGCGTTCGGCTGGCAGGGCGGAAGCGGCACCGTGACCGTCCGGCTGGTGGATGCGACGGGCCGGACATTCGAGAGGCGTGTGCCTGCGGCCACGGGCAGTGTGGCCGTGGAGGGCCTCACCCCGCAGGGGACCTATGCAGTCCGGGTCAGCGGGGCGGGCGATGCCGCGTCGCCGGCGGCGGAATTCACGCTGCGCACGCCGGCGTTGCCGCCGCCCTGCGACCCCTGGTTCGGCACGAACGTCGATCACGTCTCGGCCGGTCGCGCCGACCTCCTCTGGGGCCGCGCCTACGCGCGGGGGACTGCCGAGGACCTCGGATGGTGGAACATCTTCACGACGCACACCCTCCAACGAACTGCCGCCGGATACTCGGCAGCGCCTTGCGCAGCGCGTCCGGGCAGTTGATCTCGCCGTGCCGTCCGAACGGCGCGGATTGACTCAGGTCAAAACAGGCCCCGCTCACGCGGGGATAATTTCTTCTCGGAGGCAGAGGGGGATCGGCCATGAACGACGACAACCTGAAGGACGCCGCGGCGCAGTCCGTCGCGGGCGAAGGCGACATCCGCGAACGCATGCGGGAGCTCACTCTGAAGGCGATCCGCGATCGCAGCTTCGATTTCGCGTCGATGCGCGATCTCATGCAGCAACTGGGCGAAGGCGTCGCGGTCGGCGCCGAGAAGCGCGGCGGCGACGTCAAGGAAGCGCTCCAGTCCGCATTCCGCGGCATGGACGACGCGTTCGGCAAGTCGGCGCAGGCCGCAAAGCTCGCGATGGAGGAACTCGCGTCGAAGGGGCGCGAGATCAATGACACGGAGATCCGTGCCGCGCTGGATGCCATGAAGCAGATGGAGACGGATTTCGTCGCCACGATGACGAGCGTCGCGGGCAGTGCGGGATCGAAGGTCAGGGCCGAGATGCAGGAACTGGCCGCGCACGCCGCCAAGGCCGGCACCGACACCGGAGCCATCGTTTCGCAGACGCTGTCCGAGTTCTCCCGCACGCTGTCCGCCACCACCGCCGAGGCCACGCAGGCGGGTCTCGATGCGGCCAGGACCCTGTCCGATCGCCTGGCGCAGGCCACGAGCGGCTTCCTCGCGGGGCTGTCCGATGCGCTCGCGCGCAAGGACGACCGCAAGGATTCCTGATTTACCGGTTCTTTCACGAGAGGCAACTCCATGTCGCACTACCACGCGGTCGTCTGGCTCGACCACAGCGAAGCCCACGTCATGCATTTCAACCGCGAGGAGGTCGAATCGTTCGTGGCCCACGCGTCGGACAAGCACCCGCACCTGCACCACAAGCGCGGCTCGGTGGGCTCCGGCCATCGCGGCGAGGACGCCCAGTACTTCGGCGAAGTCGCCCGGCTGCTCGGCGGAGCGCAGGAGATCCTGGTGCTCGGTCCCGGCAGCGCGAAGCTGGAGTTCGTGAAGCACATCCACAAGCACCAGCAGGACATGGTCGACCGGATCATGGGCGTCGAGAGTTCCGATCACCCCACCGACGGGCAGATCGTGGCGCACGCGCGGAAGTACTTCCTCGCCAAGGACCGGATGCTCGGCAACACCTGAGACCGTCCGCGGGGGCGGCACCCGTCCGCCCCCGTACACTTCCGGAGTCGACCGGCTCGTCGCGCGGTCTCCCGGGACTCCCCATGCTCGAATCGCTGCACGCCTTCCAGGACCTGCCCCGGCTCCGGGAACTCGTCGTCATCCTGATCCGGCACGGCTTCGGTGACGTCATCCGACGCGCCGGCGTAGGTACCTTTCTCGAACGCGCCGGCGAACTGCTGAGCGCGGGTCGGGACGACTCCCTCGCGCACCTCGAACTGCCCGTCCGCATCCGCATGGCGCTGGAGGCGATGGGCCCCACCTTCGTCAAGCTGGGCCAGGTGCTGAGCACCCGTGTGGATCTGTTCCCGCCGGAATGGATCGACGAGTTCGAACGCCTCCAGCACACCGTGGCCCCCGCGCCGCACGAGGCGATGATCGCGCAGATGACCGAGGCGCTCGGCCGGCCGCCGTCCGAGGTCTTCGACGGCTTCGAGCCCCAGCCCTTCGCCTCCGCGTCCATCGCGCAGGTTTACCGGGCGCGGCTCCCGGACGGCTCGCCGGTGGTCCTGAAGGTGCGGCGACCGGGCATCCGCCCGCGCATCGAGGCGGACCTGCGCATCCTGTCCGTGCTGGCCGGCGTGGCGGAGCGCGAGATCCCCGAACTGCAGCGGTTCCAGCCCATGGAGATGATCGCGCAGTTCGGCAAGTCCATTGCCCGCGAGCTCGACCTGGCGCTGGAGGCGCGCAACCAGGAGCGCTTTGCACGGAGCTTCGCCGACGATCCGGGCGTCGTGATTCCGCGCATACACTGGGAACACACGTCTGCGACGATGAACGTGCAGGACTACGTGGAGGGCGTCCCCGGCAACGAACTCGAACTCATCGAGCGCGCGGGCCTCAGCCGCAAGGTGCTGGCCGATCGTGGCGCGGCCGCCGTGCTGAAGATGATCCTCGTCGACGGCTTCTTCCACGCGGACCCGCATCCGGGCAACGTCATCTACCTGCCCGGCAACCGGATCGCGATGCTCGATTTCGGCATGGTGGGACGGCTGTCCGACCACCGCCGCAACCAGATCGTCGACCTGCTCGCGGCCCTGTCGCGGCGCGACGAGCAGGCGATGACCGCCGTGCTCCTCGACTGGACCGGTGACGCCATCGTCGACGAGACGCAGCTCGCCCAGGACCTCGGCGAACTCGTGTCCGACTACGAGCATCTCGCGCTGAAGGACATCCACGTGGGCCGGCTGCTGAGCGAGATCGCGACGGTGATGCGTGACCACGCCATCGTGCTGCCGCCGGACCTCGCGCTGCTGTTCAAGGCGCTCATTTCGCTGGAGGGGCTGGGACGGCGGCTCGATCCCGATTTCCATCTGGTCGAGTACCTCACGCCGTTCGTGAAACGGGTGATCCTTTCGCGCTATGAACCGAAGGCGCTGGGGCGGCGCGTGCGCCACGGCGTGAGCGATGCGCTCGGCATGCTCGGCAGCATTCCGTCGGACCTCACGCGCCTCATTCGCGACGCGCGACGCGGACGCATGCGGGTCGAGTTCGACCTGAAGCGGCTGGACCATTTCGGCCACCAGATCGACCGCAGCGCGAACCGGCTCACGCTGGGCGTGGTGACCGCCGCGCTGATCGTCGGCTCGTCCATCGTGATGACCGTGCGGGGCGGACCGGAACTGTTCGGCCTGCCTCTGTTCGGCGTGCTGGGCTTCCTGGCCGCGAGCGTCAACGCCGTCTGGCTCGTTCTTTCCATCTGGCGCTCGAACCGCGAATAGCCCGGTCCGATCTCCCGCGGGGCCGACCCGCCGCGCTTTCTTTTATGATGCGCGGACCATGAGCGGGGGAGGAAGCACCATGGAGGACACCGGTAGTCAGGGGATGGGACGGTGCGGGAGGCGGTCATGAGCGACTGGCGGCCGGTCCTGCTGGTGCCCGTCGCGATCGTCGTGCCGGCCGGAAGTCACGCCGCGGTCTATCTGAGCGTGGAGCAGGCCCAGAAGGTCCTGTTCCCGGGGACAGCGCTGCAGGCGGCGCCCGTGCAGCTGACCGCGGAACAGAAGGCCGCGATCGAGCAGCGGCTGGGCGCTCGGCTGCGCGTCACCGAGCTGAAGATGTGGCGCGCACCCGATGGCGCAGTCTTCATCGTCGACGAAGTCATCGGCAAGCACGAATTCATCACGTACGCCGTCGCGATCCGCGCGGACGGTGCCGTGAAGGGCATCGAGATTCTCGAGTACCGCGAGAGCTACGGCTACGAGGTGCGGCATCCCGGCTGGCGGGGGCAGTTCGTCGGCAAGACCACGGCCGCGCCCCTCGAACTGGACAGGGACATCCGCAACATCGGCGGCGCGACGCTGTCCTGCCGCCATATCACCGAAGGCGTGAAGAGGCTGCTCGTCACCCATGAGCTCGCCCTGCGCTGAGTTCCGGCGGGCGCAGCCGCTGCTCGGTACCTTCGTTTCGATCTCCGCGGTCGCGCCCGACGCGGCGATCGCGCGCGCGGCCGTCGAGGCGGGCCTCGATGCCGTGGCGAGGGTTCACGCGGCGATGAGTTTCCATGCGTCCGGAAGCGTGCTGTCCCGCATCCACCGAGAGGCGTGGCGCGAGCCGGTACCCGTCGATGCCGACACGCGGCGTGTGCTGCGCGCCGCGGTGGCGCTGTCGCGCGCGACTGACGGCGTCTTCGACTGTACCGTCGCCCCCCGCCTCGTGGCCGAGGGCCGGCTGCCGCGTCCGGACGATGCCCCGGTGCCGGCTGCGGGGGCTGACTGGCGCGCCATCGACCTGTCTCACCGAGGGTGCGTATCCCTGCGTGCACCGGTGTGGATCGACCTCGGCGGCATCGCAAAGGGATACGCGCTCGACGCAGCCGCGACCGCGTTGCGTGCGGCGGGGGCGTGGGGCTTTCGCATCGATGCGGGCGGGGATCTCCGGATCCGCATGCCGGAGTCCGAACCGGTGTACGTCCGGCATCCGACGCTGTGGAGTCACGTGTTTCCGGTCGGGACCCTGCTCGACGGCGCGGTGGCGACCACCGCTCCCTACGAGGACGGCACGGGTCACTGGTGCGGCATCGTGGACCCGCGCAGGGCGGAACGCCGGACGGAGATGGTCAGCGTGTCGGTGTTCGCCGCGAGAGGCCTGTGGGCCGATGCGCTCACGAAGGTCGTGGCACTTGCACCGGATCTCGGGGTACGCCTCGCGAGGCGCCTGCGAGCGACGGCTGTCGTCGTGCGCGAGGACGGGTCCGGCGAGGTGTGCGACGGCCGTTCGGGCCCGGGCTGTTCGGGCTCGGGCTGGTCGGGCTCGGGCTGGTCGGTCGGCGGAGGCGGCGCGGCGTGACCGCTCCCCGGCCCGGTCCGACGATCGCGCTCTCCGCCGGCCACCGGCGCACGGTGTTCGGCGTGGGGATCGCGCTGGTGGTGAGCGGCGCCGCATGGCTCGTCTGCCATTTCCTGCTCGGCGGCGCGGACCCCGACTTTCCCGAGA
This sequence comes from Ottelia alismoides, assembly GCA_037367405.1. Classification (NCBI taxonomy): domain Eukaryota; kingdom Viridiplantae; phylum Streptophyta; class Magnoliopsida; order Alismatales; family Hydrocharitaceae; genus Ottelia; species Ottelia alismoides. The sequence continues at coordinate 77,860 of JAZKJV010002078.1, forward strand.
TGCCGCATCCTCTGGAGCCCTTCTGGCTGAAAGTGCACGGCGCCGTGGCCATGGTGAGTCTGCTGGTGGTGGGCACGCTGCTGCCGTGGCATGCGTGGCGGGCCTGGCAGTTCCGCCGCAACCGCGGCACCGGAGGTTCGGTGATCGCGCTGCTGCTGGTGCTCGTGCTGAGCGCATGGGCGCTCTACTACGTGGGGTCGGAATCGCTTCGGCCGGTCATCAGCGTCGTCCACTGGGCGGTCGGTCTGGCGGGTATCCCGCTGCTGTGGCTGCACGTCGTACGCGGCCGACGGTCGCGGATCCGGAGTTCATGAACTGGCGCACCGGAGTGTTCGCCGCGCTGCTGGCGTGCGCGCCCGTGTCCGGGACGCAGGCGGCGGTCTATCTGGCCGACCCGCACACGTACGCGGTTCTGGCGCGCGATCTGCGGCCCGGTGACGTGCTCCGGCTCGCTCCGGGTGTCTACGCGCAGGGACTCAACGTCCACGGACTCGCAGGAACGGCGGCCCAGCCCATCCGCATCGAAGCGGCCGATCCGGGCCTGCGGCCGGTGTTCCTCGCACGGCCCGGCCGCAACACCGTGAGCATCGTCGATGCGACGCACGTGCAGATCCGCGGTCTGCATCTGGAGGGACGCAACATCCCCGTCGACGCCGTGAAGGCCGAGGGTCACGCACGCTTCGCGCACTTCATCACGCTGGAGAACCTGCGCATCACGGGCCACGCCTTCAGCCAGCAGAACGTGGGCATCTCCACCAAGTGTCCGGCGGCGGGCTGGGTGGTACGGGGCAACGAGATCGTGGGTGCCGGTACCGGGATGTACTTCGGCAACTCGGACGGGTCGGCACCCTTCTGGGCCGGTGTCATCGAGCGCAACGTCGTGCGGGACACGCTGGGGTACAGCGTCCAGGTGAAGCACCAGCTGACGCGCCCGGCCCTCGACGGCGACGACGGTCCGGCCGTGACGGTGATCCGCGACAACGTGTTCGACAAGTCGCGCAGCGGGTCGGCGGGAGAACTGGCCCGTCCGAATCTGCTCGTGGGGCATCAGCCGCGGGAGGGCCGGGGCGCGGATGACCGGTTCCTCGTCCACGGCAACGTCTTCCTGCGCAATCCGCATGAGGTGCTGTTCCAGGGCGAAGGCAACCTGGTGCTGCAGGACAACCTATTCTTCAACCCGGAAGGCTCCGCGGTGCTCGTGCGGCCGCACAACGCGCTTCCGCAGGACGTGTTCATCCTGCACAACACGGTCATCGCGCGGGATGCAGGCATCCGGGTGCAGGGAGCGAATCCGCTGCGGCGTCAGCGGGTCGAAGGAAATGCCGTCTACGCGGGGACGCCGTTCGGCGATCCGTCGTGGGGCAACAACGTATCGGGGCCGGTCGCGCTCGCCGCGGTCCATCTGACGGACCCGACCCTTCTTCCGTGGCCTGACGTGACACCGACCGCCGCGCTGGCGCGCGAATCGGCGAAGCTGAACTGGTCGTCGCCCGTGCTCAGCCGGCTTCCCGTGGAGCGTCCGGTCCCGGCACGCGGCCGCCGTGTTGCCGGCGCAGCACCCGAGGCTCTGCGCGGCACGGTCGACTGACCATCAGGCCGCTGCCGCCCGGGGTTGCGGCGAAGGCATGGCCGGGACAGAAGCGGCAGCGCCATCGGCCAGCAGGCCATGCATGATGAGATCGAGGATGAACACGGCGCGCTCGCGCGTGGGCCGCCAGTCGATCGCACCCTCGTCGCCGAGCGCGATGTGCAGTGAGATCACCCCGTGCAGTCCGGCCCAGAGGGTCTGCGCGATCCACTCGGCATCGCGGTACTGCGGTCGGAACAGACCCGCATCCACGCACTCCTGGATCACCGACAGGAACAGACCGTAGGAGTCCATCTGCGGGTCGTTCCGCTTTTCCCGGTACATCGGGTCGTCTCCCGGCAGCAGCGGCGTCATGAACATCAGCCGGTAGTGGTTCTGCTGGTTCAGGCCCATGTCGATGTAGGCGAGCCCGAAGCTGCGCAGTCGCTCCAGCGGGGTCTGCTTGGCCATGCTGGGTCGGAAGGCGTCCATCATGGCCGCGATGTCCTGGGAGACCAGGGCGCGGACCATTTCTTCCTTGTCCTTGAAGTACTTGTAGATCGTCGCGGGGCAGTACTCGATGCAGTCGGCCACCTTGCGGAGGGTGACGGCATCGTAGCCCTGTGTGGCGAACAGCTCCCGGGCGGCATCCAGGATGCGGCCCCGCATTTCCTCGCGTTCCCGCGCTCGGCGTTCGTTGGTGCCCATGGCCTACCTTAAATTTCTGTTGACGAAGTGAATGACGTTAACTAAAGTAAACACCGTTCACTCAGTAATCGCAAGTCAGTCGCCTCGCGGTTGGAGTCTATGCCGATTGTGAGGGTGTTGACAACGCACTGAGTTGAAAAGGTTTTGGGATCCCGGGTGACGATCGTCGATGCCCTGGATCGCGCAAGACCCGCGCGCTCGGCCGGACCCGAACCCGAGGCGCACGAGGTGGCTGCCCTGTCTGCAGCTTTCGGGTGACAACGCAAGGAGTACACGTCATGAAAGCTCGTCATGCCATTGCCATCGCTTCCGCCGTCGCAACCCTGTTTGCCGGAAGCGCCTTCGCCGCGGGAGGCCCCGCCGTGAAGACCCGAGTGTTCGAGACCGCCGCCGTGGTCGCAGCCGATGACCGTGGAGCACCCGCTGCAGCGCCGGCCGAGGTGGCCGTGCGCAACGCGCCTGCCGTCACGGCCTTCGGCCGTGACGGACTGAAGGCCGCGACGGATGCCGCCGTCCGCACGATCGGAGAACTCACGGAACGAGTGGGCCGCGACGTCCCGCAGGCCGCGATCGTTCCGGTCGTGCGCCGTGCCGGGGACGGGCACACCCACCGCTTCGGCCGCGCGTGAACCTCACCCCTATCGATCCAGCAACGCCTTCCTTCATCCCTGATCCAGGAGTCATGACCATGAACACCCGCCAAGTCGTCTCTTCAGTCGTTCTTCTCGCGTCCCTCGGCGTTGCGACCGCCGCCTCTGCTGCCGGCAACACGAAGGTCGTTCCTGCCGAGTTCGGACGGGACGGCGTGCCCGCCGTCACGGTCGGCAAGGCCGCCGACATCCCCTTCGTGCATGTCCAGGCCTTCGGCCGCGACGTGCCTGCGGTGCGCGCCGGTCAGCCCCGGACCTCCGTGCAGGGGGATGTGAACTCCGTGGTGAGTCGTCACGGTCGGGCGTAAGCCAACGGTCCGGTCGGGACACGCATCCCGCCCGGACCGCATCGCACCGACGAGCGGCCGCCGTTGCCGTCCGCGGTTTTCCAGCGCCCTGGCCGCTCCGGCCGGGGCGTTGCACTTTCCGGGGGTGGATTCTCCGCGCTCCCGGGCCGCGAAAGCTCTCGTGCGGGCGCCGCTCGGCCGATCCGTGATCACCGACCGAGGTGTCATGCGGGAGGAGCCTGGGGGTCGCGGACTCCGCGGCGGCGAGAGAGGACCGGTTCGCCGATGCCATGGTCCGGGACAAGGCGATCCGCGCGGCGCGGGACGTGGGCAGGGTGGGTGACGGCGCGCGCGCATCGTCGCGCGGGCAGGCCCCCCGAAGCCGCTACTGCAGGGCGGTCGGCTGCGGAAGTCGCCAGGCGGCATGCTCACGTTCGGCGAGCATGCCGTTCAGGGTGTCGGCCGGGACCGCCGGGCTGAAGTAGAAGCCCTGCATCTGCCTGCAGCCGTGCGCGACGAGGAATTCGGCCTGGGCGGCGGTCTCGACGCCTTCGCCGACGAGGTCGAGGCCGAGGTTGCGGCACAGGCTCGCGACGGAGCTCGCGATGACCACGTTCTTGTGGTCGCCGGGCAGCCCGCACACCAGGGAGCGGTCGAGCTTCAGCCCGTGGATGGGGAACCGGCTCAACTGCGCGAGCGAACTGTGGCCGGTGCCGAAATCGTCGAGGGACACGCGGATGCCCAGGTCGAGCATCTCGCGCAGCACGCGCTCGGAGCGGTCGGGGTCGTTCATCGCGGCGCTCTCGGTGATCTCGATCTCGAGCGTGCCCCGCCGGACACCCGAGCCCATGAGAATGCGCGTGACGTCGTGCACGAGGGTGGGCTGGCGGAACTGGAGCGGGGAGAGGTTCACCTTCATGGACAGCGCTTCGTGTCCCTCGCGCTGCCATTGCGCCAGTTGCCTGCAGGCGATCGTGAGCACCCAGCGGCCGATGGCGTCGATGACGCCGGTGTCCTCGGCGACCTGGATGAACTCGCCGGGCATGAGCAGCCCGCGCTGCGGATGCTCCCAGCGCAGCAGGGCCTCCAGTCCGACGATGGCACCGGTGTGCGCGTCGATCGCCGGCTGGTAGTGCACGCGGAACTCCCCGCGGTCCAGCGCCACCTTGAGCGCGCTCGCCGTCGCGAGGCGGTTCATCACGCGCGAGGTCAGATCGGGCGAGAAGAACTGATAGCGGTCGCGCCCTTCCTGCTTCGCCACGTACATGGCGGCGTCGGCCTGCCGCAGGAGGGTTTCCACCTGATCCGCATCGTCCGGGAAGCAGCTGATGCCGATGCTCGCGGTGATCCGGACCTCGTCCTCGCCAATGCTGACGGGCTGCGCGAGCGAGCCGAGGATCTTGAGCGCCACGGTGGCCGCGTCGGACGGCTGGGCGATCTCCTCGAGCAGCACGGCGAACTCGTCCCCCCCGAGGCGCGCCACCAGATCGAGGTCGCGCAGATCGCCGCGCAGCCGGCGCGCGACTTCGATCAGGAGCACGTCACCCGCGAGATGGCCCAGCGTGTCGTTGACCGACTTGAAGTGGTCCAGATCGATGAACAGGACCGCCATGCGGCGCTGGTGGCGCTGGGCCCGCCGGAGGATGTCGGTGCAGCGCTCGAAGAACATCGCGCGGTTCGCGAGGCCGGTCAGTCCGTCGTGGTAGGCGAGGTAGCGCACACGCTGCGCGTCGCGTTCCTGCTTGGACATGTCGCTGAAGACGATGACGTAGTGCGAGATCGCCCCGTCGGGCTCGCGCAGCGTCGAGGCGCTGATCCACGACGGATAGGCCGTGCCGTCCCTGCGGCGGTCGATGATGCGGCCTTCCCAGTGGTTGTGCGTCGCGAGGTCGGCGACGACGGCACTGGGCGCCTCCAGGTTGCGCACGCTGTCGCGCCAAAGTCGGCTCACCTTGCCGACCGCCTCGGCGGCCGAATAGCCGGTGATCCGGGTGAACGCCTGGTTCACCGACGTGACCCGCCACTGCGGGTCGAGCACGACCAGGCCTTCGGCCATGCTGTCGAGCACGCGGCCCGAGAGGCGGAGGTTCTGCTCGGCCAGCCGCCGGTCGGTGATGTCCCGGTTCGTGCCGGTGAGGCGGGTCGCGTAGCCGCGGCTGTCGCGTTCCACGACGCGCGCGCGAGAGAGGATCCAGCGGCAGTGCCCGTCGTCGCGGCGCACGCGGTGTTCCATCACGTAGTCCGGGGTCGCTCCCTTGAGTGTCGCCACGTAGCGTTCGTGGATGAGGGCGTGTTCCTCGTCCGGCACGAGCGGCAGCAGTTCGGTGAAGGTCGCGATGGTGTCCCGGTCCCCGGGGCGCCCGAGGAACACCGACCAGTTGCGGTCGAGCCGGACGGTCTGAGTGCGGCAGTCCACGTCGAAGGAGATCTGATCGGTCGCCTCGAGCGCCAGCGCGAGGCGCTCGCGCGCTTCGCGGATCGCGGCTTCCTCCTGACGGCGCTGCGTGACGTCGCGCGCGACGATGACGACCTTGTCCGGTTCGCCGGTCGGGTCGCGGACGGGCTCCAGCGCGCAGTCGATCACGCGGGGCGGTGTGCCGAGCGCGCCGAGGCGCAGCTCGAGGCGCTGTCCGCGCGAGGTGTCGAGCACCTGTCGCAGCGCCGCGCGCAGCCGATCGAGGTCGTCGGGGTGCACTTCGCGGAAGGACAGCGTTCCCGCCACCGGGCGGGACCGGTCCATCGCGCCGCGCAGCGACCGGCTGCCGTAGAGCTGCTGACCGTGGCGGTCCCACACCGCGATCATGTCGGAAACGTTGTCCGAAATGAGCCGGAACATCTCCTCGTCCGCCTTGAGCGCGGCCTGAGCCTGCCGGCGCTTGGCGAGTTCGGCCTCCAGGTCCCGCGTGCGCTCGGTGACCCGGCGTTCGAGTTCGTCGGTCAGGGTGCGCATCCGGCCGTTCGCCTCCCGCAGGGAGCGCACGAGCGATGCGTTCTCGAAGCGGACCTCCAGGCTGCGCTGGAGGACGCGGTGGAACCGACGGCCGCTGCCGAGAACGCTGAAGAGGAAAAGCGCGCCGCACGCAAGGTAGATCAGGTGGGCGCGTGACCCCTGCGCACCGAGATACACCATGCCCGGCAGGATGGCGAGCAGGACGTAGTTGCGATAGATCTCGAAGACGATCGCGAGGTGCGAGAGGGCGCCTGCGACGAGCCCGCCCATCATCACGGCGATCAGCAGTTCGGTGGCCAGTTCCGCTTCCGGGGGCAGCAGGAGCCAGGCCGAGCCCCAGAGCGCACCGGTCGCCGCCAGCTGGTGATTGATCCGGCGCAGCCACTCGGACGCCGAGCGCTCGTTCGGGGCAAGCAGATAGCCGGATCGCTCCCGCACCCGCCATGCCATCACGGCGAACACGCCCAGGACCCAGACCGCTCCCATCCAGGGCGCCCGCCCGGGCCAGATCGCGGCGAGCAGCAGCGCCGCCATCAGCAGGTTGATCGCAATTCCGAAGCCCGAGTGGCCGAACAGCACGTCGACCTTCTCGAAGAGCAGGGCCTCGGACGGAGACACGGCCGAGGAGGAGACCTCGGGCGTCGCGCCGTTGCCGCGGCGGGAGTCGGGCCCGTTGCCGGGCGCCGGATTCAGCATGGTGGTCGGCACACCGGGCCTTGGATACGCGTTACCGGTGAGTATAGCGGCGAGTGTCGCTCTCGTGAGACGCTTTTCGCCGAATATCTGAGGGGTTGCGCCATGTTTCTCACGCAGCCCACGCGACTTCGGGACCCTCCGGAAGGTATCCTTCCACCGGAGGGTGCCGTGCGTCCCGTCCCGGGGCCGTCGGCGCCGGACCAGCCTCGACGGAGGAGACCTTTGGCGTTCGCACCCGGCCGTCCCGCGAGATCCGCACGCCGCCGCTGGCTTGCGGCATCGCTCGCCGCCATACCCGTCCGCGCGTGGCCCGGATCGGACTATCCCGCGCGCTCGCCGAGACTCGTGGTGCCTTTTCCGCCCGCCGGGGCGACCGACATCCTTGCGCGGCTCCTCGCCGATGCGCTGGGACGCCGGCTGGGCCGGTCGATCGTGGTGGACAACCGGCCGGGGGCCGGCGGGAATGTCGGCGGCGAACTTGTCGCGCGTGCGCCGCCCGACGGCTACACGCTCCTCATGGCGCCGCTGTCGGTGTACGCCGCGGGCACGTCCCTGATGCCCGATCGCGCGTTCGATCTCGGGCGGGACTTCGCGCCGGTCGCGACGATCGCGGCGGTCCCGCACGTGCTCGTGGTGCCGTCGCAACTCGGCGTCCAGTCGCTGCAGGCGCTGCTCGCACGCGCGCGGGAGAAGCCCGGAGCGCTGGGGATCGCGTCCCAGGGTGTGGGCACCATTTCGCACCTCGAGGCGGAACTGCTGCAGTCGCTCACCAGGACACGGTTCACGCACGTGCCCTACAAGGGCAGCGCGCCTGCGCATCTGGATCTCGTGGCGGGACGTGTGCAGGCCATGTTCGACAGCGTCGCCGCATCGCTTCCCCATCTGCGCTCCGGGAAGCTCTTGGCGCTGGCCGTCACGACGCCCGCCCGGTGCGGCGCGCTGCCCGCAGTTCCCACCATTGCGGAAGCGGGCGTGGTCGGCTACGTTTCGGAGTCCTGGCTCGGTCTGCTCGTGCCTGCGAAGGTGGCGCCCTCCGTGGTCCTGCGGCTGCAGAGCGCCGTGGAAGCCGTCGTGAAGGACCCTGCCTTCGTCGCGCGGGCACTGGAGCACGGACTCGAGGCCTCGTATCGCGCGCGCGCCGACGTCAGTGCCCTGATCCAGGCCGAGACGGCGCTCTGGGCCCGGGTCGTGCGCGATGCGGGCCTGAAGCTCGAATGAACCCGGCAGGAAGCCCGGGGATCTGCGGAGGAATCATGCGATTCGAAACGGCGGCACCGGTGCCGCCGGCCCGACCCGTCACGGCCGGGAGCTGTCACTGATGGGTCCGCTCGCGGGCATCCGCGTGCTCGACCTGTCCCGCATCCTCGCCGGACCGCTCGCCGGCCAGATCCTCGCGGACATGGGATGCGACGTGGTGAAGCTCGAGCGGCCCGGCACCGGCGATGACACCCGCGAGTGGGGCCCTCCCTATGCGCGCGACGCCGAAGGCCGCGTGTCCGGGATGACGACGTACTTCCAGTGCGCGAACCGGGGCAAGCGCTCGATCACGCTCGATCTGTCCACGGGAGAGGGTAGCGCGCTCGTCGCGCAACTCGCCGCGCGCGCCGATGTCGTGATCGAGAACTTCAAGGCCGGGGCGCTCGCTCGCTACGGCCTGGACTACACGTCCGTGTCGCGGGGCAATCCGGGCGTGGTGTACTGCTCCATCACCGGCTACGGCGCCACCGGGCCGTATGCGGAACGTCCGGGCTACGATCCCATCGTCCAGGCCTACGGCGGACTGATAGGCATCACAGGCGAGCCCGATCGCGAACCGACGCGCTGCGGCGTTGCCGTGGTGGACATCCTGTCCGGCGTCTACGCCGCCACCGGCATCTCTGCCGCGCTGTTCCGCCGCACCCAGACGGGCCGGGGCCAGCAGATCGACCTCGGCTTGCTCGACGTGCAGATGGCCTCGCTCGTGAACGTCGCGCAGAACTATCTGGGCGCCGGCGTGGTCGGCACCCGCATGGGCAGTGCACACCCGAGCGTCGTGCCTTCGCAGATCTTCCAGGCGGCCGACGGCAGTCTGATGCTGACGGCCGGCAACGACGCGCAGTTCGCGGCGCTGTGCGACGTGGTCGGCCGGCCTGACTGGGCTGCCGATCCGCGTTTCGCCACCAACAGCGCGCGTGTCCTGCACCGGACTGCGCTCGTCCCGGCCCTCGGGGACATCTTCGCGACAGCCGCGCGTTCGCACTGGGTCGCACGGCTGGACGCGGTAGGTGTTCCCGTCGCGCCGGTCAACGCCATCGACGAGGCCTTCGCCGATCCGCAGGTGGTGGCGCGCGGGACACGCGTCACCCTGGAGGACCCGGAACTGGGCAGCGTGTCCACCGTGGCGAGCCCGCTTCGATTCTCTGCCGATGCGGTCGAGTACCGGCGGCCGCCGCCCCGTCTCGGCGAGCACACGCACGAGGTCCTCGGCGAGTGGCTGGGCCTCGACGCGCCCGCGCTCGACGCGCTGGAGCGAGCGGGTACCATCCGACCTTTCCGAAGCCAGGAGAACCCCCATGATCGGTGATCCGGTCGCACTCACCATCCGCCGCGATTTTCCCCGTCCGGCCCCGGCCGTGCTCGATGCGTTCCGCGGCGCGCCCACGGGCTTCGTGACCGATGCCTTCAACGGGCGCGGCAGCCTCTTCCACGGCATCAAGCCTCTGACACCGCGCAACAGCTTCTGCGGTGTCGCCGCGACGGCGCTCTGCGCGCCCACCGACAACCTCGCCGCCATGGCGATCCTCGATTTCGTGAAGCCCGGCGACGTCATCGTCCTCTCGTCGGGCGGCGACGAGCACGCTGCGGTGATCGGCGACCTCTGGGCCATCTGGGCGAAGCGGCTCGGGGTCGCCGCCATCGTGGTGGACGGCCTGGTACGCGATCTGCCCGGGCTCATCGAGGCGGACATCCCGGTGTTCGCCCGCGGCCACAGTCCCAATGCGGGCTACCGCAACGGGCCCGGCGAGGTGAATCTCGGTCTCACCTGCGGCGGCGTCTTCGTCGGTCCGGGAGACGTGATCGTCGGTGACGTGGACGGCGTCGTCGCAGTGCCGCTGTCGCACGCCGAAGCCATCGCCGCGCGGCTGGAACTCGTGCGCCAGAAGGAGGCGGACGCCCTGGTCAAGGTGCGCAACGGGCAGAAGCTGCAGTTCTGGAACGAGGCCGGGCTCGCTACGCGAGGCGGCGTGCGCTACGTGGACTGAACGCCGGAGGCCGTCGCTTGGTCGTCTTCTCCATCATCATTGCCCTGCTGCTGGAGCAGTTCAGCCCGCTGCGCCGGAAGGATGTGCCGCTCGACTGGTTCTCGCGCTACGCGGATCTCATCGCGCGGAACTTCAACGCCGGCCGGCGGCGCCACGGTGTGCTGGGCTGGCTCGTCGCCGTGCTGCCCGTGATCGCCTGCGCCGAGATCGGCTACCTGGCCCTGAACGGGATCAGCGTCCTGCTGGGTCTCGCATGGAACGTGGCCGTGCTCTACCTGTGTCTGGGTCTGCATCGCTTCAACGCCGGATTCAACGGTGTGCACGAGTCGCTGCGCGCGGGGCGGGTGCAGGAATCGCGCGACCGTCTTCGCGAGTGGAGCGGTCAGGACAGCACCGAGTACACCCCGCAGGACCTCGCCAAGGTCGCCATCGAGCACGGTCTCGTGAGCGCGCACCGCCAGGTGTTCGGCGTGATCGCCTGGTTCGTCCTCGCGCCCGCGGTGCTCGGATCGCTGCTTCCGGGTGCGCTCGGCACGCTCCTCTCGGGCCCAGGCGGCGCCGTGCTCTACCGTCTCGGTACCGTCCTCCACGAGCGCTGGGGAACCCGCGCTGAAGCCGAATTCGGCCGCTTCGGGCTGTTCGCGCGCGACGTGTTCCGCGGGCTCGACTGGGTGGCGGTGCGCCTCACGGCGCTTTCGTTCGCGATCGTCGGTGACTTCGAGGATGCGGTCTACTGCTGGCGCGCGCAGGCGGCGGCCTGGCTGGACCCGTTCATGGGGGTCGTGCTGTCGAGCGGCGCCGGAGCGCTCGGCGTCCGGCTCGGCGAATCCCTCCATCGCGACGGAAAGCTCACGTTCCGTCCCGAACTCGGGCTGGGTGACGAGGCCGACCTGGAGCACCTGAACAGCATGGTCGGCCTCATCTGGCGCGCCCTCGTGCTGTGGCTGCTCATCATCGCGCTGATGACCGTGGCCACGTGGGTCGCATGACCGCGGCTGCCGGCGCCGGTCACGACTTCCCCAGACTCTCCACGATGGCGCGGTAGGCGGCGAGACGCCTCGGCGCGATGGTGCCGTCGCGGGCGGCGGCTGCGATCGCACAGCCCGGCTCCCCCAGATGCCGGCAGTTGGCGAACCGGCACCGGCCGATCGAGTCCCGGAACTCCGGGAAGCACGCGTCGATCTCCTGCCGCGGCACGTGATGCAGACCGAACTCCTGCATGCCCGGTGAATCGATGAGGGCACCACCGCTGGCGAGGGGATAGAGCCGCGCGTGCGTCGTGGTGTGCCGTCCGGAGTCGAGCGCGGCGGACACCTCGGCAGTGACGGCGCGCGCCTCGGGACACACCGCATTGATGATCGTCGACTTGCCCATGCCCGACTGGCCCACGAGGACGCTGGTCTGGTCGCGCAGCAGTGCGAGCAGCGGTGTGACGTCCTGCTTCGCCACGAGGGGCACCACCGGATACCCGATGCGCTCGTAGGCAGAGAGCGCCTCGCGCGCAGCGTAGGCGCCGGGCCGGTCGCACTTGTTCAGGACGATGACCGCGCGGGTGCCGCCGGCTTCCGCCGCGACGAGACAGCGGTTGAGGAGTTCCTCGTACCACGAGGGCTCCGTGGCGAGGACGATGACCACCTGAGTGACGTTGGCGGCGATCAGCTTCTGCCGGTACGCGTCGGACCGGTAGAACAGCACCGATCGCGGCTCCACGGCTTCCACCACGCCCTGATCGGCGGCCTGCATCGCGACCTGCACACGATCGCCGCAGGCGAGTTCGCTGCGCTTGCCGCGCGGATAGCAGGGTACCGTCGCCCCGTCGTCCAGCCGGACCGTGTAGCTGCGGCCATAGGCCGCCACGACGGTGCCCGCGTGCAGGCGCGGCTTCAACGCTTCTGCATCAGGACGGATCCGACCGGGCCTCGGCCTTGCGGCGCGCGCGTACTCCGGCGGCGAGGGTCTCGAGCAGCTGTGTGCTGTCCTCCCAGCCGATGCACGCGTCGGTGATGCTCTGGCCGTACACGAGCGGCTGCCCCGGGACGAGATCCTGCCGGCCCGCGACGATGTGGCTCTCGACCATCACGCCGATGATGCGGCGCTCGCCGCCGGCGATCTGCCCGCTCACGTCCTCGCAGACCCTCAGCTGGTTGACCGGGTTCTTCTGGCTGTTGGCGTGGCTGGCATCGATCATCACCCGCGGGGCGAGCCCGCCTTGCGCCAGGGCAGCGCAGGCGGCGTCGACGCTCGCGGCGTCGTAGTTCGTCGTGCGGCCGCCGCGCAGGATCACGTGGCAGTCCTCGTTGCCGGCGGTCGCGACGATCGCGGAGTGACCGCCCTTGGTGACGGACAGGAAGTGGTGCGACTGCTGCGCGGCCTTGATGGCGTCGACGGCGATGCGCACGTTGCCGTCGGTGCCGTTCTTGAAACCGACCGGGCACGACAGGCCGGAGGCCAGCTCGCGGTGGACCTGGCTCTCGGTGGTGCGCGCGCCGATCGCGCCCCACGACACGAGGTCCGCGATGTACTGCGGCGTGATCATGTCCAGGAACTCGCAGCCTGCCGGCAGGCCGAGTTCCGCGATGTCCAGCAGCAGCTCGCGGGCGAGCCGCAGGCCGCGGTTGATCTGGAAGCTGCCATCGAGGCCGGGGTCGTTGATGAGTCCCTTCCAGCCCACCGTGGTGCGGGGCTTCTCGAAGTACACCCGCATCACCACCTCGAGCTCGCCGGCATGAATGCGGCGCAGTTCCACCAGGCGGTTCGCGTAGTCCCGGGCGGCGACCGGATCGTGGATCGAGCACGGGCCGATCACCACCACCAGACGATCGTCCATCCCGTGCAGGATGCGGTGGATCGCGGTCCGGGCGGCGCTCACGGTCTCGGAAGCGGTTTCGCCGCAGGGAAACTCGCGCAGGAGGTGCGAGGGGGGCGCGAGTTCCTTGATCTCGCGGATCCGCAGGTCGTCGGTACGGGCTTGCATGGTGGTTGCGACGGAAGAGGGTCGGCTATGAAGCCACAGAAGGCCCTGCGCGCGCAAGGGAGCGCTGCGACCGGGATGGAGCGGGCGGGACGGCGTCCGGGATGACGGGCCGCGGGCGGCCCGGGCGGCGTCAGGCGGCTTCCGCGCCCTTGCGCAGGATGCTCACGAGGTTGCCGAACGCGCGATCGAACAGCGGCGTCTCCTCGAGCACGTGCAGCCGGCCGCTGCGCAGATAGCTCGTGACCTGATAGGAGGAGTACTCGGCACCTTCTGACCCTTGCGGTTGCTGAACACGAACGTGCTGCGGTAGGGGCTGATGAACGAAAGCCGCGCCTGGACGGATTCCTTGCCTTCCTGGGTGGATTTCGACCCAGTCGCCTCCGAGAGGCGGGAGGCCCGCTCGCTGAACTCGTCGGTCGGCGCCGAGGGAAGCGGGCGGCCATGGCGCCTCCGGAGAAGAAGCCGGGCAGGTCGTTGAACGACACTTCCTCCACCTCGATCTCGCCCTCGCCGAACGGGTTCTTCACCTTGACCGCGGGGAAGACCTCCGGCGGGGGCTCCGCCGACATCTCCTCGCTGAGCGGCAACGGCTCCGTGACGTTGATCGCCACGGGCGTGAGCGTGCGGTCCGGCGCGAGTCCGGACGTGGATTCCGGCATGGGGGCGGTGATGTCGTGCACCTCCCCGGTGGGGAAATCCACTTCCTCGACCTGCATTCCGTCGCCCGGGGACGAGGGGCCTCCGCCGGTGACGGGCTCCGGGACGGGCGGCGCCGACCGAGCCCCGAGAGCGTGAGCTCGGGTGAAGTGGGCCACGGCGGGGGCATGTCCGGGCGCGGTCACCGGCGTTCCGTCGGGCGCTGGCCCACCGGTCTCGAGTGCCGGGCGCTCCGGCCGCGGGACGGGAGGCGCGGCAGCCCGCGTGGCCTGCGAGGCCGTGGACGAAGTGCTGCGCTGGAACAGGTCCGTGACGCTGCCGCCGGCGATCGCGCGCGAGTGGCAGCGCATCAGCACGGCGTTGAAGCGCTCGCGGCACGAGACGGTCCGTGCCGATCACCTCCATGCCCTTGCCGAGACGCTTCAGCAGCCCGGGCAGGATGGACACGAGCCGCTTGCGCTCGTCGACCGTGAACTTGGGTGTCAGGCTCCAGACGAGGATGTCGAGCGTCTCCACGAGGCTCGTCCACGCCTTGCTCTCGCGGCCGCCCTTGGCATAGGCGAGGATCAGCCTTCATCATTCCGTCGACAGGAAGCGCAGTACGGCACGGGGCAGCTCGTGCCCCTCGATGCGGGCCTTCATCTCGTTCTGGGCGAACAGGCGCGCCACCTCGAGACGCTCCTTGCGAGAATGCGCTTCGATTCGCTCTTCCCGACCTGATCGGCCTTCTGATTCAGTTCGCCGATCATCACCTGCAGATCGGCGGTGATCCGGTCGAAGACGCCGAAGTCCTCCTCGAACTGCTCGATGAGCCGGGTAGATCCCGTCGACGCGCTGATGCAGCGGCGTGCCGGGGGCGAAACCGTCACCGAGCCCCATCGACAGTTCGCCGAGGGTGTCCAGCATGTGCCGCGCAGGGTGCGACTTGCGCGAGAAGAAGGTCTTGTCGAGCACCGCGACCTTCAGCATCGGAATCTGGAGCCGGCCGATCAGGGCCTTCATCGCGGGCGGGATGCGGCCGTCGCCGAAGATCTGGTCGAACAGCATGGACACGATGTCGAGCGTGACCGTGTCCATCTGCCCCATCTGCTGACCGAGGCTCGTGCTCTTGAGCGCGCGCAGGACGTTGGGCGTGGGCGGGACGAAGTCGTCCACGGGGAGCGAACTCTGGCGCGAGGCGAGCCACGCGCCCACATCGGCCGGAACGTCGGGGAAGGCCCCGACATCGCCCTGCTGCAGCCGGGTGTGAGCGAGCCGATCAGGTTGCCCGGGACGAACCCGCCGCCGAGCGTGTACTGCCGGGTGAGATTGCCCTGGTTGCCCGGGGCCGAGGCGAGGCCCATGAGTGTGCCGAACGTGTTCGTGGCGTTCGGATTGCCGTCCGCACCGGGCAGGGCGTGCGACCCGGTGTTCGGCGGCGCGGAAAGCCGGCCGGAGTGACGACTCCGGGACCGCCCGGCACGCCGGGCAGGCCCTGGGCACCGGTGTCGAAACCGGTGCCTCCCGCCGTGTTTCCGGGTCCGGGGGACGCCTCCGCCACCACCGCCGGGAAAGTAGCCCGTGGCGTTGCCGCCACCCGGGCCGCCTGCACCGGGTAACCTCCGCTGCCACCCGGGCCGCTGCGCCGGGGTAACCTCCGCCGCCACCCGGGCCGCCTGCGCCAGGGTAACCTCCGCCGCCGCCCGCCCCGGGCCCACCGGGATAGCCGCCTCCCGGCGCGCCCGTGCCGGGCCGCCCGGCAGACCCCCGCCCGTACCGGCGGTCCCGGGGTCGCCGGGATATCCACCGCCGGCAGACCCACCGCCGGATCCGGGCCCCAGGGGTATGCGCCCCCTGGACCGGATCCCGCCCCACCGGGGTAACTGCCGGAGCCGCCTGCACCGGGACCACCGGGGTGGGCTCCGCCCGGACCCGCCGGAAAGCGCCGCCGGCGCTCGCGCCTCCGGGCCGGTACCGGCCGGAAATCCGCCCGTGCTCGCATCCGCACCCGGGATGGGGATCCCGCCGGTTCCCGCCGGGTATCCGCCGTGGCCGCCCGGGGTAGCCTCCGCCGGCCGGACCACCGGGACCGCCGGATCCGCCCGCCCCGGGCATGCCGGGGCCGGATCCCTGGGTTGCACCCCCGGGATAGGCCGGGCCCGGCTGTCCGCCTGCGCCGCCGGGCGCCCAGACACCGATGCCGCCGCTGCTGTCATTCGGACTGCCGCCTGCCGGTCCAGGCGCACCGGGGAATCCTCCTGTTGCACCGCCCGCAGGATACGGCCCGGGATGGGGCCCGGTTCCGCCCCCCGGGGACGAAACCGCCAGCCGGGGCTCCGGGCGCGAAGCCTTCGAGATTGAGCGAAGGAAACGTTCCCTCGGACGCGGGCGGGCGGCCCGCCCCACGGGGCGGGCGCACCGCCCGGGATGCCACCGGCGGGGGCCACGCCTGTCGGGATGGCGCCGGCGCGGGGGAGTCGCCCGAGGCCATGTTCATGAGCAGCAGCTGCTGCAGCATTGCGAAAGGATCGCCTGCACTCTCGCCGCCGGGCATGGCGCCCGCAGACCCGGCAGCCGCGGTGCCGGTTGCCCCCGCGGTTCCCGCAGGGGCCGTGGCGCCCGGAGTACCAGGTACACCAGGGGCCCCGGCTGCACCGGCCATCGGCATGCCGGCGCCCGCGGGCATGCCGCCGGGCAGGGAGATCTGGGGCATGCCCGCCGCCCCGCCGCCCGTGGCCATGGTCGCCGTCAGCGGGATGCCGCCAGCACCGACCGTGAGGGTGGCGCCGCCTGCCGCCGAGCCCGAGACGATCGGCAGGGTGACGCTGCCCAGCACCTGGGGTCCGCCGTCCGCCTTCGGGCCGGTGGTGGGACCGGTTCCGGACTGGGGCTTCTTCGCGGCGCCGTAACGGACCGTGGGCAGGATGCCGCGCTCCTTGAGGAGCGTGTTGATGTCCTTGTAGAGCTAGAAATCTCGGGACGCGCACCTTCGTCGAAGGCGCGGATCACGATAAGCTTGACCTTGAGTTCGAAGTCCACCTCGGCGATCGCGTCACGCACGGCGTTCGCGAGGCCGGCGGGTGCCAGCGGATTGTCCTCGCCCGCAAGCTCCGGAAGATCGAGCACGATGGCCATGCGCTGGTCGAGCGCTGCGAGTTCCTCGTCCGCGCCGTTGCGGATGCGTCCGGCCAGTTCCGTGAACCGCATGTCCTCCTCGAGCACGCCATCGTCCACGAGGGACAACTCGCTCCAGGTGGTCTTGGTCTGGGAGAACTCCGCCTGCTTCCTGTCTTCCTTCGGACCCTTACGTTCGAACAGGACGGCCAGCTTTTCCTTGAAAGCGGTCTCGAGCGCCAAGCGCTGGCGCGGCCACTGGTCTTTCGCCTTCAGCCAGAAATCCCGGGTGTCCCGTTCGAGCGCGTGCTCGGCGTTGTCGTAGAGCTCGTCCACCACCTTGTCGAGCCCCTTGGCCGCACCGAGCGGGATGCGTTCCAGCGCGAGCGTGCGGATCTCGCCGAGCACGCCGGCTTCCGGTGCAGCGGCCACGCCCGGCCCGGGCGACGGCTCGGCCTTGAAGTCGATGGTTCCGGGGTCGGGCGGTGTCATCACGGACAGCTCGTGCAGGCGCCGGACCCGGGGACGCGAACCATGCGAGTCACCACCGGCGACGTGGCGGGCGGACGAAGCAGAGGCGGAGGCACGGACGCACGATCGATCATCGACCGAAGATAGCACGCCCGACCCGAATCTCCGCGCGGAGAACAGGGTGTCCGGCAGAAGCGCGGCCGGCGGGGCGGAGAGGGAGGCGGGGCCGCTCGGGAGAGGGAAATCACGCGGAGTCTTGGGTCGGGGTGCTGCGGGTCGTACCCCGGTATATCTGCCGTCCGCGGGAAACTTTACGGCTTCTCCGCCGGGCGGCGCGTGCCCGGCGACCCGGGCACGCAGGCCTACGCGATCCGGCCGGTCACGCGGCGACAACTGCTGCAGACGGGCGATCCGCGCCGAGGCGGCGGGTGCGAGTCATAGAACGCGGAGTGCAGCGGGTCGGGCGTCAGTGTCGAGGCGTTGTCCTTGTAGAGCTTCACGAGCGCCTGGCGAGTTCAGTCGCGGGAGGCGTTGCGGGCCGCGTACGCGTCGGCCTCGAACTCGTGCTTGCGCGAGTACATGGCCATCAGGGGGCGCAGCGGGAACGTGAACACGGCACCACCATGAAGACACCACCAGTGCGACCGCATCCGTGACCGGTGCGGTCAGTCCGAGCCCGTCGAAGAACCACGCCGCCTCCCGAAGCTGACCGAGCACCCACAGGAACGCGAAGCTGAGCGCGAACGTGAGCGCGGTGCGGCGCACGACGTGGTTCATCTTGAAGTGGCCGAGCTCGTGCGCCAGCACGGCCTCGATCTCGCCCGGCGCGAGCCGGGACAGCAGCGTGTCGAAGAAGACGATGCGCTTGGCCTTGCCGAACCCGGTGAAGTACGCATTGCCGTGCGCGGAGCGGCGTGAGCCGTCCATCACGAACAGCCCCTGGGAGGTGAACCCGCACTTGGCGAGCAGCGCCTCGATGCGGCGCTTGAGATCGTTCTCTTCCATCGGCGAGAACTTGTTGAACAGCGGCGCGATGAAGGTGGGGTAGACCGCGAGCACCCCCACGCTGAAGACGCTCCACACCACCCAGACCCAGAGCCACCAGAGCGCTCCGGCCTGCCCCATGAGCCAGAGCACGGCGAGTACGAGAGGCAGGCCCATGGCTGCACCGACGATCGCGTGCTTGACGAGGTCCGCGAGGAACATGCCGAGCGTCATCTTGTTGAAGCCGAAGCGGGCTCGACACCGAACACGCGATACAGGTTGAACGGCAGCTCGACCAGCGAAGAGATCACCATCACTGCCGCGATGAAGGCGACGCCCGCCGCGAGGCCGTCACCGAACCAGCCGCGCACCGTGCCGTCGATGCCCGCAAAGAGGCCGCCGAAGGTGAGCACCAGCAGAAGGAGGGCATCGGCGCCAATGCCGGCGGCGTTCAAGCGGGTCTTGGCGGAGGAGTAGTCAGCCGCCTTCTGATGAGCGGCCAGTTCGATCTGCGAGGCGAACGGCTCGGGAACCCTGTTGCGGTTGGCCTGCATATGCCGCACGTGGCGCCAGGACAGCCAGAGGCGGATACCGGTGGCCAGGGCGAGGAGAGCGAGGAAGAGGATCGAGAACGTGTTCATGGAATGCGCTATCCAGATGGCGGCCGGAGAAAGCCGATATGACACACTTATGTGTTGAAAATTCGGCACTTATTATGGCACACGACGCAACGCGATTGATCTGGATCGACATGGAGATGACGGGCCTGTCGCCCGAGCAGGACCGCATCATCGAGGTGGCCACGGTGATCACCGCCTCCGATCTGACCGTGGTGGCCGAAGGGCCGGTGCTGGTGGTGCATCAGGAGGCCGCGGTCCTGGACGGCATGGACGCGTGGAACAAGGGCACGCACGGGCGCTCCGGACTCATCGATCGGGTGCGTGCCTCCACGCTGGACGAACAGCCGTCGAGGCGGCGACACTCGAATTCCTCGCGCAGCACGTGCCTTCCGGCGTCTCGCCGATGTGCGGCAACTCCATCTGCCAGGACCGCCGGTTCCTCGCCCGGTACATGCCCAAGCTGGAGGCGTACTTCCACTATCGCAACCTCGACGTGAGCACGCTGAAGGAACTGGTGAAGCGGTGGAGCCGGCGATCGCCGGCGGTTCTCGAAGCGGGGCAAGCACGAGGCGCTCGCCGACATCTACGAATCCATCGACGAACTCAAGTACTACCGCGAGCACTTCACAGGCTGTGAAGCCTGCGTCCGGCGGATGTGCCGCCGGGACGACGGTCAGAGGCGGCGGAGCTCGTCGAGCAGTCGTTCCACGAGGTGTGCGAGCGGGTCGAGCTCCTCCCGTGCGCGATCCAGGTCCCCTTCCTTCGCGGCATGCTCGATCGTGTAGGCCGGTCCCGGACCGGCGCGGCGCATAGCGTCGCCACCGTACCCTTCATGGTGTGTGCGTGACGCCGGGCGGTCACTGCGTCGCTGGCGGCGAGCGCCGTGCGCAGAGCGATCAGCTGTTTCGGGAGCTCTCGCGCGCCACGGCCACGACATCGAGGAGCAGGTCCTCATCGCCGCCGATCATCGCCAGTGCCTCCTGACGGCCGAACAGGGGCTGGCCGCCCGCAGAGGCGCGCACGGCCTCCTCGGCGGCGCGGAAGGTCATGCCGAACAGGGCTGCAGGGTGATTCATGGCTCCGGTAGGGGTGCGTCGTCCGCACCACGGCTGGGTCTTTCCTCACTTACGGCACTTCGCCGGATCCACTTGAGCGAAGAATTCGGATGCGCCGAAGCAGACCCGCCGTCGAGGCGTCGAGAATCGTCGATGGGCGCGCCGGGATCGAATCTGGGCAGCAGCCGGTTCGCAAGCTGCTTGCCGAGTTCCACGCCCCACTGGTCGAAGGGGTTGAGGTCCCACAGGACGGCCTGGGACGTACACCTTGTGCTCGTAGGCGGCGACGAGCGCGCCCAGGGACTCGGGCGTGAGTTTCGGCAGCACGATCGTGGTCGTGGGGCGGTTTCCGGAAAGGCGCGGTAGGCGCGAGGCGCCGGGCCTCGGCCGGATCGAGTCCGCCTGCACGCATCTCCGCCTCCGCCTCGTCCGCGTCTTTCCGAAAGCCATGGCCTGGGTCTGGGCCAGGCAGTTCGCCATCAGCAGGTCGTGGTGCCGCCCCAGTCCGTAGTGCCCGGTCCGCGGCCACGATGAAGTCGGCAGGAACGAGGGTCGTGCCTGATGCAGCAGCTGGAAGAAGGCGTGCTGGCCATTGGTACCCGGCTCGCCCCACAGGATGGGCCCGGTACCGCCTTCGACGGGCGTGCCCTGCCGCGTGACCGACTTGCCGTTGCTCTCCATGTCGAGCTGCTGGAGGTAGGCGGCAGTCGGTGCAGCAGCTGATCGTAGGGCAGCACCGCATGCGTGTCGAAGCCGAGGCCGTTGCGGTTCCAGTCGCCGATGAGTCCATCAGGACCGGCACGTTGCGTTCGAGCGGTGCGGTGCGGAAGTGCTCGTCGAGCGCATGGGCGCCCGCCAGCAGCGCCTCGAAGTGGATCCATGCCGACGGCGAGCGCGATCGGCAGTCGATGGCCGACCAGAGCGAATAGCGTCCGCCGACCCAGTCCCAGAACTCGAAGACGCGCCCGGCCGGTACCCCGAACGCGCCCGTGGCGCGAGATTGGTGCTGACCGCCGCGAAATGGTCGGGCACCGCGGATTCGCCAAGCGCTGCGGCAAGCCACGCGCGCGCGGACTGCGCGTTGGCCATCGTTTCCTGGGTCGTGAAGGTCTTGGACGACACCACGAACAGCGTGCTCGCGGGGTCCAGTCCGCGCAGGCTCTCGGCGAGATGGGCGTCGTCCACGTTCGAGACGAACCGGACTTCCGGTCCGGTGCCCCGGTACGGGCGGAGCGCTTCGGTCCCGAGGTCCGCCGTACCTGTGCACGGACGGCCCGGAAGTGGTTGTCTCGAACCGTGGACGACGCCCATCTCGCCCGGGAGCGCCTGCGCGAACGTCCTCGGCGAACGTGCGCACGTTCGCCAGTACCCGTCGCACGTCGGGCATGACGTCGACGCCGTCGATGCTCATCGCCCGGCTGCTCCGATTGCGAAGCGCCATGTGGAACGCGGCACGCCCTTCGGTGTGGTTGACCCGGTCGCCGGCGAACAGCGCCTGGATGGCCGTCTCCATGCCGCGGGCCCGGGCGTACCCGACCAGCAGCGCAAGTGTCTCGCTGACGATACGCTGCTTGGAGAAGTCCAGGAACAGCGGTCCGGCTTCCGCGTGGAATCGCTCGAAGCGGCCAGGGTCCGACTGGAAAAGGTCGCGCAGGTGGCGCGGTGCGATGACGTCGCGATGGGCAAGCAAGGCGGCGCGCGCGGTGGCAGGGGTGGGCGGGGTCATGGGCGGGGGGCGCGGGATGATCCGCGAATTCTAGGGAAGGTCTGACCCCGTCGTGTGGCTGCCTCGCCGGTCCGAGCGGATCGGGCCCGGGTTCCGCCGTTGTGTGAAGCGGTGGGGTAGCCCGTCGAGGGCCGAGGGGGGAGTGTGGCCCGGGGAGTCAAGGCCGCAAGACCGCCGAGGCGGTTCGACGCCCCCGGAAACGAAAAAGCCCCCGTCACGCGGGGGCTCTCCTTACTGCGCCATGAAGACCGCCGGGTCAGGCAGCCTTCTTGCGGCCCGTCGGCGCGGGCGTCACGGCCGTCTCGGTCAGCTCGGTGAGCTGCTTGCCGGCCTTGGCGGCCACGTCATAGGCCTGATTGGCGGCAGACAGCGCCGACTTGAACGCGGCCACGGCGAAGTCGGAGCCGGCCGGCGCGTTCTTGGACATCTGCTCGATGGTGGTGCTCAGGGTCTTGTTGAAGTCTCCCATCTTGCCTTCGAAGAACTTGGTGTAGTCGCCCTGCATGGACGCGATCATCGCCTGCAGATGACGCGCGTAGGCGAGCGTCCGCTCGCTCGCCGGCTGAGCCGCCGCTCCCGCCAGCTGCGCGACCTCCTGGGGCGACTTCGCATCGGCCAGGGTCCGTGCGGAGTCGAGTGCCTCGGCCATGGCAGCCCGGGCGCTCTGGAACTGGAAATCGAACAGCTTCTCGACGCTGTCGGCGGTCAGGGTGGCGTAGTCGAGCCAGCTCTGCATGGCGCCTTTGTTGAGGGACACGACGGATTCGGGGAGGGTGTACATGAGGCGTCTCCGTGGAAGACCAAAGGGTGGGAGCTACATGGGAGGGGAGTGCGATGGCAGCGCCGAGTTTGCTGCGACGCATCACCAACGATTTTTCGCATTTGACCGTCCTGTGTCAAGAGCAAAGGTGTGACAGATGCGCCCGATGGTGTGGCGCAACAATTTGAAACGCTCAGGATTTTCCGTCCCATGGGGGATGGCGGGGAGTAGAATCCGCGCTCCATCCGGAGGCGCCATGCTCGGCAGCGAAGACACCACCGCATTCCCGTTCGCGCCCGGCGCCGGAGCCGGCGAGCCGGACCTGTCCTTTCTCGACGCCGTCTGCCAGCCCATTGCCGCCCTCGATCGTGAAGGGCGCATCCACACCTGCAATGCAGCCTTCCGGCAGACCCTCGAGTCGCTCTACGGCGTGGATCCATCGCCAGGCAGTTCGTTTCCTGCGCTCCTCGAGCGTTCCGGTGATGGCGAGCGCCTGACCGGCCTCATCGAGCGGGCCCTTCGCGGCGAAGCCTTCACCGTCGAACTGGAAGTGGGAGACCCGGGGCGGGGCCGCTCCCTCCTCGCTGCCATGCTCGCGCCGATCCGTTCCGCCGGGGGTGAGATCACCGGTGTGGCCTTCTCGGCGCAGGACATCACCGAGGTGAAGCGCGAGCGCATGCTGCTCATGGAGAGCGAGCGCCGCTTCCGCGACCTCGCCGCCAACGTGCCGGGAGTCATCTACGAGTGGGTCGAGCGCGCCGACGGCACGAACGGTTTCCTCTGGGTGAGTCCCCGCCTGGAGGAACTCTTCCGCATCGATCGCAACCAGCTCGCGCGGATCGGCGACTACATTCATCCCGACGATCGGGATCGGTGGCGCCAGTCCATCGAGGAGGCGAAGCGCCGCGCGGGCATCTGGAACTTCGAGGGACGTCTACTGTATCCCGATGGATCGGTGCGCTGGTGGCAGGGCATCTCGCGGCCCTCGCGTGTCACTGCGGAAGAGACCGTGTTCAACGGTGTGATGCTCGACATCACGGATCGCAAGACGGCCGAGCAGGATCTCGTCCTTGCGGCCAAGGTCTTCGAGGGCAGCCGCGAAGCGGTCATGATTCTCGATGACCAGGGGCGCGTGCTGTCGGTGAATCGCGCGTTCACGGCCATCACCGGTTTCCGGGCCGAGGAGGTGCGCAAGGCGCCGCTCAACCTGTTCGATCCGGCTCGCTACGATCCCGATTTCCTGGCGGGCGTGTGGGCGTCCGCGTCGCGGGATGCGGGCTGGGAGGGCGAAGTCTGGCTGCGACGTCGCGACGAGCTGGCGTTTCCCGCCCGTCTGCGGGTCGGCGTCGTGCGCGGTGCCGACGAACGGCCGTCGCAGTACTTCCTCATCTTCGAGGACATCTCCGAGCGCAAGGCCCAGGAGGATCGCATCCGCCACCTGGCCCAGCACGACTTCCTCACGGGTCTGCCGAATCGTGCGCTCCTGGAGGACCGGCTCAAGCAGGCTGTCCCGCTCGCGCAACGCAACGGCACGCGGCTCGGCGTCATGTTTCTCGACCTCGACCGCTTCAAGATGATCAACGACTCGCTGGGACACGAGACCGGCGACGCGCTGCTCAAGCAGGTGGCCCGCCGGCTGATCGGCTGCGTTCGCGCCGCGGACACCGTGAGCCGGCAGGGTGGCGACGAGTTCGTGATCCTTCTGCAGGACCTGGACACCCCCGAGCACGCTGCCGCTGTCGCCCGCAAGGTCCTGGAGGTGCTTGCCGAGCCGTTCGTCCTCGACGGCCTCACGCTCAGCGTCACGCCCTCGATGGGGATCGCGGTGTTTCCCGACGACGGCGCGGATTTCCAGACGCTTCTCAAGAATGCCGACGCCGCCATGTACCACGCGAAGTCGCTGGGGCGGAACAACTTCCAGTTCTTCACGCCGGCGATCAATGCGCGCGTCCTCGAACGCGTCGACATCGAGTCGCGTCTGCGCGGGGCGCTTCAGGCGGGTGATCTGCGACTCTGGTACCAGCCGCGGTTCGATCTGCGCACGCGTGCGATCACGGGACTCGAAGCCCTGCTGCGCTGGCCCGACGGGAGCGGCGGATACATTTCGCCCGAGCGCTTCATTCCCGTGGCCGAGGACTCCGGGCTCATCGTGGCGATCGGGGACTGGGTGCTCGACGAACTCGGACGCCACCTGCGCGGCTGGCGCGAGGAGCGTGTACCCGTGGTCCCGGTGTCCGCGAACGTGTCCGCCGCCCAGTTCCGCCAGCGCGGCCTCGCGCGGCGCATCGCGATCGCCGTGGAGAAGAACGCCCTCGACCATCACCTCGTGACCCTCGACATCCCCGAGATGTCCCTGATGCAGGACCCCGAGTCCGCGCGTCAGGCGCTCATGGAACTCCACGCGCTGGGGATCCGGCTTTCGGTCGACGATTTCGGAACGGGTTTCTCTTCGCTCGCGCATCTGAAGCGTCTGCCGATCGACAGCCTCAAGATCGACCGTTCGCTCGTGCACGGTGTACCGGCCGACGATGACACCGCGCAGGTGACGCTCGCCATCATCGGCCTGGCGCGGTCACTCGGACTGAGGACGCTCGCGGAGGGCGTGGAAACGCGGGAGCAGCTGGAGTTCTTCCGATTTCACGGGTGCAACGAGGCGCAGGGATTTCTGCTGGCACACCCGATGCCGGCGGAGGCGGTGCCCGCCTGGCTCACGAGCTTCGGCGGGGCCGCAGCGGGCGCGCCGCGCTGGTGACGCGGCAGCGCCCGGACCGGGCAATCAGGACAGACGTTCGAAGATGGCGGCGATGCCCTGCCCGCCGCCGATGCACATGGTGACGAGCGCGTAGCGGCCGCCGATGCGCTCCAGTTCGTGGAGCGCCTTCACCGTGAGGATGCAGCCCGTCGCACCGATGGGGTGACCGAGCGCGATCGCGCCACCGTTGGGGTTGGTCTTGGCGGAGTCGAATCCGAGATCCTTCGCCACGGCGCAGGCCTGCGCCGCGAACGCCTCGTTGGATTCGATGACGTCCATCTGCGCGACCGTGAGCCCCGCGCGAGCCATCGCGGACTTCACCGCGGGCACCGGGCCGATGCCCATGATCTTCGGGTCCACACCCGCGTGTCCGTAGGCCACCAGACGCGCGAGCGGCTTGCGGCCCTTCTTCTCCGCGACCGACCGTTCCATCAGCACCACGGCGGCGGCGGCGTCGTTCAGGCCGGACGCGTTGCCCGCCGTCACCGTGCCGTCCTTCTGGAACACGGCCCGCAGTTTCGTCATGTCGGCGAGCGTGGCATCCATGCGCACGTGCTCGTCGGTGTCGAAGATGACGGTGCCCTTCTTGCTCTTCAGCTCGACCGGCAGGATCTGCGACTTGAAGCGGCCGTCCGCGATGGCCGCGGCGGCACGGCGATGGCTCTCGACCGCGTATTCGTCCTGCAGCTCGCGCGAAAGCGACCAGCGCTCGGCGATCCGCTCGGCCGTCACGCCCATGTGCTGCCTGTCGAACGGGTCCGACAGGGCGCCGACCATCCAGTCGACCAATGGCTCGTCGCCCATGCGCTGACCCCAGCGCGCGGCCGGCATCACGTAGTTGGAGCGGCTCATGCTCTCCGCGCCGCCGGCGAGCGCGACGTCGGCATCGCCGAGCATCACGGCCTGTGCTGCGCTGACGACGGCCTGCAGGCCGCTGCCGCACAGACGGTTCAGCGTCATCGCCGGGGTTTCCTGCGGTATGCCACCGTTCATGGCGCACACGCGCGACAGGTACATGTCCTTCGGCTCGGTCTGGATGACGTTGCCGAACACCACGTGGCCCACTTCGGACGGATCCACGCCGGCACGCGCGAGCGCCTCGCGCGTGACCATTGCGCCGGTTTCCGTGGGGGCGAGATCCTTCAGCGCTCCGCCGAAGTCCCCGATGGCGGTGCGCACGCCGCTCACGATGACCACTTCTCTTGCTGCACTCATGAGTTGCTCCCGGTTCGGTTCGTGAGGGACGCTCAGCGTTCCACGGCCAGGGCCACGCCCATGCCGCCGCCGATGCACAGGCTCGCGAGGCCCTTCTTCGCGTCGCGGCGGATCATCTCGTGCAGCAGGGTGACGAGGATGCGGCAGCCGCTCGCGCCGATCGGGTGCCCGATGGCGATCGCGCCGCCGTTCACGTTGACCCTGGAGGTGTCCCAGCCCATGTCGCGGTTCACGGCGATGGCCTGGGCCGCGAAGGCCTCGTTGATTTCCATCAGGTCCAGATCGGAAGGCTTCCATCCGGCCTTCGCGAGGCAAAGCTGGCTCGCGGGCACGGGGCCGATCCCCATGATCTTCGGATCGACACCGGCCGACGCGTAGGCGCGGATCTTCGCGAGGGGCTCGAGCCCGAGATCCGCCGCGGTGCGCGCGGACATCATCATCACGGCGGCGGCGCCGTCATTGATGCCGGAGGCGTTGCCCGCCGTCACCGTGCCTTCCTTGTCGAACGCGGGGCGCAGTCCGGCCAGCGTCTCGGCCGTGGTGCCGGGCTTGATGTATTCGTCGCTGTCGAACACGACGGGCGGGCCCTTCCGCTGGGGAATCTCGACGCCGACGATCTCGTCCTTGAAGCGGCCGGCCTTCTGTGCGGCCTCGGCCTTCTGCTGCGAGTGGGCGGCGAAGGCATCCTGCTCCTCGCGCGTCACGCCCCACTTCTTCGCGACGTTCTCGGCCGTGATGCCCATGTGGTACTGGTTGTAGACGTCCCAAAGGCCGTCGACGATCATCGAGTCCACGAGCTTCGCGTCGCCCATGCGGAAACCGTCGCGGGAGTTGAGCAGCACGTGCGGCGAGGCGCTCATGTTCTCCTGGCCGCCGGCGATCACGATCTGCGCATCGCCGGCCTTGATGGCCTGCGCGGCGAGGTGCGTGGCCTTCAGACCCGACCCGCACACCTTGTTGATGGTCATGCCGGGCACCATGTCCGGGAGACCCGCGGCGAGGGCCGCCTGGCGGGCCGGATTCTGGCCGGAGCCGGCGGCGAGCACCTGTCCCAGCAGGACTTCGCTCACCATGTCCGCCTTGACGCCGGTGCGTTCCAGCAGGGCCCTGATCACGATGGCGCCGAGCTGCGGTGCCGGGGTCTTCGCGAGTGCACCGCCGAACTTGCCGACGGCCGTGCGGACCGCCCCAACGATTACGACCTCATCCATGACTGTTTTCTCCTGAGTGGCTTCGACGGCAAGCTTGGGCCGGTGGGGCCGGTCGACGCGGGCCGCGATCTTGATGCCGCTGGGCCGCTTCCCGGCGCGGGCCGGGAGAAGGGAGCGCCGCCCGGACCGTCGAGCTCCGGGGTGATGCGCTGCAAAACGTCGAGTCAGCCAAGTCTACGCCCCTGGTTCGGGCACTGTCGAGCCAGGGATGGTGCGCCACAGCAAGCCCGGAACGGGTGCTTGCGCCCGTTCCGCAGAGGTCAGTCCTCGCTCTCCTGGAGCCGGTCCATTTCCCGGCGGTTCTTCTTGGTGGGGCGCCCCTTGTGGAGCGGATTCGCGGTGCGGGACGCGCGGATCTGGTCCGCGAGGGCTTCTCGTGCCGCGCGGCTCTCGTCGGATTCGCGGTAGAGCTTCTGAGCTTCCGGGGCCGGACCGCGCCGTTCGGACAGTCCGAGCACGGTCACGTGCCACGTGTAGGGCCCGATGCGAATCGACAGCCGGTCCCCGGGCTTGAGCGCCCGCGACGGCTTGACCCGCTCGTCGGCGACCAGCACCTTGCCGCCGTCGACCGCGTCGGTGGCCAGCGAGCGGGTCTTGAAGAAGCGGGCCGCCCACAACCACTTGTCGATCCGCACGCGATCGCCGTCGTCACTCACGGCTGCAGCCCTTCCGCCGGGCGGCCCATGCGCGCGACTTCCCGCCCCGGCCCGCAAGCGGTCGCCGAGTCCGTCGCGCCCGCCCACAACCCCTTGTCGATCCGCACGCGATCGCCGTCGTCACTCACGGCTGCAGCCCTTCCGCCGGGCGGCCCATGCGCGCGACTTCCCGCCCCGGCCCGCAAGCGGTCGCCGAGTCCGTCGCGCCCGCCCACAACCCCTTGTCGATCCGCACGCGATCTCCGTCGTCACTCACGGTGTCACTCCTGCGAGCCGCGCCCGTCCGCTCAATGTCGCGTCGGCTCCGCCCGGGTCTGCACGTCGGCGGCGAAGATCTGCTCGGCATCGACCGCATCGAACGCGTAACGCTTGCGGCAGAACTCGCATGTGACGTCGATGGCGCCGTGGTCGCGGACGATGGAACGCACTTCATCGTGGCCCAGCGCGCGCAGCATTCCGGTGACGCGCTCCCGCGAGCAGGAGCAACGGAAAGATACGGGGGAGGCCTCGAACACGCGCACGTCGTCCTCGTGGAACAGGCGCCGCAGGATCTCGCGCGCGGGCAGACGCAGCAGTTCGGCAGGCTTCAGCGTGTCGCCGAGCATCGACAGGCGGTTCCAGTCGTCCTCGAGGGTCTCGTGATCGCCCGGGATCTTCTGCAGCAGCAGGCCCCCCGCCTGGCGTCCGTCGCACGCGAGCCAGAGGCGGGAGTCGAGCTGCTCGGACGTGCTCATGTAGTGCTCGAGCACCCCCGCGACGGAATCGCCGTTCAGGTCGACCACGCCCTGGTAGGACTGCCCGCCGGCCTCCTTGGGCACGAGGGTGATCACGAACCGGCCCGCGCCGAGCAGTTCACGCAGCGGCTGGTTCGGGATCTCGCCCTCCCACGTGGCCGTGGCGCGCAGCGTGGCTTCGCTCGTCACCTCGACCACGATGAGCTTCACGATGCCGCTGCCCTGCATCTGCATGACCAGCGAGCCGTCGAACTTCAGCGTAGCGGACAGCAGCGCGCCCGCCGCCATCAGCTCGCCCAGGATGCCGCGCAGCGGCTCGGGGTACTCGTGGCGCTCCAGCACCGCACGCCAGGTGGCGTCGAGCTGCACCACGTGCCCGCGGACCGGGATGCTCTCGAACAGGAATCGTTGAAGGGAATCACTCATGCGTTGCTCGTTGCTGTCCTGGGGACGCTGCGCCGCCGGTCAGGCGCCGTCCCGAAGTACCTTGCGTTGAACCTTGCCCGACGTGGTGAGCGGCAGGGCGGCTACGAACTCGAACTGCTTCGGGCACTGGTAGGGCGCCAGCCGCGCGCGTACGTGCGCCTGCAGCTCGGCTTCCAGAGCCGGCGAGCCCTGCGTGCCCGGCGTCAGCACGACGAACGCCTTGATGACGTGCCCGCGGGTCTCGTCGGGGACGCCCACCACCGCGGCGTTCACCACGGCGGAATGCTGCACGAGGCAGTTCTCGATCTCGGCGGGTCCGATGCGGTAGCCCGAGCTCTTGATGACATCGTCCGTGCGCCCGCGATACCAGTAGTAACCATCCTCGTCGCGCTCGGCGAGATCGCCCGTGCGTGCCCACGGGCCCGCGTACTTGTCGCGCGTGGCATCGTCGCGCTTCCAGTAGCCCAGGAACATCACCGGGTCGCCCTCGCCGTGCACCGCGATCTCTCCGAGTTCACCCGGCCCCAGTTCGTTCCCGGCTTCGTCGAGCAAGGCGATACGGTGCCCGGGATAGGGCCGGCCCACCGCGCCGGGCTTCGGCGGGAACACGCGCGCGCAGCCGCCGACCACGTAGTTGGCTTCGGTCTGGCCGAAGATTTCGTTGATGGTCACGCCCAGTTCCTCGCGGACCCAGCTCATGAGCGTTTCCCCGACGGCTTCGCCGCCGCTCATCATCGTGCGCAGGTCGAGTTCGAACCGGCGGCGCGGATGCGGCACCTCCTTCATCATCAGCTTGAGCGCCGTGGGGAACAGGAAGGCGTTTCGCACACCGTACTTCTCCATCAGCCAGAACGCCTTCTCCGGATCGAAGCGGCCCCGGGTTCCGAGCAGCGGCATCCCGAAGTGCCAAGTGGGCAGCAGGGCGTCGAAGAGTCCTCCGGTCCAGGCCCAGTCGGCGGGCGACCAGAACATGTCGCGCGTCTCGGGGAAGAAATCGTGCGAGCACGAGAAGCCGGACAGGTTGCCGATGAGCGTTCGATGCGGGATCAGCGCGCCCTTGGGCGGGCCGGTGGTCCCGCTCGTGTAGATGATGAGCGCGGGATCGTTCGCGAGCGTGTCCACGCAATCGAAGCGGGAGGAGGCTCGGTCGATCAGGGTCTCCCATTCATGGACCCGGCTCTCCCGGGCGCCCGCCACGCCGATGACGTGTTCCAGGTCGGGCAGACGCTCCCGCGCCGACAGGACCGATGCCAGCGATTCGCCATCGACGAACACGGCACGCGCGCCGGAATCGCGCAGCCGGAACTCCAGGGCGTCGGGCCCGAACAGGTACGACAGCGGCACGACGATCGCGGCCATCTGGTAGCAGGCCACGTGGATGATGGCGGTCTCGGGGCGCTGAGGCAGGACCAGCGCAACCCGGTCTCCGGCGCGTACGCCGAGCGCGGCGAGCGCGTTGCTCAGGCGATTCGCGCGCTGCTGCAGGTCCCAGAAGGTGCAGGCGGCGGTCGTGCCGTCGTCGTCCTCGAAATACAGCGCGAAGCGTTCGCGATGCCGCGCGTGGCGGCCGCACACATCGCGACCCATGTTGAAGCGCTCCGGTACCTGCCAGCGGAAGTCGCGCACCAGGTCTTCGTAGGTCCGCGCGGCCCGGGGAAGATGCATCACCTCCGTCATCGTCCGGGCTCCGCGGGTGCGCCGGCCCCCCGTCCGTCGGCGGTCGCGCGCCGGTACAGCCGATAGCGCTCACGGTCATCGCCGGCACGATGGCCCTCCCAGTGCAGAACCCACGGATAGGGCAGCGCACTGTCCCGGGCGGAGCCTTCGACCAGCAGGAAGTCGCAGTCCTCCGGACGATGCCCCGTTTCTGCACGCCGCGTAGTGACGCCTGCGAGATACTGGATCAGGGCCCGCTGGGACTCGCCGAGGGACTGGCTCGCGACGCAGCCGGTGGCGTGTGGCAGGGCGCCCGACAGCGACTCGATCATGGCGCGGTAGGACTTCGCGTTGTCCACCCAGCCCACCATGAGGAACATCAGCGCCGCCCAGAAGGCTGTTGCGCCCGCGGCCCACGTCACGAACGGGCGTTCCGGCGAGCGTCGGATGTTGAACAGAAGCAGGATCCAGGCGACGGTCAGCACACCTGCCGCACCGATCAGGATGACGCTCACGCCGGGGCGGTAGCCGGGCTCCATCCGCGCCATGTGCCGCGCCGCGCGCTCCGGCACCCCGAACTCCACGGCGGAGAAATAGAACCAGACCACGGCGAGGAAGAACAGGAAGAAGGCGATCCCGAACCAGAAGAAGACGTTGATCGCCCCGCGCCTCAGTTCCGACACCCCCTCGATGGCGAGCAGGCACAGGGGAACCAGCAGCGGAAGCGCGAACCACTCGCGCTTGTCGTGCCCGAGGCTCAACAGGACGAACGTGGAGAGGAGCAGGATCAGCGGCAGCGCGAGTGCGGGGCGCGAACGCAACCGGGTGCGGCCGTGCCACAGCGCCCAGAGGGCGAAGGGCCACGCCGGCCAGGCAAACCAGGGCAGGACCTTCAGGTAGTAGGCCGCGTTGCCCGCGCCCGCATCGGGAAACTGCCGCCAGAACCGGCCGATCTGCTCCAGCCACAGCCAGTGGCGGAACAGATCGGCATCCCGCAGGTACAAACCGACGGGCCAGATCAGGAGCCAGGGCAGGGCGACCAGGAATCCCACCAGAGCGAATCGGCCGTAGTCCCGCTGACGCAGAACGGGCACCAGAACCGGGAGCGCGGCGAGGGTCAGGGCCAGCGGAAGCGCGGAGGAGATCCCCCGCGAGAGGAAGGCCAGACCCAGGCCGGTTCCGAAGGCGAGGGCACCAGCGGCCGGTGCGGGCCCGCCTGCGGCAAGACCGTAGGCGGCCAGAGCATAGGCTGCCAGCACGGCGTTGTCCGGTACCAGCAGGTGCGCGGGCTGGAGAATGCCGACACACCCGATCAGCATCAGCGGCGCGAACCACCGGCGATCGAAGCCCACGAGCCGCCCCGTCGCGAGCGCCAGGAACCAGAGCGTGATGCCGCCATAAAGCACGTTCACCAGCCGGGCGGCATCGTGCTCGGCGAGGAAGGGCAGGGCCTGCGCCGTGAGGGCGGCGCTCCAGTGGTAGAAGGGCGGGTGGCGGAGGAATGGCTCTCCGGCGAGGTGCGGAATCCACCAGTGCCCGTTCCCGACCATCTCGTGGACGACCCCGAAGATATAGGCTTCCTCGGGCTTCCAGGGGTCCCGCCCGAGCAGGCCCGGGATCATCCAGAGCAGGCAGAGGGCGCACACGGCCAGCCCGCGCCGGTTCTCCAGCCAGGTGGCGAGCCGTTCGAAGCGAAACTTCTGGGCGCCGAGGATCATGCGTCAGCGCAGGGGACGGGCGCGACGGATGCCGCCGTGGAAAAAGAAAAAGGCAGCCCGCAGCTGCCTTTTCCCTGGGGCCCGGATACCGGGTCCGGAAGCCTGATCACCCGGGCGTCGCGCCGTCAGCCGGCGGCCTTGGGGCTGCGGCTGTACCGCTGGCGGAACTTCTCGATCCGGCCGGCGGTGTCCATGACCTTCTGCTTGCCGGTGTAGAACGGGTGGGAGGCCGAGGAGATCTCGACGCGGATGACGGGGTACTCCTTGCCGTCTTCCCACTTCATGGTTTCCTTGCTCTTCGTATCGATTGTGGAGCGGGTCAGGAAACTGAAGTTCGCACCGGGGTCGTGGAAGATCACTTCCTTGTAGTCGGGGTGAATACCTTCTTTCATCGCACTGGTCCTCGGGGGCGGTTAGCCGGGGTCAGGCCCGATCGGCCCGTTGTCACGGCGGTCCGGCCGATGTGTGAGGGGCGCATTAACGCCCCGCCGGCCAGGAAAACCGCGAATTATCCTGAGCACGAGGGGCAGAGGCAAGTGTTTTATTGGGCCGAAGCCCTCGGGGCGGGCAGCGCGGATCGGGACGCTTCGGTGTTCTAGCCTCTCCGCATGCTGTCGAAAAAGTCCCGCGCGGACTCGGCGGGGCGGAGCCCTCGGGGCGGGAAGCGCGGATCGGGACGCTTCGGTGTTCTAGCCTCTCCGCATGCTGTCGAAAAAGTCCCCGTTGTTCTTGGTCGCCCGCAGCTTGTCCACCAGGAATTCCGTGGCTTCGAGCTCGTCCATCGGGTAGAGCAGCTTCCGGAGCACCCAGATCTTCTGGAGGATCTCCTGCCGGATGAGCAGTTCCTCCCGGCGGGTGCCGGAGCGGTTCACGTTGATGGCGGGGTAGATGCGCTTCTCGGCCATGCGGCGATCCAGGTGGATCTCCATGTTGCCGGTACCCTTGAACTCTTCGTAGATCACGTCGTCCATGCGCGACCCGGTGTCGATCAGGGCGGTGGCGATGATCGTGAGCGAGCCGCCTTCCTCGATGTTGCGCGCGGCCCCGAAGAAACGCTTGGGGCGCTGCAGCGCATTGGAGTCGACACCGCCCGTGAGCACCTTGCCTGAGGCCGGGACCACGGTGTTGTAGGCGCGAGCGAGACGGGTGATGGAGTCGAGCAGAATAACGACGTCCTTCTTGTGCTCGACGAGGCGTTTCGCCTTCTCCAGCACCATTTCCGCCACCTGCACGTGACGGGTGGCGGGTTCGTCGAAGGTCGACGACACCACTTCGCCACGCACGGAGCGCTGCATCTCGGTCACTTCCTCTGGGCGCTCGTCGATCAGCAGAACGATGAGGTACACCTCGGGATAGTTCGACATGATCGAGTGCGCGATGTGCTGCAGCATCACGGTCTTGCCGCTCTTCGGGCTCGCGACGAGGAGGCCGCGCTGGCCCTTCCCGATGGGCGCGATGATGTCGACGATGCGGCCGGTGAGGTTCTCTTCCGACTTGATCTCACGCTCGAGCAGGAACTGCTCCGTGGGGAACAGCGGCGTGAGGTTCTCGAAGAGGATCTTGTGCTTCGTGTTCTCGGGTGCTTCGCCGTTGACCTTGTCGACCTTCACCAGCGCGAAGTAGCGCTCGCCGTCCTTCGGCGTGCGGATCTCGCCCTGTATCGTGTCGCCCGAGTGCAGGTTGAAGCGGCGGATCTGGGACGGGCTGACGTAGATATCGTCCGGGCCCGCGAGATACGACGTGTCGGGCGAACGCAGGAAGCCGAAGCCGTCGGGCAGCACTTCGAGCGTGCCGTCTCCGTAGATGCTGTCGCCCCGTTTCGCGGTGTTCTTCAGCAGCGCGAAGATGAGGTCCTGCTTGCGCATGCGGTTGGCGTTCTCGACCTCGTTTGCCTGACCCATCTCGACGAGTTCGGTAACGTGCATCTGCTTCAGATCGGACAGATGCATGGAGACGCCGGTCGGATTGCGCGCCGGCTGCTGATTCTGCTGGGACTTGTGATGCTTCGAGGACTGCCGATGGGGGCCGTTGTGGCGCTGCGGGTTGGGACCCTTTTCCTGCTTGACTTCCTCGGCGGGCGGGGGCGTGTCCGGAACAGCAGTGGTGAGGCTTGCGGACTCAGATGACACTGTCGATGAAGGCCTTCAGTTGGGATTTGGGGACCGCTCCGACCTTCTGGGCTTCCAGGTTGCCGTTCTTGAAGATCTGAAGCGTGGGGATGCCCTTGATGCCGAACTTCCTGGGCGTGGCTTGGTTGTCGTCGATGTTCAGCTTCGCGACCTTGAGCTTGCCTGCGTACTCGGACGCGAGCTCGTCGAGGGCGGGGGCGATGGTCCGGCAGGGACCGCACCACTCGGCCCAGAAGTCCACGAGCACGGGCACGTCGGCCTGCAGGACTTCGGAGTCGAAGCTGTCGTCGGTCACATGGACTATGTGTTCACTGCTCATCGGCTGGAATCTCGGGAACTTGAGGGGATCCGCCACCCCGGACGGGGCAGACAGGAGAGGATGGCCAATGCTAGCCCAAATTCGAAGCCGTTGAAAAGGCGCATCGCGCTACAATCCGCCGACCTCTGCCGGTGGTCCCGAGTCTGACACCGGCCCTCGGACCGGAGGTTCCGCAAGAAGCGGACCCGTCGGGCCGGCCCCTCGACGCAACCCAGGATGCCTAGACACTATGACCTACGTCGTGACCGAGAACTGCATCAAGTGCAAGTACACGGACTGTGTGGACGTGTGCCCCGTTGACTGTTTCCGCGAGGGCCCCAACTTCCTTGTCATCGATCCCGACGAATGCATCGATTGTACGCTTTGTGTGGCCGAGTGCCCGGTGGAGGCCATTTACGCCGAGGACGACGTCCCCGCGGACCAGCGCGAGTTCATCGAACTCAACCGTGAACTGTCGAAGGCGTGGGAGCCGATCATCGAGAAGAAGGACGCGCTGGCCGATGCCGACGACTGGAAGGCGAAGACCGGCAAGCGCCAGTTTCTCGAGAAGTGATGTCCGCCGGACGCGTTCGCGTCCGGCGTGTCCGCTGATGACCGGCAGGCGGGGTGCCTGGTGACCGACGGCTCCCCCGCGATCCAGTCCCGTTCGCTCCCCCGCACGCGCCTCACCGAGGCGGTCGCGCACGAAATCTGCCGTGCCGCCCGGCCATTTCTGCCGGATCTTTCGGCGCTCACGGTCATCGTGCCGTCCGTCCAGGCGGCCGGGGCGCTCGCGCGCGAACTTGCCGCGGCGGCGGGCGGCCCCGTCCTGCTTCCGCGCGTCACCACCTTCCCGGATCTCTCCGCCACTCTGCCGCTGCCGCCTGCCGAGGTCTCGGACCGCAGTCGCGAACTCACCCTGTTCTCCGCCTTGCGCAGCCAGGGCACGCTGGAGCCGGCCGCCCTGTGGCGCGCTGCGGGTGAACTGCGCCGCCTCGGGGACGAACTCGCCGCATACCGGTGCCGTCTCGCCGACACACCCGAGGCGTTCACGCGGCAGGTGGAGCGCGCGTACGGGCGCGCCCTCGGCGCCCCGCTCGGTCTCGAGGCCCGGATCGTGTACGAGGCCTGGAAGCATCTTGCCGGCGCGCAGGACTCGGGTTTCCGTTACCAGCAGGGCCTGCTTCACGCCGCGTCGACGGCGATCGGCCCGTTGTGGGTGGTGGCCTGCGGCGTACTGCGGCCGGTCGAACGCGAGTGCCTCTCGGCGTGGTCCGCCCGGCATCCCGTCATCGTCGCGGAACCCGATGCACCGCCCGCCGACGCCTTCGAGATCCTGCTGCGTACGACCTTCGACCCCGGTGGCGAAGCGCCCCTGCGGACGCGGGCCGACCGGTATGCGCAGGAGCACCCCGACTGCACCTTCCATGGCCGGCTGGTCCTGTGCGGTGCGCCCACGCTGGATGCGCACGCCGAAACCGCGGAACTCCGGGTGCGGGCCTGGCTGGCCGAGGGACGCTCGCGCATCGGTGTCGTCGCGCTCGACCGCCTCGTCGCGCGGCGTCTGCGGGCCCGTCTGGAGCGCTCCGGCGTCCTCGTACAGGACGAAAGCGGCTGGGCGCTCTCCACCGTCGCGGCCGCCACAGTCGTGGCGCGCTGGATCGACTGCGTCTCCGGCCGGTTCCGGCATCGCGACCTCGTCGATCTGCTCACGTCCCCTGCGATGTTCGCCGACTGGGACGACGCACGCCGCCGCGTCTGCACGGCACGCATGGAACTGCTCCTGCGCCGTCACGGCATCGCCGAGGGTCTGGAACCGCTCGCCGCCGTCGCGAGTCGCGAAGACGACCCCGGCGACCTGCTCGCCGCGATCGACC
This sequence comes from Ottelia alismoides, assembly GCA_037367405.1. Classification (NCBI taxonomy): domain Eukaryota; kingdom Viridiplantae; phylum Streptophyta; class Magnoliopsida; order Alismatales; family Hydrocharitaceae; genus Ottelia; species Ottelia alismoides. Next base: position 114,972 of record JAZKJV010002078.1, read on the forward strand.
GGCTGCACCGCGCGGCGCGTCTCCTCGGGGAGGCCCGGGCGCCGGCTGCGGCCTGGGTGACCCGCCTGCTCGACGCACTGTCCGAACTCGGGGTCGCCACGGCCCTGGAGGCCGATGTGGCCGGCCGCCAGGTCCTCGATCATCTCCGCGGTCTCGTGAGCGACGTGGCGGCCGACCGGACGCCGCTCGCCCTGGCCGAGTGGCGCGAATGGCTCGATGCCGGATTCGAGGCGGCCCTGTTCCGCGACCGCGACATCCGCAGTCCCGTCGTGCTCACGCATCTCGGTGCCACCCGCCTGCGCGACTTCGATGCGGTGCTGCTTCTGGGCGCCCAGTCGGGCAGTCTGCCGCCGGCCGGCGAACCCGGTCTCTTCTTCAACGATGCGGTGCGCCGCGAACTGGGCCTGCCTGCCGGCGCCGACGCGCGCGCCCGCCTGCGGGACGATCTCCTGCTGCTGCTCGCCGGGGCGCCGCAGACCTTCGTCACCTGGCAGTGCCGCGAAGCCGGTGAACCGGTACCGCTCGCGCCGTGGCTCGAACTCGTCGACGCCTTCCACACGGCTGCGTGCGGCGCATCCCTGCGAGATGACCGGTGGACGACCTGGGCGCAGGCGGCGCGGCTCCGGACGTCCGACGCTGCACCGTTGCCGCCCGTCGCCCGCCGACCCGCACCCGTGCTCGACGGTCGGACGCCCGATCGCGTCTCGGTGAGCGCCTATCGCTCGCTGATCGAATGCCCGTACCGGTTCTTCGCCGGTCAGGCGCTCGGACTGCGTCCGCTGGACGAGGTGGAGGAGGACCTCGACAAGCGCGACTACGGCGTACTGCTGCACCGTGCGCTCCTCCAGTTCCACCGGCGCGTGCCGGTCGTCTCGGCGCTCGCACCGGACGACGCGCAGCGCGAGATGGAGCGCATCACCGGCGAAGTGTTCGACGCGGAGACGGACCGCGACCCGCTCGCGCGGGCCTGGGCAATGCGGTGGCGGCGACGCATCGCCGGATACCTCGAGCTGATGCGATCGCGTGAAGCGGAGGGCTGGCGCTGGAGCGCCGGCGAAGTCCCGGCGGAGCGGCGCATACCGCTCGCGGACGGCACCGGTGTGACGCTGCACGGGCGCCTGGACCGGCTGGACCGGCGCGAAACCGACGGCGTGGAGGTCCTCGGCGTCCTCGACTACAAGACGCAGAAGCGCGATGCGCTGCGCAAGCTGCTCGCCGAGCGCGACGACGTGCAGCTCGCGTGCTATGCCCTCCTGCAGGACGGCGTCGTCGAGACGTCCTTCGTCGCCGCCGACGAGGATCCCGTCCGTCTCGTGCCTGCGGAGCGCGCTGCGCCGGAGAGTGCGCATGCCGAGGCAAGGCGCCTTTCCGAAGTGTTCTCCGCGATGCGAGCCGGCGCGGGTCTGGCCGCGCTCGGGGACGAGGTGGCCTGCGGCTACTGCGAGATGGGCGGCCTGTGCAGGCGTCAGCACTGGGAGGCGCCGTGAGCGACGCCTGCGGCCGCGCCGCGCTCGATCCCGAGCGTTCCGTGGTCGTGCGCGCCTGTGCGGGCTCGGGCAAGACCTGGCTGCTCGTGTCGCGCATCGTGCGGCTGCTGCTGGACGGCGCGGATCCCTCGTCGATCCTGGCGCTCACGTTCACGCGCAAGGCCACGCTCGAGATGCGCACGCGCCTGAACGAATGGCTGCGGATGTTCGCGACGGCCGACGACGCCGTGCTGCGCGCCGAGCTGCTGGCCCGCCACGTCCCGGCGGCGCAGCTGGATGGCGCGATGCGCCGTGCACGCGGACTCTTCGAGCGAGTCGCGACGGCCGATGGCGACGTGACGATCGACACGTTCCACGGGTGGTTCCTGCAAGTCCTCCGGCACGCGCCGCTCGAAGCGGCCACCGGCGACATCACGCTGCTGGATCGTGTCGGTCCCACCTTCGAGGAGGCGTGGCGGCGCTGGGCACGGCGGATCGGCCCGGGCGGTGATGCCGCCCTGGGCGAGGCGTTCGAGTTCCTCGTCGGCCGATACGACCTGCGCGGCACCCGCGACCTGCTCGGCACGTTCGTCGCTGAGCGGCCGCAGTGGTGGGCGCTCGCGGACGGGCACGCCGACCCCGTCGCCCACGCGCTCGCGCTCGTGCGGAGCGCGCTGCGGCCGGACGTCGACGACGATCCGCTGCAACTCGTGCACGACGGCTCCGCGTGGCTGGAGGGCCTTGCCGAGTTCGGCGAGTTGCTGAGCCGGTTGAATCTTCCCAAGTTCGTGCCGCGCGTGAAGGCGGCCGGGGAGGCCGGAGCGGCTGCTGATCCCGACGAGCGCTTCATGCTGGGCGACACCGCGCTCCTCACGCGTGAGGGCGAACCGTTCTCGCTGCAGCCGCAGGCGAAGCGCATCCGGGACATGGGGCCGGAGGGAGAGCGGCTGCTCCTCCTGCAGGATTCGCTGACGGCACAGTTTCTCGACGCGCGGGAGCATCGGCGCGAGCGCGACTGGCTCGCGGTCAACGAGGCGGTCTTCCGCTGCGGGGCCGCCCTGCTCGACGAGTTCCAGACCGCGAAGCGCCGCCGCGGCCTGCTCGACTTCACCGACATCGAGTGGCAGGCGCGCCAGCTGCTCGCGCGGTCCGAGGCGGCGGTGTTCGTGCTACATCGCATGGACGCCCGCTACCGCCACGTGCTGGTCGACGAGTTCCAGGATACGAATCCGCTGCAGTGGCAGGCGCTGCTCGCGTGGCTGCGCGCGTCACACGAGGCCGAGCACGCGCCCAGCCTGTTCCTCGTGGGGGACCCGAAGCAGTCGATCTACCGTTTCCGGCGCGCCGACGCGCGCCTGTTCGAGCGCGCGGCCGACTACCTGCAGAGCCACCATGCGGCAGAGGTGCACGAGATGAACGTGTCCCGGCGCTGCGCACCCGCGATCCTCCAGGCGGTCAACGCCGTGTTCGGGGCGGCGGGTGCCGACTTCGCGGGCTTCGTCGCCCACGAGGCGCATCGGCACGATCTTCCCGGTCGCGTGGAGCGGCTCCCTCTTGCGCAGAGACCGGCCCGCACCGCGACCGGCCCGGATCCCGATGCGCCGCTGCGCGACCCGCTCACGCAGGCGCTCGCCGAGGACGAGGAGCGCGCACGTGCCGAGGAGGCGCGTGCCGTGGCACAGCGCATCGGGGACATTGCGGGCCGTTGGACCATCGAAGCCGACGGCGGTACGCGTCGCGTGCGCCACGGTGACGTGATGCTGCTGCTGCGCACCCGCAGGCACGTGATGGCCTTCGAGGAAGCATTCCGGGCACAGGGCATTCCGTACGTCACGTCGCGCAAGGGCGGGCTGCTCGACCGCCTGGAAGTTCTCGACATGGAAGCCCTGCTGCGCTTTCTGGTGGCGCCGTTCTCCGATCTCGACCTCGCCCGGGTGCTGCGGTCACCGCTCTTCGCGGCCTCGGACGGGGAACTGCTGCAGATCGCGCAGGCTGCGCCGGGCACGTGGTGGGACCGCCTCGGGCGTCTGGCCGCCGGATCCGCCGCACCCGCCTCGTTCGTCCGTGCGTTCCGGCTGCTTTCGGAGTGGCGCGATATCGCGCTGCGTCTGCCGGTCCACGATCTGCTCGACCGCATCTTCTTCACGGGGGACGTCCTCGACCGCTACGCGGCCGCGGTCGCTCCGCCGCTGCGGGAGGGCGCGCGTGCGAATCTGCTGGCGCTCGTGGAACTCGCTCTCGGGCTCGACGCGGGACGCTATCCGAGCCTGCAGCGCTTTCTCGATGCGCTCGCGGAACTGCGCGGCGGCGCGGCCGAGGAGGCGCCCGACGAAGGCGCCACGGAGTCCGGCGAGGACGCGGTTCGCATTCTCACCGTCCACGGGGCGAAGGGGCTCGAGGCGCCGGTCGTGTTTCTCGCGGACTGCAACGGGATGGACCGCGACGAAAGCTACGAAGTCCTGGTGGACTGGCCGCCGGCCTCGGACGTGCCGGTGTGGTTCGCAGCACGGACGCGCAAGGCCGACGACCCCGTCGCGATCGAAGGACGACGCGCGGAGGAGCGCGCGGCTGCGGCGCGGGAGGAACTGAACGCGCTCTACGTCGCCATGACGCGCGCAAAGCAGGTCCTCGTCGTGAGCGGAAGCGAGACCGCGCGGCGGGGCGCGTCGCCGTCCTGGTACCAGCGGATCGAGGCGGCCCTCGCGGGGCTCACGGGCGCGGCGGCGCTGGGCCCCGAGCTCGGCACCGAAGACGCGGACAGCCCCGCGTCCCGCGCGCCGGAGGCCATGCCGCCCGTCCCCGATGCGCGCTGGCTCGCGCCGCGTCCGGCAGGGTCCCGCGGTCATGCGGATGACACGGTCGCCACGGCGCGCGGCGAGCGCGTGCACTGGCTCCTGGAGCAGCTCGCGCCGCCGGATGTCGTCGAAGACGAAGCGCTGCTCCGGAGGCTCGCGGGGACGGACGAGGCGACGTTCCGCGATGATCTCCGTGCCGCCCGCGCCATCCTGGAGGCGCCGGCGCTTCGCCCCTTCCTTGATCCCGCGCAATACGAGTGGGCCCGCAATGAAGTCTCCTTCGCCACCGGTGACGGAAAGCTGCGCCGGATGGACCGCGTCGTGCGACGCGGAGGAGAACTCTGGGTGCTCGACTACAAGACGGGCGAGGCTGCGGCTGCCGCGGGCGACCCGGTCAGTACACATCTCGATCAGATGCGGGAGTACGCCCGGGCGGCGGCCGCGCTCTATCCCGGCCTCATGATCCGGGTGGCGCTCGTGCTGGCCGGCGGCGTGCTGCAGGAGGTGCCGGCCGCACTGCTCGCGGAGAACGGGCCGTGAGTGCACCCATGTCCCCCGACGTGCCGGCGTCGCGCCGGATGCCCTGGCATCGCCCCCTGGTCTGGCTGATCGCCGGCTGGCGCGACTTCATCGCGATCGGCCTGCCCAGCCTCCTGCACGGCATTCTCGCCATGGCGGGCGGCTGGATGATCGTCGCCGTCACGCTGCTCTACTGGCCCCTGCTGCCCGGCGCCGTGACCGGCTTCGTCCTGATCGCGCCGATTCTCGCCACGGGCCTCTACGCGCTGAGCCGCGCCCGACATGACGGATCGTCCCCCGGTCTGGATGCCGTCGTCGTCACGTGGCAGCGCGGCACCCGGCCCCTCGTGTGGCTCGGCGTACTGCTGCTCGCCGCGGCGACCGCGTGGGTGGTGGCGTCGACGCTGCTCTTCACGCTGTTCGTGCGGGCGGAGGTGCACACGCCGCTCGAGTTCCTGCGCTATGCGCTCGTGGGGCAGGGCACGCTGCCCTTCCTGCTGTGGCTGCTGCTGGGCGGGCTGGGCGCCTCGGTCGTGTTCGCTGTGACGGCCGTGTCTCCCCCGCTGCTGCTCGAGCGGGACATGCCGCTGCGGATCGCCCTGCTGGCCAGTGTCCGCGCCGTCGGAGACAACCCCGTGGCGATGGGCTTCTGGGCCACGCTGATCATGCTCGCCACGACGGTGTCGCTCGCGTCAGGCTTCCTGGGGTTCGTCGTGATGGTGCCGGTGATCGGCCACGCCACGTGGCACGCATGCCGGGATCTCGTGGAGGCCGACGGGTGGCCCGCGCGACGTTGAGGCCGGTGGCACAGACGCCGGCCGACGCCGGCAGCGGGACCGCCGGTCAGGCCGCGACGACTGCCGCGCCGGACGGGATGTTCGGGCTCACGGAGGAGAGGGTCTCGGAGTTCGGCCTCACCTTCGGACTCACGGGCTTCATCGCCTTCATGCTGTTCATCATCTGGAATCTGGCGCGTGAGTCGAAGGCGGGCCGGCTCGGGACCTTCGTGCTGTTCTTCGTGCTGGCGTTCGGGATGCTGGGCTTCATCGCCAAGCAGATCCTGACCTGGCTGCTGGATCTCTGACCCGCTCAGGGCATCTGGATTCCGCCCCTGCCCCCGCCGCCGAAGGGCCCTCCACCGAAACCCCCGCCGCCCATCCCGCCGCCTCCGCCCCCTTGCGGCAGGACGATGGAGGAGGCCGCCTGACGCCGCATCTCCTGCAGTTCGCGCATGGCGCGGTCGAGCGCGACCTTGGCGGCAGCGCCATAGCCGGCGACGGCGGCTGCGAGCGACTCGGACGGCAGTTCGAAGCTCAGCGGCAGGGCACCCACGGAGGTCATGATCTGCGCCTCGCCGATGTACTGCGTCGGGCGGGACGGATCGGGCTGACCGAGGGTGGTGATGGGTTGAAGCACGCGGATGGTGCCGACGCGGCGGTCGGTGATCATCTCTTCGCGATACAGATCGGAGGCGTCCATCTCCGCATCCATCGCGTCGTCGGGTCCTTGGGCCATGGCTACACCGGAATCGATTCGGAAGTCCCAAGGTTAGCAGCGAACGCGCGCCGCGTCGCGCGGGGTCGGAGGCCCCAGGTCACCCCTTGGGCATCGCGCGAACGCTGTCCACGATCACCCGGAAGAACTGCACGTCGTCGGGGCTGCGCAGATTGGCCCGCACCAGAGGAATCTGGATCGTCCGTCCGGCCTGGAGCGGCTGGGTCACCGTGAAGGGCGGCGTCTGGTCCGCGACCTTGTCGCCGTCGACGCGCACGATGCGCACGCGCAGATCCACGAGCGGCACCGGCGCGGCGTTCTGGAGCACGGCGTAGAGGGTCCCGTCCGTCGCGGCCTGCACGTCCGCTTGCAGGTAGCGGGCCGGATTGCGCGGAAGATCCAGCCGGACGAACCGCCCCGAGGCCTGCCGTCCGATCTCCGCCGCGGTGCCCGCAGCCGTCCGATAGTGCTGCAGGGCCTCGTCGGTGCGGCCCCGGCTTTCGGCGATCGTGCCGAGGAAATGGAACGCCGGCGCCGTGGGCAGCAGCTGGAGGCTCCGGCGCAGCGCGGACTCGGCGTCGTTCAGCCGTCCGGCGGCCGACAGGGCGATCCCCGTCTGCACGTGCGGCCGAAAGTACTCCTCCTGGAGGCGGATCGCTTCGGCGTAGTGGTTCAGTGCCGCGTCGGGCCGCTTCTGTCCGAGTTCCACGTCACCCATCAGCTCGTGGGCCCGCGCCGAGCGGGTGTCGGCGGCCAGCGCGCGTCGGGCGGCAGCCGTGGCCGTCGGGTAATCGCTCCGCGCCAGGGCACGGTGTCCGTCCGACAGGGCCTCGAACAGGGCGGCGGCGGCGCGGAGCCCCGCGGTCTTCTCGCGATGGCGGTCGGCACCGCCCGTCCCGCCGGTACCGGTCTCGGCAGCGATCCGGCGCACTGCCGCGACGCGCACTTCCGAAGGCGGCTGCGTCGCGAGCAATCCCTCCGCTGTCGGGGCGTCTTTCGAGCGCGCAAGGCGCAGCAGCGTCTCCTGCACGCCGACCGCCGCCTGCGGGTCGTAGCCCGCGCGCTTCATCAGTTGCGTGGTTGCGCGGTCCGCCGCGAGTTCCGACTCCGCCGAAAAGCGTGCCGAAACCATCTGCGCGGCGATGCGGCCGTCCTGCAGGACGAGCTGCGCGTACCGGGGGTTCGGCACGCCGAGGCCCACCGCGACGGCGCTGCCCTGGCGCGGGCCCGCCCGGTCGATGCCGGGTGCCCCGGGGCGAGCCGCGGCATGCGCGATCTCGCGCGCCAGCACGGCGGCGAGTTCCGACTCGGACTTCAGGTTCTGGAGCAGGCCGCGGCTGATGGCGATCTTGCCGCCGGGCAGGCCCCAGGCACTCGGGACGCCGTCGTCGAGCACCGCGAACTCGTAGGGCAGCCGGCGCTCCGCGGCGGCCGCGAGCCTGCCTCCGACCTCGCGCACATACGCTGCCACCCCCGGGTCGAACATGAAATCGCCGCCCTGCGACTGTCGCGCAGGTACGTAGTAGCGCTCGCCCAGGGCGATTTCAGCAGCATCGGGGTCCGGCGGCGCCGCGGCAGGGGGCGGTGCGCGGCCGGCACAGCCCGGCAGCAGCATCGTGGCGAAGGCGATGCTTCCGGCAGCGAGGGTTCGGACGAGCACGGGCAGGGCGGCCATGGTCACCTCGTAAGGAGCATGGCGGGATCATACGCCGCGGGCGGAAGCGGCCCGGCACGCGCGGAGGTCAGTCGTGCCGGAGCGCGGTGGCCGGCCGGATGCGCGCGGCCCGCAGGCTCGGGTACAGCGTGGCGAGGGCGGACACCGCGAGCGCGACACCGGCGGTGATCAGCACGTCGCCCCACTGCAGCCGGGATGGCAGTTCCGCGATCCGGTAGATCTCCGCGTCGATCGCCTTGAAGCCGAACGTCCGCTCGACCCAGCGGGCGAGCGCCGGCACCTGCAGCGCGATCACGACGCCCAGCGAAGTGCCGATCGCGGTCCCGACCACGCCGATGGTGACGCCCTGGGTGGCGAAGATGCGGAGGATGGATGCGGGCGTCGCACCGAGCGTGCGAAGGATCGCGATGTCGGACCGCTTGTCGGCCACCGCCATGACGAGCGAGGTGACGATGTTGAACGCGGCCACGACGATCAGCAGCGACACCACGAGCACCACCATGCGCTTGGAGGTCTGGACTGCGTGGAAGAGGTTCGCGTTGCCGCGCGTCCAGTCGGTGACGAAGAGATCCCGCTGCTGTTCCGCGAGGGCTTCCGCCACTGCCGGTGCCTGCATCGGGTCCGTGAGCTGCAGGCGCAGCCCCGAGACGCGGTCCTCGAGACCGAACAGTGCGCGCATGTCGTCGATGTGGGCGAGAGCCAGCGCATTGTCGAAGTCATACATGCCCACGCTGAAGGTGCCTGCCACCACGGCGGGCTTCATGCGCGGCATGGTGCCGTCTGCCGCGTTCGGGTCGGGCAGGACGAGCGCCACGCGGTCACCGATGCCCACACCAAGACCCTTCGCCAGTTCGGACCCGAGGATGATGCGCATGGCGCCGGCCTGGAGGTCCTCGATGCGCCCGGTCCGCAGCTGCCGGACGAGATCCGAGGCACGGCTTTCCAGCGCGGGATCGACTCCGCGCAGCACCGCGCCCTGCACCTGCATGCCTCTCGACAGCAGACCCTGCCCCGACACGTAGGGCGCTGCCGCGACCACCCCGGGCAGCAGCTTCGCGCCGGCCGCCACGGCCTTCCAGTCATGCAGCGTCCCGTCGAACCCCGTGGCCTGCACGTGCGGGGTGGCGCCGAGGATGCCGCGCCGGAACTCGTGTTCGAAACCGTTCACGACCGACAGCACGACGATGAGCGCGGCCACGGCGAGAGCCACCCCCGCCATCGAGACGACCGAAAGGAACACGACGAACTGGCTCGCGCGCTTCGCGCGGGTGTAGCGCAGGCCGATGCGGGATTCGTATCTCATCGGCCGGGATGTTACGCGGCTGCCGGGAACCGGCAAGCCTCGGCGACGATCAGCATCTCGTGCCCCGCGGGTGGCGGGTGTGGCGCCAGGCGCGGGTATCCGTGCTCAGCCGCGAGGCGATTCCCGCGCTGCCCAGCGCCTGCCAGGTTCGACAACACGTCGTTCGTCCTGTGTCCTGGAAAAGTGACTCGGTCTACAATTCGGCCATGAATCAAGCATTAAGTCTGTCCCACGCCCCCGCCGTGCTGCCCGGGAGCGCCGCCCGTCGCCGCATCGCAGTCTGGCTGTTCGTCTGCTGTGCCCTTGTCTTCATCATGGTCGTTGTGGGTGGCGTCACCCGCCTGACACGTTCCGGCCTGTCCATCGTCGAGTGGCAGCCGATCGCCGGCACGTTGCCCCCGCTCACTGCCGACGCTTGGGAGGTCACGTTCGCCAAGTACCGGGAGACGCCCGAATACCGCAAGGTGAACCAGGGCATGACGCTCGACGAGTTCAAGGGCATCTTCTGGTGGGAGTACATCCACCGGCTGCTCGGACGGACCATCGGCCTCGTCTTTCTCCTGCCGCTGCTGTGGTTCGCGATCCGTCGGCAGATCGACCGGTCGCTTCTGCCGCGCCTCGTGGGCATCTTCTGTCTCGGCGGCCTTCAGGGCGCGATCGGCTGGTGGATGGTGAAGAGCGGCCTCGTCGACACGCCGCGCGTCAGCCACGTGCGGCTGGCGGTGCACCTCGGTACCGCGTTCCTCATCTTCAGCGCCATGTTCTGGACCGCACTCGATCTGCTGGCACCGGACCGGCCGTCGCGTCCTTCGCCGCAGCGTTCGGCGCTTGCCCGCTGGGCGCTCGTGCTGTGCGCGTGGATCTTCGTGATGGTGCTGTCGGGGGCGCTCGTGGCAGGCACTCGCGCGGGCTACGCGTACAACACCTTCCCGCTGATGGACGGGCACTGGGTGCCCCCGGGTCTTGCCGAACTCTCGCCGTGGTGGGACAACCTTTTCCACAATCTCACGACCGTGCAGTTCAACCATCGGATGATCGCCTGGTCGCTGTTCCTGCTCATCCCGCTGTTCTGGTGGCGCGCGATGCGCGTCGATCTGCCCGCCGGCGTGCGGCGCCCGCTGACCCTGCTGCTCGCGATGCTGGCGGTCCAGATCACGCTGGGCATCTCCACGCTCCTGCTCCATGTGCCGGTGGCCCTGGGCGCGGCCCACCAGGGCGGCGCGCTTGTGCTCCTGGCGCTCGCGCTCTGGAGCGCCCATGCCCTGAGGAAAGCCTGATGCCCCCGCCCGTCGAGATCCGCCCCGGCACCGCCGACGATCTGCCGCTCATCCTCGCGTTCATCCGCGGTCTCGCCGACTACGAGAAACTTTCGCATCTGGTCGTCGCAACCGAGGATTCCCTGCGCGAATCGCTGTTCGGTGCGCAGCCCGGCGCCGAGGTGCTCCTTGCCTTCGCGGGAGGCGCGCCCGTCGGCTTCGCCGTCTTTTTCCACAATTTCTCCACGTTCCTGGGCCGGCGCGGTCTCTGGCTCGAGGACATCTACGTCCCGCCCGAGCACCGCGGTCACGGCTACGGCAAGGCGCTCCTGCTTGCCTGCGCGCGCATCGCGAAGGCCCGCGGCTGCGGCCGCTTCGAATGGTCCGCGCTCGACTGGAACACGCCCGCGTGGGACTTCTACCGCAGCCTCGGTGCGCAGCCGATGGAGGACTGGACCATGTTCCGCGTCACGGGCGAGGCACTCGACCGGCTCGCGGCGATGGGCGACAGCGACTGACGTTGTCGTTCCACCTGCCCCGCACGCGTTCCCGTTCGTCGGGGACGCCGCGGCGGAATAGTGTTGCGTGTGCGCTTTCTGGCAGGGTCCCTTCCGGGAGGTATGGAGCGCATGTTCTCGTTCGAAGACGACGCTTCGGCGTCGCGCATTCCGGTGACGGTGGTGTTCGGTCCGCGGGACGGTGGCAAGTCCCTTTGGATCGAGCGTGTCGCTGGCGCATCCCCGGCACATCCCGTCGCGGTGATCAGCAACGAAGGTCCGGTCTCCGCCCGGGCCTGCGATGGCGAACGCATCGACGGACCGCTCGTGCCCCACGCCGTGGGCTGCCTGTGCTGTGTGGCCCGGTCGGGGCTGGTGGACGCACTGAGGCGCCTGCACGTGCGCGGGACCAGGACGCACGACCGGCCGCCCGCGCGGGTCGTGATCGAGACCGCGGAAGGCGCCGACCCTGCGCCGGTGCTCCAGACCCTGCTCAACAACGCGCTCGTCACGCACTACTTCCGTCTGGACGACGTGGTCGTCGTGCTCGACGGTCGCATGTCCGCCGACGCGGTGGATGCCGCGGCGGGACTCGCAAAGCAGGTGGCGATGGCGGACCGTATCGTCCTCGCCGGTGAAGACGCGTTCGAAACCGCCGGGGCTGCAGCCCTTGCCGCTCGCCTGCGCGCCCTCAATCCGCAGGCGGTCTTCATCAGGGCGTCCGACGAGCCCCGGTTTTCCGGTGAGGGAAGCAGCGCACCCGACGAATTCCGCACAACGCAGCGCCTCGACCGGTGGCTCGCGGCGGACCTGCCGGCGGATCACGGGGACGTCTCGGGGCTTTACCGGTTCCGGCTCGTGCTGGATGCGCCGGTTGCGTGGGAAGGTCTGCACGGCTGGATTCACGCCGGACTCCAGCTGCACGGCGACGTGATCTACCGGGTGCGGGGAGTGCTGCGCCTGTCGGACGAGCCCGCGCCCGTGATCCTGCACGGCGTGCAGCACGTGATGCAGCCGCCCTACCGGCTGCGCGGCTGGGGAAGGATGGCGCGCCGCACGGTCCTGCAGTTCGTCACCCGGGATCTGCCCGGTCCGGTGGTGGCGGAAAGCTTCGAGCGCGATCTGCCCGCGTTCGCCCGTTCGGCCGCGGACCGCGAGGAGCGCCGGCGCCGCGCTCTCGCGGATCCGTCGCTGCCGGCCTGACGCGTTCTCAGGGGCGGCGGGCCGCCGCGGGAATCAGCGAGGACAGCGAGGCCGAGCAGCGCAGGCACAGACCCTTCAGCTCCAGCACCGCGTCACTGATGGTGAAGCCCACGGCGGCCGCGGTCCGGGCCATGGCCGTGAGCAGGCCGCCAGCCTCGAGTTCGGACGTGTCCCCGCAGGCCGTGCAGATGAGGAGCTGGCAGGTGTGGTGCTCCTCCGGGCGGCGGCACACGACGAAGGCGTTCATGGACTCCACACGGTGGATCAGGTGCTGCGCCTGCAGGAATTCGAGGGCGCGGTACACCGTCGGCGGGCCGGACTCGCGGCCGGTGTCGAGGATGCGGGAGAGGATCTGGTACGCGGAGATGGGGCCGGGTGCCCCCGCGATGACTCCGTAGATCTGCCGGCGCAACGGTGTGAACCGCTGGCCGCGCGCGGTGCACAGCTGTTCGGCCCGAGCGAGCAGCGCCTCCAGGTCGTCGGCGTCTCCGCCCGGTGTCGCACACTGCGGTGTCATCGTTCTCCTCCCCGTGCGGATGTGTCCGCGCCGACGGCCGGCCGACAAGCAATGGTGTTGCATCGGCCTCGAGGCTTAGTGTAGGCCCGCGTGCAAGCCGGTTGCAAGGCGCGTCGCCGCCGGGACACCGGGCGCACGGACACGATTCGCAATCACGGGAAGGAGAACGCATGGACTCATTCGATGATGCAGCAAGGCCCGAGGGCCGGCCCCAGGACGACGCCCCGGGCGCCGTCAGCCGTCGCGACTTCATCCGCGGTGCGGCCGCCGCCACTGCGGCGGTCGGTGCCGTCACCGTCGCGATGCACGAGCTCGACCTCGTGAAGCCCGCCGAGGCGGCCGAGGGAACCATCGACGGGACACCGATGGCGCAGAAGTGGTGGCCGTCGCGCTGGGGCAAGGACGACCAGGTGGGCGCGACCAACTGGATGGGGCCCCGCACCACGCTCGACGCCGTCTCGCTCATCAAGACGGGCAAGGTCTACAGCCTGGGGCGCGTGTACGAGTTCGGCATGCCGCTCTTCGGGCAGCGCGCATGGGTGCTCCGCATTCCCGGGAACCCGACCGGCGGTGCCTACGGGAAGAACCAGACGATCTGGCACGACGAGATCCTCACCACCGAGATCGGCCAGGTGGGCACGCAGTTCGACGGTCTCGGCCACATCGGCTGCCGCGTGGAAGGCGGCCAGTCGGACAAGTCGAAGGAGATCTACTACAACGGATACACCGGCGTGGACCTCCATAACGCCGGCTCGGGTCCGGGCGCCACGTCGGGCGCCTACGGGCTCGTCAAGCTGGGCGTGGAGAACGTGCGGCCGTTCTTCTGCCGCGGCATCCTGTTCGACGTGGCCGGACTCAAGGGACGCATGCTCGACAAGGGCGAGGAGATCACGGTCGCCGACCTCAAGGCGTGCCTCGCGCGCCAGGGCATGACGGAAGCCGACATCACCGAGGGCTCGATGGCGTGCTGGCGCACGGGGTGGGGCGAGAACCTCTGGATGAAGGACAACGCGCGCTTCAACTCCGGCGAGCCGGGCATCGGCGTGGAAGCAGCTACGTGGCTGGCCTCCAAGGGCATCTCCGTCGGCGCGGCGGACTGCTGGGCGATCGAAGTGGTGCCGAACCCGGACCCCAATCTCGCCTTCCCGGTGCACCAGATCCTGCTCACCCGGAACGGCATTCACATCCTGGAGAACATCCGGCTCGACCACCTCGCCGCCGACAAGGTGTACAAGTTCGCGTTCGTCTTCAGCCCGCTGCCCATCAAGGGCGGTACCGGCTCGCCCGGCAATCCGATCGCCGTGGCGTGACCGTCCATCCGCCGGGTTCCACGGAGCCCGGCGGGACGTTCAGTCGTCGACGTAGACCAGCGAGGCCTGACCGTCCCGCGTGCCTGCGACCAGCAGCCGGCCGTCGCGCGACCACGCGAGCGTCGTCACGGCCTTGCCCGAACCGTCGACGATCGGGACCTCCAGCGTCCGCCCCGTGAGGCTGGCCAGCACCACCGTGCCCTCGCCATAACCCAGCGCCACCAGCGGGGCGCCCGGATGACAGGCGACTGCCGTGACGAGGGACTCGCTCACGGGGCCCACCATCCGTGGAGCCTGCCCCTCCGGACCCGGGCCCGAGAACGGCCATGCGGTCCCGGCGTCGCCGCCACTGGTCACGAGCCACGCGCCGTCCGCGCTCCACGAGAGGCTGCGCGGCTTGGCGTAGTAGCCGCTCATCCGCATGTCGCGGTTCTCCTTGAGCCGCCAGACGTGGACTTCCTTTTCCTGGGTGGCCGTGGCGAGGAAGCGTGCGCTGGCGGACACGGTGACGTCGAGATGCGAACCCGCGAAGCGCAGCCGCCGGGGCGGTGCGGACAGTTCGCCGACCTTCCGGATCGTGGCGCCGCCGTAGTGGGACGCCACGATGCGCGACCCGTCGGCGGAGAAGGCGAGGCCGCCGATCGTGCTTTCGTGCTCGGGCGTACGGCCGGCCTCGGTGCCGTCAGCGCGGAGCAGCACCGCGGTGCGGTTCACGGCTGCGGCGATGCTTCCGTGCCCGTCCGTGGCGAGGACGTCGATCCAGGCATCGGGGAAGGCCGCGAAGGGGTGCACGGTGCCCGAGGTGTCGATTCGCAGAAGCGTGCCCGTGTCCGTCGCGACGACGAAGGCGTCAGCGCCGACGGGCGTCATGGCGAGGATCTGCGCCGCGCCCGTGCGCACGTGCCGCACCGAGGGCGGGCGGGCGCGATCGGCGATCAGGACGGTGCCATCGGCGAGGGCGAAGGCGGCGGCGGTGTCCGCCCCGTTCCACCGGGCAGCGACGACAAAGGCGTCCAGCGACCACGATGCGACGGGCGGCAGGGGAATGGCGGTCTCGGTCATGGCGGGTGCGGGCGGCAGGGACACCGATCATAAACGCCACAAGATTGCACGTACAGGAGAAACCCGGGAGAATCCGCCGACACCATCCATGAGGAGTCCCGCCATGAACGCCCGCATCCCGGTCACGGTCCTCACCGGCTTCCTCGGCGCCGGCAAGACCACGCTGCTGAACCGCATCCTCACGGAGAACCACGGCCAGCGCATCGCCGTCATCGAGAACGAGTTCGGCGAGATCGGCGTCGACCAGGACCTCGTCATCCGAGCCGACGAGGAGATCTTCGAGATGAACAACGGGTGCATCTGCTGCACCGTCCGCGGCGACCTGATCCGCATCCTCGGCAACCTCATGAAGCGGCGCGACCGCTTCGACCGGATTCTCATCGAGACCACCGGCATGGCGGACCCGGGACCGGTCGCACAGACCTTCTTCGTGGACGACGACGTGCGCGAGGAGCTGACCCTCGACGGGGTCGTGACCCTGGTCGACGCGAAGCACGTGCTGCAGCACCTGGAGACCAGCGACGAGGTCAAGGCGCAGATCGCTTTCGCCGACGTCATCCTGCTCAACAAGATCGACCTCGTGACTCCGGCCGAGGCCGATGCCATCGAGGCTCGGCTGCACGCCATGAACGGCATGGCACGCATCCGCCGGGTCGCCATGTCGGCCGCTTCGATGGAGGACGTCCTCGACCTGGGCGGCTTCGACCTCGAGCGGGCGCTGGCCCTGAAGCCCGCCTTCCTGGAACCCGAATACCCGTTCGAATGGGCCGGCGCGTACGAACTCGGACCGGACGGCGGCACGCTCGTCGTGGAGGACGGGCCGGACCCGTCGATGACGTGTCTGGTCGTGCCGTGGCCCGAGGCCGAAGGCGATTCCCTGCGGACGTTGGCCGAGCGGGTGTTCCGCGCGTTCTCGGCCGACCCGGTCGCCGCTGCACCGGGGCAGGGGCTGCCCGCGGACGGCATCGTGCGGGAACTCGCGCTCGAGGCGTCCGGGACGAAGCGGTTTCCGATCACCGTCGCAACGCCGGGCCGTCACGCGATCTTCACCCAGCACCTGCCGGAGGAGTTCGCGATGCAGGTCCGCGGCGCCGGCGGGATCGCTCTGTCCCCGGCAACCGAAGTGCAGTTCGCGGCGAGCCACGAACACGACGACACGGTGTCTTCGGTCGGCATCGAGTTCAGCGGCGCGGTCGACGGCGAGCGCATCAACGCCTGGCTGAGCCGGCTTCTGCAGACGCAGGGGGCCGACATCTTCCGCATGAAGGGCCTTCTGAACATCGCGGGCGAGGACGAGCGCTACGTGTTCCAGGGCGTGCACATGCTGTTCGACGGCCAGCGGGGCGGCCCGTGGGGCAACCGGCCACGCACGAACCGGCTGGTTTTCATCGGACGCAACCTGGACCGGGCCGCGCTGGAGCGCGAGTTCAGGGCCTGCGCCGTGACGCGCGTGGCGGCCTGAAGTCGGGAAGCCTCCCGAGGCAGGACGCGCCCGTGATTTCGGCGACCGAGGTGAAATCCGCGGACTGACGCCGCCCTTTTTTCGCCTTGGACTGAACGGGGCAGGCAGACCCAGGGACGAGAAGGGCGCTGTACTCGGCGTATACCCGCCCCGAGCGCGTAGCCCTCCCCGCTACCGGCTGCCGCTTGGCGCGTGTCTGTTGTTCGGACACCCGAGGACACCCGCTCTTTTTTGCGCCCGCTCTCCGCTGTCTAGCTCCCTGGCCGGCCGTGGCGCCGTCGCGGTGCAAGAGAGCCTGTCCCTGGGCCGGTTCGCCGCGACGGTCGTCCATTGGATGCTCCCCTTCCGCCTGCCGCGCCCCCTGCCCCCTGCCGGCGTATTTGTCAGGCGCAAGTCTTCGTTTGCCCGTGCCTGCCCGTCGCGTCAGCCCTGGGACAGTGTCCCGGTCCGGGTTACGGTGTCACAGAAAAACCAAAGCGCTGTCATTTTCCTGTCATCTCACTGTCGTCCAATGGTAGTCACAAAAGACTACTTCACTTTCTTTAGTGAGATCCCAGATGAAGCGTCGCATTGCTGCCCTCGCCGTTCTGCTGTCCGCCACCTCCGCCGTTCAGGCGCAGGACGCCCCCTGAGCGACCTGATCGAATCCCTCTACAAGCGCGGAGTGATCGACCAGGAGGAGTACGAGCGCTACCAGGATGCGAAAAAGGAGGAGCGTGCCCGCAACCGCGTCGAGCGCCGCGAGCGTGCCCTGCGCGACGCGCTGGACAAGGATCGTCTTGCAAAGCTGGAGGCGAAGAAGTCCTGGACCGACAAGATCGATTTTCGAGGCTACGTCCAGTTCCGCGACAGCGCGATCGTCGGGGGGGATGAAGACATCCGCCTCTGGAACGACCGCGGCGTCGGCCCCGACACCGGGCTCACGATACGCCGGGCACGGCTGATCTTCTTCGGTCAGGTCACCGACAACCTGTACCTCTATATCCAGCCTGATCTGGCCAGTAACGCCGGCGACACGGGCAACGTCGCACAGCTGCGCGACTTCTACGGCGACATCTCCTTCGACGACAAGCGCGAATTCCGCGTCCGCGTGGGCCAGAGCAAGATTCCCTACAGCTTCGAGGACCTGCAGTCCAGCCAGAACCGCCTCAGCCTGGATCGGAACGACGCCCTCAACAGCTGCTGCACCAACGAGCGCGACCTCGGCGCATTTTTCTACTGGGCGCCGGCGGAAAAGCGCGCCATGTTCAGTGACCTGAACCGCCTCGGCCTGAAGGGCAGCGGTGACTACGGCGTGATTGCTCTCGGCGCCTACAACGGCCAGGGCGCGAACCGCCCGGAACGCAACAACACCATGCACATGGTCGCCCGCTTCACCTGGCCCTTCAAGACGGAAAAGGACCAGTACTACGAATACGGCATCGCGGCGATCAACGGGCAGTTCTCCCCGATCACCAGCGGCACGGTGCGTTCGGATGGCAACTATGTCGACCGCCGGGTGGCGCTGCATGGTGTCATCTACCCGCAACCCTGGGGCATCCAGGCCGAGTGGAACTGGGGTGAGGGTCCGGAACTCAACCAGCGGACCAACAGGATCGAGAGCGGCAGCCTTTCGGGTGGCTACATCCAGGTCATGTATCGCCAGGAGGACTTCTTCGGCTACGGCGTGGTGACGCCGTTCGTGAAGTACCAGAACTTCTCGGGCGCCATGAAGTTCCAGACGAATGCGCCGGCCACCAACGTGAACGACTGGGAATTCGGGGTGGAATGGCAGCCGCGCAAGGAGCTCGAACTCACCGTGGTCTGGCAACGCTACGATCGCAACGATGTGACGCGGGCGCCCTACGCCGAATTCAAGAGCGACGTGCTGCGCACCCAGCTGCAATACAACTTCTGACCTCGGCGTACCCGCCCCGATGGGGGGGCAGGCCAGGCGGCCTGCCCCCGCCCGACGTCAGGACTGCGGCTCACCACGCAAAGCGTCGGCCGCCATCGCCGCCCGGTGATTGGCGTACGCCCGGAAACACTCCGCGAAGTCCACTGGCTTGCCTACCGTTCCGAGTGCCGGCGGTTGATCGAGCCAGGTGGAGCAGACCATGGTCTTCACCGGACGCAATCCGGACCTGGCCGCGCTGGAGCGCGAGTTCCGGGCCTGCGCCATGACGCGCGTGGCGGATCGGAGTCGGTAAGTCTCACGCCGCCGGACGCCGCGGTCATTTCCCGGGAACGTGCGTCGCCCGGCCCCCGTCCCGCTCGGCAGGGGCGGTTACCCGTTGCATGGCGCCGTTACGGATGCGCAAGGCGATCCACGCGTATCCGCACAGCACCAGGGCCACGCATCCGATGCCCAGCGCAAGGACCGCGCGGTCCGGAAGTCCCGCGTCCTCGTTCAGACGCGACGCGATGCCCAGTCCGGCCGCCCCGTAGGACAGGAGCACCACGACGAGGCCGAGGTAGATGCGAAAGGTGCGCGCGTCCTGCACCGAGGCTCGACGCAGCAGTCCGCTCAGCAGCTGGCTGTCCAGCGTGTCCGTGAGCAGCATGCCCAGCGTGAACGCGCCGCCGATGGCGACCGCGGCGCCGACGCCGCTGCGCTCCGCCGCGGCGTAACCCCACGCGGCCGCCTGGGTCGTGGTGTCGAACACCAGGGCGAACACCGCGCCGGTCAGCACTACGGACACAGGATGGATGCGCCGTCCCCGTCCCGGCCGCAGCACCCGGTGCCAGACGGCCGGCGTGTCGCCGCGGGATACCGCGAGGGACACCGCGTTGGCCGTGCCGACCGCAAGCAGCAGGACCACCGGGAACCACTCGACGATCCGCACCAGTCCTTCGGGGACCGTGACCCGCGCGCTCAGCAGGCAAACCGCGACGGCGATGAGACTGACGACGCCGCCGTGGCCGGCAGCGAACAGCGCCCCGATCCACGGCGCGAGCCCGGGCTGGCTGTCCTGGGTGCGGACGGTGAGGGCATCGATGATGGCGATGTGGTCCGGGTCGAACCCGTGCCGCAGACCCAGCACGAACATGAGCCAGACGCCCGTGTTCGCGAGGATGGTCACCGACTCCACGCGTCCTCCCGATCGTTGTCGCCGGCGCGACGCCCGCCGCACCCGTTCCCGGGCACTCTACGTGGAGTGCAACTGTGTGGCAATAGAGGCTCGATTCCCCGGGGGCCGGAGGGCGTCATGGCGTGCGCGCGAGGGTCTTCGCGAAGGCCTCCGCGAGCACGTCCACGAAGGCGCGCACGCGGCTCGCCACCTGCCGGCGGTGCGGATACACCGCATGGATGTCGGCGTCCGGCGTGTGGTAGGCAGGCAGCACCTGGACCAGCCGGCCGCCCGCGATGTGATGCGCGACGTCCCACTCCGCGCGCATGACGATGCCGTGGCCGTCGAGGGCCCACCCCACCGCGATTTCGCCGTCGTTGGTGGTGAGGGTACCCCGCACCTTCACGGTCTCGGGGTGCCGCCGCGCCCGGCCCGGGAAAAGCGTCCAGGTGCCGTAGGCCTCGTCGCCCTGGCGGATGCCGATGCAGTCGTGGCGCGCGAGGTCGGAGGGGGTGCGGGGTGTGCCGTGCCGCGCGAGATAGGCCGGTGAGGCGCACAGCAGACGGCGGTTGGGCGCGAGGCGCCGCGCGACCACCCGCGCATCCGGGGGAGCGCCGAAGCGGATGCATACGTCGAACGTGTCGTCCGTCAGGGGCGGGGGATCGACCGACAGCTGCAGCTGGACCTGCACCTCGGGGTAGCGCTTCACGAAGCGCGAGATCACGGGCGCCACGTGCCGCCGTCCGAAGCCGAGGGTCGCGTTCACGCGCAGGGGTCCTCGCGGGGCCGCGCGCGACTGACCCAGCGCCTGCGCCAGGGTGTCCAGTTCGCCCAGAACGCGCCGGGCGCATTCCAGGTAAAGCTCGCCCTCGGGGGTCAGGCTCATGCGCCGGGTGGTGCGCGTGACGAGCGTCACGCCCAGGCGGGCCTCCATCTGCGCGAGCCGCTTGCTCACGGCGGGCGTGGTCACGCCGAGTTCGCGGGCGGCGGCGCCGAGACTGCCGGATGCGGCCAGTGTGGAGAAGAAGCCGAGATCGGCGGGGGAGACGGCGGGGTCCATAGCGCGGGTGATCGTTGACCGGAAGTTAACGATGGATTGACTTCGGACGCGATTGCGTGCCTCCGCGCCATCTTACAGTTCCGGCCCGTCCCCCAACTCCGGAGTCACCACGTGAAAATTCACCGCATTGCCACCATCCCCGGCGACGGCATCGGCAAGGAAGTGGTGCCCGCCGGCCGTCGCGTCCTCGAAGCCCTCGCGGAGACGGACGGGAGCCTGCGGTTCGAGTTCGAGGACTTCGACTGGGGCGGGGACTACTATCGGCGGCACGGGCGCATGATGCCGGAGGACGGTCTCGACCGGCTGCGCGGCAAGGACGCCATCCTGTTCGGGTCCGCGGGCGACCCGGACATCCCGGACCACGTCACGCTCTGGGGGCTGCGGCTCCGGATCTGCCAGGGTTTCGACCAGTACGCCAACGTGCGGCCCACGCGCCTGCTGCCGGGCATCGAGGGACCGCTCAAGCGCTGCGGGCCGGAGGACCTCGACTGGGTCATCGTCCGGGGAAAACTCCGAGGGCGAGTACTCGGGCGCCGGCGGACGGGTGCACCAGGGCTTTCCCAATGAAGCCGCGACGGACGTCACGATCATGACGCGCTCGGGCGTGGAGCGGATTCTGCGTTTCGCCTTCGAACTGGCGCGGTCCCGTCCACGGAAACACCTCACCGTGGTCAGCAAGTCCAACGCGCAGCGCCACGCCATGGTGATGTGGGACGAGATCGCGGTGTCGGTGTCCCGCGAGTTTCCGGACGTCACCTGGGACAAGGAACTCGTGGACGCCGCCACGGCGCGCATGGTCAACCGTCCGGCGACGCTCGACACCATCGTGGCCACGAACCTGCACGCCGACATCCTGAGCGACCTGGCCGCCGCCCTGGCCGGCAGCCTCGGGATCGCACCGACGGGTAACATCGACCCTCTGCGACGGTTTCCGTCCATGTTCGAGCCGATCCACGGCTCGGCGTTCGATATCATGGGGAAGGGTCTGGCCAATCCGGTCGGCACCTTCTGGTCGGCCGTGATGCTGCTCGAACACGTGGGCGAGCCCGTCGCGGCGAGCCGCCTGATGGCGGCGATCGAGAAGGTGACGGCCGACCCGTCCCTGCACACGCGCGACCTGGGCGGATCGGCGACGACCGAGCAGGTGACCCGTGCCGTGTGCGACGCGCTGGGCGCCAGGGGACACCGCTGACGCCCCGAACAACACCATCTGGAGGAAGTCAGGCATGACCAACGAGACGCGCCGCCGCCTACTGCTCGGCGGCACATCCCTGCTCGCAGTCGCGGCCACAAGCCACGCCACCCGCGCGCAGGCCAATCATCACGAAGGAGGAGCCGTACCCATGAAGGACGTGAAGGCCCTGATCTACGACGTGTTCGGGACCATGGTGGACTGGCGGACCGGCGTGGCCCGCGAGTCGAAGAGCATTCTCGGGCCGCTGGGGTATTCGCTCGACTGGATCGCCTTCGCCGACGCCTGGCGCGCCGAGTACCAGCCGGCGATGGAGGAAGTCCGCGCCGGCCGCATTCCGTTCTCGAAGCTGGACGTCATCCACCGCCACATGCTGGAGCGCATCCGCCCCCGCTTCGGCCTGGAGAAGGTCCCCGAGCCCGTTCTGCAGAACCTGAATCTCGCGTGGCACCGTCTGGATGCCTGGCCCGACGTCCCGGCCTCGCAGATGCGTTTGCGCAAGCGCTTCCTGCTGGCGCCTTGTTCCAACGGCAACATCGCGCTGATGGCCGACCTCGCGCGCCGCAACGGCTTCCACTGGGACGCCATCCTCGGCGCCGAGATCGCCCGCGACTACAAGCCCAAGCCCATCGTCTATCTCGCGTCCGCCGAGGCCTTCAACCTGAAGCCCGAGGAGACCATGATGGTCGCGGCGCACAGCAACGATCTGCAGGCCGCCCGTGCCGTGGGTCTGCGCACTGCGTTCGTGGCGCAACCCAACGAGTTCGGCCCCAACACCGGCGAGACCAAGCCTGCCGGCGAAGTGGACCTCGCCGTTGCGTCCTTCACCGCCCTGGCCGACGCCCTCGGCTGCTGAGCCTGACCGGGAGCGGCGCCCCGCGCCGCTCCCGCCACGCCTTCACGCCTTCACGCCTTCACGTTTTCACCGCCCTGACAGGCTCACCTCCTGAGCCACCCCCCTCCCCACAATCGATGCGTCAGGGGAGGGCACCATGGAACAATCCGGCGGCGGGGGCGATCTTTTCGCAGACTTGGGAGACGGCGCGCACTTCGAGCGCCGGCCGTCCGACGCCGATGCGCTGGCCGACGCCCTGCTGCGCCGCTACGCCGATCGCATCGTGGCCGAGCGCATCACGCCGGCACGAGCCGCGCGCCTCGCCGATTTCCCGACAGGGCTCGATCCCTGCCTGGCCGGCGCACTGCGCGAGCGCGGCATCACGCGCCTCTACAGCCATCAGGCCGAATGCTGGGACCACGTCGCGGCCGGCCGTCACGTGGTGGTGGTGACGCCTACCGCGTCCGGCAAGACCCTCTGCTACAACCTGCCCGTCCTGCAGTCGGTGCTGTCCGGGCAGACCAAGGCGCTCTACCTGTTTCCCACCAAGGCGCTCGCCCAGGATCAGGTCGCCGAGATCCTCGAGCTCAACGCGGCAGGCGGGCTCGGCGTGCGTGCGATGACCTTCGACGGCGATACCCCGGGCGACGCCCGCCGGGCCGTGCGGACCCACGGTGACATCGTCGTGTCCAATCCGGACATGCTGCACCAGGGCATCCTGCCCCATCACACCAAGTGGGCGCAGTTCTTCGAATCGCTGCGCTACGTGGTCATCGACGAGCTGCACACCTATCGCGGCGTCTTCGGGTCGCACGTCGCCAACGTGGTGCGGCGTCTTAAGCGCATCGCGGCGTTTCACGGGTCCCACCCGCAGTTCATCCTGTGCTCGGCCACCATCGCCAACCCGAAGGAACTCGCAGAACGCATCCTCGGCGACACCGTCGCGGAGGTCTCCGAATCCGGCGCACCGCAGGGTCGCCGCCGTCTGCTCGTGTGGAATCCACCCGTGGTCAACGCCGATCTCGGGCTGCGGGCCTCCGCGCGGTCGCAGTCCACGCGCATCGCGCGTTCGGCGGTGAAGCGCGGTCTGGAGACCATCGTGTTCGCCAACTCGCGGCTGGAGGTCGAGGTCATCACCAAGTACCTCAAGGACGTCTTCGACCACGATCCGCGCAAGCCCGCGCGCATCGCGTCCTACCGCGGCGGCTACCTGCCCACCGAGCGCCGCGACAAGGAAAGAAAACTCCGCGCCGGCCGCATCGACTGCGTGGTGTCCAC
The DNA here is from genome assembly GCA_037367405.1 of Ottelia alismoides. Taxonomy (NCBI): domain Eukaryota; kingdom Viridiplantae; phylum Streptophyta; class Magnoliopsida; order Alismatales; family Hydrocharitaceae; genus Ottelia; species Ottelia alismoides. The sequence continues at coordinate 138,946 of JAZKJV010002078.1, forward strand.
CTCCGCGCTGGAACTCGGCGTGGACATCGGCGCGCTCGACGTCTGCGTGCTGAACGGCTACCCCGGCACCATCGCCGCCACCCAGCAGCGGCTCGGGCGGGCCGGACGGCGGCAGCGCAGCGCGCTGGGTGTGCTGGTGTGCTCGTCCGATCTGCTGGATCAGTACCTCGCGCGGCATCCCGAGACCCTGCTCGACGCCAGCCCCGAGCACGCGCGCATCGATCCCGACCAGCTGCTGATCCTCATGGACCACATCCGGTGCGCGGCCTTCGAACTGCCGTTCCGGGAGGGCGAGACCTTCGGCCAGGTGCCCATCGGCGAGGCGCTCGACTATCTCGCGGCGCAGGGCGTGCTGCATCGCGAAGGCGCGCGCTGGCACTGGATCGCCGACAGCTACCCGGCCAACACGGTGGGGCTGCGGTCCATCGCGGAGGGCAACTTCCTCGTCGTCGACATCACCGACGGTGCACGCAACATCATCGCCGAGGTGGACTACTCCGCCGCTGCCGTCACGCTGTACGAGGGCGCCATCCACCTCATCCAGGCCTCGCCCTGGCAGGTGGAGAAGCTCGACTGGGTCGGCCGCAAGGCGTACGTGCGCAGCGTGACGGCCGACTACTACACCGACGCCATCGACCTACACGAAGCTCAAGGTGCTGGACGCCTTCGAGTCCGTCGCCAGCGGCGAGGGCCACGCGAGCCACGGCGAGGTGCACGTGGTCCGCCGCGTCGCAGGCTACAAGAAGATCCGCTACTACACGCACGAGAACATCGGCTACGGCAACGTGAACCTGCCGGACCTCGAGATGCACACGACCGCCGTGTGGTGGACGCTGCCGCCGGAGGTCATCGCCTCCGCCTTCGCGTCCCGCTTCGAGGCACTGGACGGCTTCCTCGGTGCGGCCTACGCGCTGCACCACATGGCGGCGCTGTTGAGTCTCGCAGAACTGAAGGACATCGGCCGGTCCGTCGGCGACGGCGAATCCCGCTGGTCGGCCTCACTGGACTCGAACGGCCGCGCCGCCGCCCGCACGCTGGACGGTCAGCCCTTCGCCCTGGACGACCCGCGGCAGCCGTTCCATCCCACCGTGCACCTCTACGACCACTACCCCGGCGGGGATCGGCATCAGCGCGCCGCTGTACGACATCCGTGATCAGGTGCTGCAGCGCGCGCGCGATCTCGTGGGGCAGTGTCCGTGTCCCCGCCGGGTGCCCGGCGTGCATCGGCCCCGTCCTGCCGCCGGAGCCCGGCGCGCGGCACACCGCGAAGTCCGCGGCCCTCCTCGTGCTCGATCTGCTCGGCGGTGCGAACGCCGGTGCAGCGCACGCCACGCACTGACATGCGCTCCCTCGGCGAGCGTCTCGCGCAGCTGTCGCGGCAGGCGGGCCTCGTATCGCCGGCCCCGGTGGCGGCACCCGAGACGGCTGCGGAGACCCCGGGGCCCCTGCCATCCCTGGCCGAACGCCTCGCCCGCATGGCCCGGGTTCCGACGGCGCACGACGCGAAGGTCTCTCCGCGATGATCGGCGCGACGGGCGCCGAGCCGTTGGCGGACGGACTGTACTGCGTCGAGAGTCGCGAGGCCCTGCCGTTCCGCCACGGCCGCGTGGTGATCGGCCCCGGTCTGTCGGAGCGGGTGAGCGTGCCCTTGCGCCGCGGCGTGTCGCCGCTGCTGCCGCTCGAGTCGCTGCTGTTCCTCGACACCGAGACGTCCGGCCTCGCGGGCGGTACCGGCACCTTCGTGTTCCTCCTGGGGCTCGCACGGTTCGAGGGGCGCGCGCTGGTCGTGCGGCAGTACTTCGCCACGCAGTTCGCGGCCGAGACCGCCATGCTGCGCGCGCTTGCCGATGCGCTGGCCGGCACGCGGTGCATGGTCAGCTTCAACGGCAAGTCCTTCGATGTGCCACTGCTCAAGACGCGCTACGGCCTGCAGGGCCTGGGCGAGCCTTTCGGCGAGACGCCCCACTGCGATCTGCTGCACGCATCGCGGCGACTGCTGGAGGACGGCTGGCCCGACTGCCGCCTGCGCACGACCGAATCGCGCGCGCTCGGCTTCGACCGCGAGGACGACCTCCCCGGTGCCCAGGTGCCAGCTGCGTGGCAGCGCTGGCTCACGCACGGGGACGCGAAGGAGGTTCCCCGCATCCTGCAGCACAACCGCGAGGATCTCGTGTCGCTCGCGGCCATCGTGGGGCTGCTCAACTCCTGCGAGGCGCGGGCGCCGCTGTTCGACACGCGCTGAGCGACAGCATGACACCCGTGTCCCGTGCTCCGGCAGGTCCGACGGCATGGCCGGTACAATCCGCGGTTCCTTCGCGCCGCCGCTCCACCGTGCCTCCCGATCCGTCCGGCCCTGTTCGTCCTGCCGTGCCCCCTGCCGCAGTTCACGCCGCAGTGCCGGTCCACTGGCGGCCCGTGGCCGAGGCCTTCGCGCTCCTCTGGACGTACCGGACGCGTACTGAAGTGCACCGCGCGCTCGACGCCCTCGCGACCCGCGGGCCGGACGGCAAGCGCGTCACACAGGACGCCGTGCGGCAGATCGTGCACGAGATGCTCGACGCCGGCGCTCTCGAACGCGAGCCCCGGCGCGACGCTTCTACCGGCTGCGCGAGGACCTCGCGGCCGAGGTCTACGGTGCGATGCTCGCGCGCGAGACCGAGGCGCGCCTGTTCCACGCGCTGCACATCGTCGACTCCGTTCCGCTCGACAGCGTCCGGGCATGGTGGCCTCTGTACGACGTCCACAAGACTGCCGCCTTCGTCCGCCTCGCGCTCTACTCGGGATGGGATGCCCGTCACCTCGCGCAGTTCCAGTCGCTCATCAGCGGCCGCTTCGACTGGGACCGCCTCGTGTTCGCTTCGGTGGTGCACGCCTTCGACGGCGCGCTCTTCGAGCGGGTCGCGCCCGAGGTCCGCGCCGATCTGCTCGTCACCGTGCTGGGCACCCTGCTGTATTCCTGGGGAGGGTGCCGGACGCCCTCTCTGCGACTGGTTTCTCGCGCAGCCCGACGAAGAACTCGTGCTCCTGCCCGTGACGGCGCGTTCCCTCCTTGCCGAGGTCTGCCTGATGCGGGACGACGGCGAGCGCATGCACCGGCTGCTCGACGGACTCGACGACGGGTACGCCGAGGCCCTGCGCGCCGCGTGGCTCGTGCACGAAGGCCGCTGGCCCGAGGCGCAGACCGCGTTCGAGGCGGCCATCAAGCGCCTGCAGGTCGAAACGGGTACGCGAAAGCGCGTGCTGCCACCCACCATCGCGTGGCTCTATCCGATGGCGCTGCTGGCCGTCGGCGACGCCAAGGCGCTCGATGCGGCCCGCCGGTTCAGTGCTGCGCAGTCCGGTGGCCGCAGGACGGCGTCGCCGGACGGGTGGTCGGTATGGGTCCACGCCCTTCGCGTCCGCCAGGGCGAAACGCCCTTCGATCCCGACGGATTCGATCTCACGCGGCAGATGAGCCCGCACCGCCTGATGCTGCCGGACCTGTTCCTGGTCCTGACGGCAGCCTGGCTCGGCATCGAGCGCTTCCGGCTCGCGGGCGCCGACGAGCGTCTCCTGCGGGATCTCGCGCGGGACACGACGCGTCTGCGCGCGACGATCGAGGGCTGTGGCCTGTCGTGGCCCGCGCGCCTCGCGGACGACGCCTTCGCCGTGCTGCGCGGGGAGTCCCCTTCGGCACCGTTCTTCGTCCAGCCGTCCTCCGACCTGTGGCGCGAGGTGCTCGCGCAGCTGCAGACGCTCGATGCCGGTTCGGAGCAGGCCGCGGCCGACAGCGTCCGTCTCGTGTGGCTGCTCACGCTCGGGCAGGGCGGCTGGGTCGATCGCGTCGATCTGCTCGAACAGAAGCTCGGGCTGCGCGGCTGGGGGCGCGGAAAGGCCATCGGGTTCGGGCGGCTGCTGTCGCAGCAGGGAACGCTCGCGCCGCACGACCAGCGCATGGTCGCGGCGGTCTCCCGCGATCCGTACGACCGCCGCCGCGGCCTGCTCGATCGCGGCATCGCCGTGACGGCGCTCGTCGGGCACCCGTGCGTCGCCTTCGCCGACGCCCCCGACACCTTCGTGGACCTCACGCTCGGCACCCCGGAACTCGAAGTCGCGCGCGAGGGCGACCGCTACGTGCTTCGCGTATTCCCGAGCCGCACGATGAGAACGAGATCTACAACCCGCAGTTCGACCTCTACCGGGACGGCGACGAAGCAGGCCTGCGCTTCGTCACCGTCGTGCGCGATTCGCCCCAGCGCGCGCGTGTGATTCGCCTCACGGCGCAGCAGCAGCGCGCGGCCCAGTTGCTCGGGCACCGGTTCGCACTGCCCGTCTCCGCCCAGGCCGATCTCGACCGCACGCTTCGCGCGCTGACGAGCCAGTTCCAGGTGCACTCGGACAGCGCCCAGGCTTCCCGCGAGGTCGCGCCCGACACGCGCCTGCGGGCAGAGCTTTCGCCGCAGGCGAGGGGCTCGCGCTGCGCCTCGCCGTTGCACCGCTGGGCGAGCAGGGGCCGCGCTTCGTCCCGGGGGCCGGGCGCGAGCGCGTGATGGCCGCGTTCGACGGCGAGACCGTAGGCACCCGGCGTGATCTCGCGCGCGAGCGCGCCGGGCTCGAGGGGGTGCTCGACGCAATTCCGTTCCTCGATGATGCGCCGTCCGCGCTCACCGCGTGCGAGTGGACGGTGTCCGAGCCCGAACTCGCACTGTCCCTGGTGGAGACGCTGCCGGGCCTGGAGGCGGTCGCCGGCATCGACTGGCCCAAGGGGCGCAGTGTGCGCGTGGCGAGCGCCGACGTGTCGAACCTCTCCATCACCGTCCGCAAGGACCGCGAGTGGTTCCGCCTCGGCGGACAGGTGGTGGTGGACGAATCGCTCGTGATGGATTTCGAGGCGCTGCTCGCAGCTTCGCGCGGCGCCAGCCGCTTCGTCGCCCTGGGCGACGGCGCCTATCTGGCGCTCACGCACTCGCTGAAGCAGCGCCTTGCCGAAATCGCCGCCGTGGCCGAGGCCGACAAGCACGGTGCGCGCGTCGCCCCGGTCAGCGCGGCGTGGCTGCGGGACGTCCTCGACGGCGCGGCCGTGCAGACCGACCGGCACTTCGAGGAGCAGGTGGATCGGCTCCAGCGTGTCCAGGCGCAGACCTTTTCGCTGCCCACCACGCTCCAGGCCGAACTGCGCGAGTACCAGGAGGACGGCTTCGTGTGGGCGTCGCGTCTCGCCGCCGCGGGGTTCGGCGGCTGCCTCGCCGACGACATGGGGCTCGGCAAGACGCTGCAGGCGCTTGCCGTGCTGCTCGCCCGCGCATCCGGCGGGCCCGCGCTCGTGGTGGCGCCCACCTCGGTGTGCGGCAACTGGATCGCCGAGGGCCGGCGCTTCGCGCCCAGTCTGAGCCTGCGCCTTCTGGGAGAGCAGGGGCGGGATGCGCAGATCGCCGAAGCGGGACCGGGCGACGTGATCGTCGTGTCGTACACGCTGCTGCTGCAGGCACAGGAAGCGTTCGCAGCGCGGCGCTGGCACACGGTCATCGCCGACGAGGCGCAGGCCATCAAGAACGCGGCCGCCAAGCGGTCGCTCGCCATGTTCGATCTGGAGGCCGACTTCCGCCTCGCCCTGTCGGGCACGCCCGTCGAGAACCGGCTCGCGGAACTCTGGTCGATCCTGCGGTTCGTCAATCCCGGACTGCTCGGCACCCTCACGCGCTTCAACGAGCGCTTCGCCGGCCCGATCGAGCGCAGCCGTGACCGCGATGCGCAGCGCATCCTCAAGCGGCTCATCGGTCCGTTCATCCTGCGCCGCACGAAGGCGCAGGTACTGCAGGAACTCCCGCCCCGCACCGAACTGGTCATCACCGTCACGCCCGACGCCCCCGAGGCTGCGTTCTACGAGGCGGTGCGTCGCGAGGCCATCGCCGAGGTGAAGCGCGATCTCGCGGCCGGACAGACCGCCGGCCACGCGCGGCTCAACATCCTCGCGCAACTCACGAAGCTGCGGCGGGTCGCGTGCGATCCCCGCCTGGCGAGCGGCGCGTTCCCGGCGCCGAGCGCCAAGGTGCAGGCCTTCGCGCGCCTGTGCGCCGATCTGGTGGCCAACCACCACAAGGCGCTGGTGTTCAGCCAGTTCGTCGACTTCCTACATCTGCTGCGCGCCGAACTGGACCGCGAGGGCATCGCCTACCAGTATCTCGACGGCGCGACACCCGCCGCCGAGCGCACGAAGCGGGTCGCAGCGTTCCAGGGCGGGGCGGGCGATCTCTTCCTCATCAGCCTGAAGGCCGGCGGATTCGGCCTCAACCTCACCGCAGCGGACTACGTGGTCATCACCGACCCGTGGTGGAATCCCGCCGCGGAGGATCAGGCGATGGGCCGCGCACACCGGATCGGTCAGGTCCGGCCCGTGACGGTGTATCGTCTCGTCACCGCCGGCACGGTGGAAGAGCGCATCGTCGCGCTGCACCAGGAAAAGCGCGCCCTTGCCGAGGGCATCCTCGACGAGGGCGATGGTGCAGTCCTGCCTTCCACGGAAGACCTGGTGGCACTGATCCGCGGCGACTGACCGGCGGGCGAACACGAGTCGGGAGGGGTGCGATGGGCAGCATCGACCGGCGGCGCTTCTGCGCCGCTCTCGGGATGGGCGTCACCGGGGCGTGGGCCGCCCGGGACGCAGGCGCGCAGGCCCTGCCGGACCAGATCCGCGTGATCGTCCCGCTGGCCACGGGCAGCAGTCTGGACTCGCGTGCGCGCGTGATCGCCGAGGCCATCAGCCGCCACCTGGGCCGCCGGGTCATCGTCGAGAACCGGCCCGGCGCCGGCGGCACGCTGGGGGCCCAGGTCGTGGCGCGCGCCCGGCCCGACGGCGCGACGCTCCTCTTCAACAACAACAGTCAGTTCATCAGCCCGCACGTGTATCCGGCGCCGGGTTTCGATCCGCTGCGGGACTTCATTCCGCTCACCCAGGCGTACGAGTCCGGCATGGTGCTAGTGGGCCATCCTGCCATCGGCGCGAAGACGCTCGCCGACCTCATCGCTGCAGCCAGGGTGGGGCGCGTGGAGGCGTATGCCTCGAGCGGCTCGGGCGGGTTGCCGCACCTGTGCATGGAACTCCTGATGTCGGTGACGGGAATGCGGCTCACGCACGTCCCGTACAAGGGCGATGCGCCCGCACTCGTCGATGTCCTGGCGGGGCGCGTGCCGGTGATGGTGAGCGGCTATCCCGCCGCGCTTCCGCACGTGCAGTCCGGCGCCCTGCGCGCCATTGCCGTCACCAGCCTGCGGCGGGTCGGGATGTTCCCGGACACGCCGACCCTCGCGGAGGCCGGCTACCCCCAGGCCACCCTGGATGCCTGGGGCGGGTTCCATCTGCCGGCCCGCACGCCGAGGCCGCTGGTGGATGCGCTCTACCGGGAAATGGCGGCGGCCTTCAGGCAGCCGATCCTCGAGGAGCACTACGCCGCCACCGGAGCCTTCGCGGTCGGCAGCACACCGGCGGACTTTGCGGCGTTCTGCGCGAAGGAATGGGAGCGTTACGGCAAGCTGGTGCGGGCTCTGGCGCTCAAGCCGGCATGAAAAAAAGCGCCGCCCGGGGGCGGCGCAATGAGCAATTGCAGGGAAGAGACAGACTGAGCGGATCAGCGCTGCTGCTGCTGGCGGCGCATCGCGAAGCCCACGAACAGCAGGCCGGCCGCGAGCATCGCGTAGGTGGACGGCTCCGGCACGGCGGCAACCGGGGTGAGCCCGCCTTCTTGCACCAGGGCACCGCCCGCGATCAGACCGGGACCTTCCGCGGCAGTGAATCCGAGGAAGTCGGAGATGTCGATGTTCGTGTTGAAGTTGTCGTACACGAACAGAAGCTTGCTGAAGCTGCTCGCGGCGTCGGGCCCGAGCTTGCTGGCCCCGTTACCGCCGAAGTTGATGGCGATGTCGAACAGTCCGCCGTCACCACCGGCAATGCCGTCCTGGGCAATCAGCACCGTGACCGGCTTGGCACCGGGCAGGGGAAAGCCCAGCGGGCCGGTCCACAGCAGCTGCAGCTTCGACAGGTCCTTGGCGGGGTTGAAGTTGAAGTACAGCCAGTTGACGGTGTCGCCCGAGGCCATCGTGCCCAGCCCGTCGACGCCGCCCACGTTGGAGCCTGCGGGGAAGCCGAAGTCGATGAGTTGGTCGTCGGTGAACGGGGTCGGATAGTCGGTGGGGGTCGTCGAGATCTGCAGTTCGACGGTGTTCCTGACGTCGTTGAAGTCAGTGCCGGCCGTGAAGCCGAGGTCGATGAAGCGGGCGTTGACGTCGCCGAGCGTGACGTCCTGGCGGTCGATTTCCAGGGCGGATGCGGCCATGGCCGAGGCCATCAGCGCGGTACCCGTCAGTACTGCGAAGGTTCGTTTCACTGGAGAGTCTCCTGAGTTGTGGGTGGAACCGCGGCGGAGCGCACCGGTTCGGGACCGGTGAGCCCGCCACGCACCGGCCGGCGAGGGCCGGGCGTCGGATCGGATGGATACGGGTCTTGGTGCACGTACCCCTCCAAGTGTCGAAACTGCCCTTGCCGCCGGCCTCCGTCCATTCCACATTCGTGCAGGGCAGGGAGACCGCCAGTCCCGTCGCCCGGACCTCCGGGCCGCGACCGTCAGACTGCCGCCGGGTCGGCCGGCGCGCCATCACCGGAAAGGGGTATGTCACGCGGCCCGAAGGGCAGGTATCTTCGGGTTTCCTCGCGCGCCCGCGCACATCGCCCGAAAGTCGTCACTTCGGAGTCGTACCAGGATGCGTCCCGCAACCCTGCTGCCGGTCGTTTTCGCGGTCGCCGTCCTCTGGGGCTGCGCCGATGAGCCGCCCCTGCGCGCCGGTGCCGAGCCGGAACGGCTCCCCGAGGGCATCGTCGTCATGCCCGGCGCCCTGAACGGGCCCCGGCATGCCCGACTGGCCGGCCAGCGCCCCATGTCGGCGGGCGAGTTGCGGTCGTGCGCCGGGAACATCCTGGCCCTGGACGGGCAGGGTAAGTCCCTCGAGACCGCCGCCTCCGAACTGTCGCGAGTGCGTCAGGCCATCGAGGCCGAGGACCTGAAGCTGGACGTGCTGCGCTCGAAGGTGGACACGCGCGACGGAAAGCAGGTCGACGCGTTCAACGCGCGGCTCGGGTCCCATCGAGACGCGATCCGGAGCCACAACCGGCGCGCGGAAGCGCAGAACCGCGACGCCGATGCGTATCGCGTGACGCTCAACGAGTTCCGCACCCGGTGCGTGGACCGCGTGTACCGCCAGGCGGACCTCGACGTCCTGACCGCCGAGGAAAAGGACGCCATCGGACGGGCATCGAGCGTGTCCGACATTCCGGCGACCGTCGTCAACGGCGCACGGGAGTTTTGATGTCCCGCGGGCCCATGGTACGCCGGCGCGGGAACGGGCAAACTCGCCCCGCGCTGCATCCGCGCCGGACCCATGGAGACCCCCAATGAACTTCTCTCGCGGCAGTGCCCTGGCGTTGCTGACCTCGCTCCTGATCGGGACCACCGCCGCCGGGAGGCCAGGGGAAGTGCTTGCCCAGCAGCCGGCGCCTGCTGGCCCCCCGGACACGCAGACCGCGCCGGCCGCGGCGGATCCCGGCGCCGCGGCGGCGGACCCCGCCGTACCGCCGGCCGATGCTGCCGCGGCCCCCGCCGCCGACGAGAGCGAACTCACTCCCGAAGAGAGGGCCGCGCAGAAGGTGTTCTCCGAGGCCGCGGCTGCGGCCGTGTCCGGACCGAAGGACATCCCCATCCGCGATCAGGCGAAGCTGAAGCTGCCGGAGGGCTTCCGGTTCATTCCGCAGCGCGAGGCCAAGGCCGTGCTCGAACTGATGGGCAACCGGGTGGGGCCGGATTTCGTCGGCATGGTGCTGCCCGAGGTCACGGGCAGCGAGGCCGACTGGCTGGTCGTGGTCTCGTACGAGGATTCCGGCCACATCGCCGACGACGATGCGAAGGAATGGAACGCCGACGAACTGCTCGACGGCCTCAAGAAAGGTACCGAAGCCCAGAACGAGGAACGCCGCAAGCTGGGCGTGTCCGAGATGGTGGTGCTGGGCTGGGTCGAGCCCCCGCGCTACGACGAAGCCACGCACCGTCTGGTGTGGTCGGCGTCCACCAAGGACAAGGCCGCGCCCGGTGAGAAGCCCGAGGGCATCAACTACAACACCTATGCGCTCGGGCGCGAGGGTTACGTAAGCCTCAACCTCGTCACGTCGTACGACACCATCGCGCAGGACAAGCCCGTCGCGCACCAGTTGCTCGCCGCGCTGGAATTCAACGAGGGCCGTCGATACGCCGACTTCAATTCGTCGACCGACCGTCTGGCCGAATTCGGTCTCGCCGCGCTGGTGGGTGGCGTGGCCGCCAAGAAGCTGGGACTGTTCGCGCTGATCGCGGCGTTCGTCGCGAAGTTCGCGAAGGTGATCGGTGTCGGTGCCCTCGCCGCTGCGGGCGTCGGGGCGAAGTGGTTCTCCAGCCGCAAGAAGAAGACGGACGACACCGCCTGAGATCCCGGCGCGGGGACGCCCCCGCGGAGGTGGGCGTCACGCACCGACGCGATGTCGCCGCGCGCCGCCGCTGGGTGGGGTCCCCGGCGTGGCGGTTGCCGACCCGCGCGGTGTCAGTGCGTCACTTTCCCGCTTCCTTCCGCTTCCGGTTCTCGTCCTTCAGCCACGTGATGATCTGCCAGATCTGCGTGTCGGTGAGGTCTCCCGCGAAGCCGGACATCACGGTGCCCGAACGCCCGTTGCGGATGGTGTTGAAGATCATCTGATCGGTGGGCTGGCGCAGCCACACGTCGTCCGTGAGATCCGGTCCGACCGCGCCGCGCGCGTTGTTGCCGTGGCACGCCATGCAGCCGGTACGGTTGTAGAGCTTCTTCCCTTCCGCGATGTGTTCCGGTTCGGGGGTCAGGGGGTTCACGAGTTCCTCGGCGTGGGCAGCCGTCAGGGCGAGGCCCAAGGCGAGGGCGGTCAGAGTCTTGTTCATCCTGTGCGCAGCTTGTGAGTTGATCGGAACCCGGCGGGCGCGGCGACGGTGCAGGACCGCCGCCGCGCCCGCCGGGGTGAGGCAGATTACTTCTTGAGATCGAACAGCGAGAACACGAACAGCATCCCGCCCTTGCGGTTGTCCTTCAGGTGCGGCGCGCCGCCCTTGCCGCCCCAGGTGGCCCAGCCCGTCCAGCCGCCCCAGCCCGACGGTACGGCAATGTACTGCTTGCCGTCCACGGCGAACGCGATGGGGCTGCCGACGATACCGGACCCGGTCTGGAAGGACCAAAGTTCCTCGCCGGTGTTGGTATCGTAGGCCTTGAAGTCGCCTTCGGGGGTGCCCACGAACGAGAGTCCGCCGCCGGTCGTCAGCACGCCGCCCGTGTAGGGTGACGGTGCCTGGACGGTCCACTTCTTCTCGCCGCTGGCGGCATCGAACGCGACGAGCTGGCCGTGACCCTTGATCCAGTCAGCCTCTGCGATACCTAGGTTGTACTTGCCCTCGACCCGTTCGCTCTTGCCGGCCAGGATGTCCACGCAGATCTCCCGGCTCGGCACCACCACGATCTTCTTCACCGGGTCGTAGCTCATGGGATTCCACCACTTGCCGCCTTCGGACGCCGGGCACACGTTCATCGCCTTGTGCTCGTAGGTGGGGACCTTGGACTCGTCGATGATCGGACGGCCTTCCGCCGTGAAGCCGGTGGCCCAGTTCACGACCGAGATCTCCTTCGCCCAGACGAAGCTGCCGTCGGTGCGGTCGATCTTGTACAGGAAGCCGTTGCGGTCTCCGTGCAGCCACACCCGCTTGCCGTCGATGTTGGCGAGGATGGTCTCGTTCACACCGTCGAAGTCCCACACGTCCCAGGGCGTGTACTGGTAGTGGAACTTGATGTCGCCGGTGTCCGGGTTCAGCGCGAGCGTGGAGTTCGTGTACAGGTTGTCGCCCTTGCGGCCCTCGCCGTCCCAGTCCGGATTCGGGTTGCCGGTGCTCCAATACAGCGTGTCGAGCTTGGGATCGTAGGAGCCGGTGATCCACGCGGACCCGCCGCCGTACTTCCAGATCTCGGGGTCGGTGTCGCCCCAGGTGTCGAATCCGGGTTCGCCCGGTCCGGGAATGGTGTAGCGGCGCCAGACCTGCGCGCCGGTCTCCGCGTCGAGCGCGTCGATCCACAGACGCGTCGGATACTCGGCTCCGGACATGCCCACGACGACCTTGCCCTTCACGACGAGCGGCGCGACGGTCATGGTCTGCGCCTTGGTGTAGTCGCCCACGACCACGTCCCACACCTTCTCGCCGGTCGCGCGGTTGAGCGCGATCACGTGCGCATCGGGGGTCACGTAGAACACCTTGTCGCCGTAGACCGCGGCCCCGCGGTTGCCCACGTCGCAGCACATCATCTTGCCGATGTTCTCCGGCAGCGGGTGGCTGTATGCCCACAACTGCCTGCCCGTCGCCGCCTCGACCGCGAAGATCTTGCCGTGGGAACTGGTCACGTACATCACGCCGTCCACGACCAGCGGCGTCGTGTTCTGGGCATCCTGCACCCCGAAGGAAAACGCGTAGACGGGCACCATCCGCTTCACGTTCTTCGTGTTGATCTTGGCCAGCGGGCTATAGCGCGTGCCCGCGTAGTCCCGGCCCGGCATGATCCAGTTGTTGGCCTCGCGCGCGGCGTTGACGAGCATGTCGTCGGTGACCGGCGTGTGGACAGGATCGGCGAGCGTGATCCCTGGCGACAGCAGAACGGCGGCAACGGCACCTGCCAGGGCAAGACCCGGGGCGCGGCGACGCGACTCGTGTACGGCTTTCATGGCGACTCCTCTCAGTAGGACATGGACATCGGACCCCGGACACCACCGGGGCGTGCTTACCGCCCGTTCCCGGACGCGCCGGAGGCCGGGCAAGCCAGGCGTGTCTCGCAAGTTCTCTGCCGCGCAGAGTTGGTGCGAGGCACGCTCGGTTCCTGGTTGCTGGTCAGTCATGAATCCTGGCGAAGTCCTCGCCGTGCCAGCCGATTCTACGCCGCAGTCACGCGAGCGCGCACAGATGCGACGACTTGTGACGGGCGCGAGTCCGCACAACCCGTGTGCATGCCGACCGATGTCGGTGCGGGCCGGAGTACCATCGGCGATCCCGAATCCAGATCCCACGTTCCGGAGGCCCGATGGCTGACCTCGCCGCGCTCGATCACCTGAAGAAGTTCGACACGCCCACGATCTGCAACGCGCTCGAGATCGTGCGCGGGCACCGGTTCACCTCGGGGTTCACCCGCCGCACGTTCGTCACGGCGCGGCCCGAGCTGCCGGCCATCGTGGGCTACGCTCGCACTGCCGCGATCCGGTGCTCGACGCCATACGAACCCGCGGACCGGCGGCGCATGCAGCTGGGCTACTACGAGTACCTCGACGCCGGGCCCAGGCCCTCCGTCGCGGTCATCCAGGACGTGGACGGCCAGCCGGGGCTGGGCGCATTCTGGGGCGAGGTGAACACCACGGTGCACTGGGGCATGGGGTGCACGGGCACGGTCACCAACGGCTCCATCCGCGACCTCGATGCGATGCAGCCGGGGTTCCAGTGCCTCGCGGGGTCGCTGTCGCCCAGTCACGCCTGGGTGCAGGTGGTGGAGTTCGCGCGGCCGGTGGACGTGTTCGGCATGTTGGTGCGCGACGGCGACCTCGTCCACGCGGACCGGCACGGTGCCGTCGTGTTCGGGGAGGAGGAGCTGGAGAAGCTGCCTGCCGCCATCGACCTCATGGCGCGCCGCGAGAAGGTGATCCTCGACGCCGCCCGCACACCGGGCTTCGGGTTCGCGCAGATGCGCGACGCCCTGGCCGCGATGGAGCACGTGAAATGAAGCGCGTGCTCATCACCGGCGCGGCCGGCATGGTCGGTACCGTCACGCGCCGCGCGCTGGAAGGCCGCTACGAGCTGGCGCTGCTCGACCGCACGCCCATCACCGACGCGCCCGCCGGGACCGGCGTGTATACGGGCACCATCCAGGACGCCGGGCTGGTCGAGCGTGCGGTCGAGGGGGTCGATACCATCGTGCATCTGGCCGGACAGCCCACCGAAGCGGACTGGGACACGGTGCGCGATGCCAACATCGACGGCTGCTACGTGGTCGTCGAGGCCGCGCGGCGCGCCGGCGTGCGCCGCATCGTGTTCGCCTCCACCAACCACGTGATCGGCTTTTGCCGCCGCAGCGAAGCGCTCGACGGAAGGGAGCTTCCGCGGCCCGACACGCGCTACGGCGTGTCGAAGGCGTTCGGCGAGTTCCTGCTGCGCTACTACGCGGACAAGTTCGATCTCTCGGCGGTGTGCGTGCGCATCGGTACGCTCCGCATACCTGACGAACCCGGCGATGTGCGCCACCTGTCCACGTGGCTCAGCCATCGCGACTGGGGCCAGCTCGTGCGCTGCGCGATCGAGGCCGATGTGAAGTTCGAGATCGTCTACGGTGTGTCGAACAACACGAGGCGCTGGTGGCACGACCACAGCGCCGGGTCGATCGGCTACCGTCCCATGGACGACGCCGAGACCTTCGCCTCGCGGCTGCCGGCGAGAGACGACGTTGGTGCCGTGGCCGAAGCCCATCAGGGCGGCGTGTTCTGCACCTGGCCCTGAGGCCGGTCCATCCGCAACGAGGGGAGGAGAAGATGAAGGTCGATTCGAAGATCACCGCCGTCGAGACGCTGAGCTGTGACGCCGGCTGGCGCGACTACTACTTCGTGAAGGTCACCACGACCGACGGCATCGTGGGCTGGAGCGAGTTCGACGAGGGCTTCGGCGCCCCGGGGATCGGCGCCGTCATCCGCCGTCTCGCCCCCAAGGTGGTGGGCCGGACGGTGGGCGAGCACGAGCGGATCTACGCGGATCTCTACTGCGCCACCCGGCCTGCGGCGGGCGGTGTGGTCGCCCTGGCCATGGGCGCCATCGAGAACGCCCTCCTCGACGCGAAGGCCAAGGCGCTGGGCGTGCCCTGCTACGAGCTGCTCGGCGGCAAGGTGCGCGACCGCATCCGCGTGTACTGGTCGCACTGCGCCACGTGGCGCATCAACCACCCCAAGTTCTACACGCCCGCCATCACGGACATCGACGGCGTGGTGGCGCTCGGGCGCGAGGTGCGCGAGAAGGGCTTCACGGGCTGCAAGACCAATATCTTCCTCTACGACGACGACGGGAGGAACGTGCGCGGCTGGCGCCCCGGGTTCGGCGTGCCGGACCTGCCCGAGCTGAACGTGGAGCGCACCGTGCTGCGCAACCTGCGCCGCCACCTGGAGGCGCTGCGCGAGGGCATCGGTCCGGACGTGGACCTGCTCCTGGACCTCAACTTCAACGCCAAGACCGAGGGCTACCTGAAGATCCTGCGGGCACTGGAGGACCTGGATCTCTTCTGGGTGGAGATCGACACGTACTCGCCCGAGGCGCTCGGCTACATCCGGCGGCAGAGCCCGCACCCCATCTCGTCGTGCGAGACGCTGCTGGGCATCGGGGAGTTCCTGCCGTACTTCCGCGAGCAGGCGATGGACGTCGCCATCATCGACACGCCCTGGAACGGCGTGTGGCAGTCGATGAAGATCGCCAACCTGGCCGCGGCCCACGAGGTCAACGTGGCGCCCCACAACTTCTACGGCCACCTGTGCACGATGATGAACGCGCACTTCTCCGCCGCCGTGCCGAACCTGCGCATCATGGAGACGGACATCGACCGCATCCCGTGGGACCACGAGCTGTACACCCACGTGCCCGAGTTCGAGGACGGATACCTCGTCATGCCGGACCGGCCCGGCTGGGGAACCGAGCCGGTGGAGGCGGCCCTCGAGGCCCATCCGCCCAGGGGGCAGTCGGGCCTGCTCGACTACCGCATCGGGAAGAAGTGACCTGCGGGCGCGGCGGCGCCCCGATTCACGCCTGCGCCGCCCGCTCCTGATCGATCAGCACGCGCCGCAGGATCTTGCCCGACGGCGACTTCGGGATGCTCTCGACGATGGCCACGCGGCGCACCTTCTTGTAGGGCGCCACGTGCTCCGCGACGAAGCCCATGATGGCCTCGGGCGTGAGCGGCGCACGCAGGACGACGAAGGCCTTGGGCACCTCGCCGGTCTCCTCGTCGGGGCTGGGGATCACGGCGGCGTCGGCGATGGCGGGGTGGCGCAGCAGCACGGCTTCCAGTTCCGCGGGGGCCACCTGATACCCGTTGTGCTTGATGAGTTCCTTCACGCGGTCGACGATGTGGAAGTAGCCGTCGGCATCCACGTAGGCGATGTCGCCGGTGCGCAGCCAGCCGTCCGGCAGCAGCATCGCACTCGTGGCCTCGGGCTTCTTGAAATAGCCCTGCATCACGTTCGGCCCGCGCATCCAGAGTTCGCCTCGCTCGCCGGGGGCGGCGTCCCGACCGGTCTCCACGTCGACGATTCTCGCCTCCATGTTGGGCCAGATGCGGCCCACGGAGCCGGTGCGGGCGGCGCCGGGACCCTCCAGGTTGGTGATGGAGGCGCCGGTGAACTCGGTCATGCCGTACCCCTGCATCACGCTGCAGCCGACGCGCTTCGCACACGCGGCCTCCACCTCGGCCCCGAGCGGGGCCGCCCCCGAGCCGATCTGACGCAGGCTGGAGAGGTCGTACTGGTCCACGGCGGGGTGCTTCGCGAGCCCGAGCACGATGGGCGGCACGAGCGGTGCGTACGTGACGCGATACTTCTGGATGCATTCGAGGAACTGCACGAAGTCGAAGCGCGCCATGGACACGAGCGTGAAGCCGCGGCGGATCGCGCGGAGCAGCACGAGGACCATGCCGTAGATGTGATAGAAGGGCAGCACCGCGATGACCGTCTCGTCGTCCACGTCGCCGCCGAGCAGGTTCTCGGCCTGCAGCAGCTGCGCGACCAGATTGCGGTGCGTGAGCATCACGCCCTTGGGCAGACCGCTCGTGCCGCTGGAGTAGGGCAGGGCCGCGAGCGTGGTGGCCGGGTCGAACTTCACCGCAGGCGGTGTTCCGGTACGTCCGAGCAGCGCGGCGAAGGGTGTCGTGCCGGGCGCGTCCCCGACGCTGAACACTTCCTCCACGCCGGTCGTCTGCGCCGCCGCCACGCAGTTCTCCGACAGCGGGCCCACGGTCATCAGGAACTTCGCGCGGGTCTCGTCGAGCTGGTGCGCGATCTCTTCCCGCGTGTAGAGCGGATTCATCGTCGTCACCACGCCCCCCAGCCGCGTGACGGCGAGGAAGGCCACCGCGTACTCGGGTACGTTGGGCGAGCAGATCGCGAAGACGTCACCCTGGCGGAAACCGCGCTCGGCCAGGGCGATAGCGGCGCTGTCCACGTGCCGCCGGAGTTCCGGATACGTGAGCGTGCGGCCGCTCGGGCCGTCGATCACGGCGGGGCGGTCGCCATGCGCTGCGAGCTTCTCGAACACGAAGTCGCAGAGCGGCACATCGGGAATCGCGATGTCCGGCAGCGGGCTGCGGTGGATCATGACGGGTTCTCCTCCCTCGTCTGAATGTTGGTATGGGTGTCAGTCGCGCGCGGCCGGACGGCTGGTGTGCCCCATGGGTTCGATGGTGCCCATGTGCACGCGGTACTCGCCGCGCTGGCGGTCGGCGTAGTAGTGCCTGAGGGTATTGCGCACGGTGACGAACGCGAGCTGATCCCACGGGACTTCGTCTTCGCGCACCAGGCGTGTCTCCAGGGTTTCCTCGCCGGGGTGGAAGTCGAGGTCCAGCAGCTGCGCCCGGAACAGCATGTACACCTGGTCGATGTGCGGAATGTTGTACACGGCGTACAAGGTGAGATTGTCCACGCGGGCGTTGGCTTCCTCGAGCGTCTCGCGCGCCGCGCCGGCCACGGTGGTCTCGCCGTTTTCCATGAAGCCCGCGGGTACCGTCCAGAAACCGTGGCGCGGCTCGATGGCGCGCCGGCACAGCAGGATGCGGTCTTCCCATTCCGGAATGCAGCCGACCACGAGCTTGGGATTCTGGTAGTGGATGGTGCCGCAGGCGTCGCAGACCCAGCGCTGCCGGTTGTCGCCCGCGGGGACCTTGCTCGACACGCGGGCCCCGCAGTCCGCTGCAGAATTTCATGGGGAATCCGGCCGTGGAATGCGGGCGATTATGCGCCAAGGCCGCGGGCCGTGACCATCGCGCAGGCAGGGCAGGCGTGGCCCGTGCCGCGGGCGCGATCCCATGGTCGGGGCGGGCGTTCGCTAGGCCCCGGCGCGCACCTTCCCTACAATGCCCGGCATGAAGCCTTCCGCCGTCGCCGCCATTCTCGAACGCGAGTTCACCGCCGCCTCCGGCGGTCTCCACACCCCCGTGATGCTCTGGGGGCCGCCCGGGGTGGGCAAGAGCGACATCGTGCGGGCGCTGGCCCGCCGATCCGGGGTCGAACTCATCGACCTGCGGCTGTCGCAACTGGAGCCGACCGATCTGCGCGGGATTCCCTTCCGCGAGGGCGATCGCGTGGAGTGGTCCGTGCCGTCGATGCTTCCGGATCCTCACCGGCACGGCAACAGGGGCATCCTCTTTCTCGACGAGATCAACGCGGCGGCGCCCACCGTCACCGCGGCGGCCTATCAGCTGATCCTCGACCGGCGACTGGGCGACTACGCGGTCCCCAGCGGCTGGGCCATCTTCGCGGCGGGCAACCGCCAGGGCGATCGCGGTGTCACCTACGCCATGCCCGCACCCCTTGCGAACCGGTTCACGCACTACGAACTGGAACCGGACGTGGACGACTGGGTGGGCTGGGCGCACGCCAGCGGGATCGACCCGCGGCTGGTGGCCTTCCTGCGCTTCCGTCCGGAACTGCTGTTCGACTTCGATCCGTCGCGCAGCCCCATCGCGTTCCCGTCGCCCCGCACCTGGGAGTACGCGCATCGCGCACTGGAGAAGTTCTCCGCCCAGCCGGATCTCGTGCTCGACGCCCTCCAGGCCTGCGTGGGCCGGGCCGCGGGCGCGGAACTGAAAGCCTTTCTCGACCACATGGCTCACCTGCCGGATGTCGACGCCATCGCACGCGGGGAACCGCAGCCCGTGCCCGAAGCGGTGGACCTCCAGTACGGCGTGGCCGCCGCGCTCGTGCGCCGCGCGATGCGCGTGGCACGCACCGCGGACGGCACGCGCGTGCTGTCGAATATCCTCGCCTACGCGCGGCGTTTTCCGCAGCGCGAGATGGGCGTGATGCTCGTCACGGATCTCCAGCGCTCGGTGGGTCGTCCGCTCATCGACGTCCCCGAGTTCGCGGAGTGGGCGCAGAGCCTGGGCGACCTGCTGGTGCAGGAACGCACGCTCCACTGATCGGGCGCGCGCCGTGGACGAGGACGAAGCCCGGGCCCGCCAGCGCATCGCCGCGGGCCGGACACGCCTGATCCTCGACCGTCCCTTCGTCGGCACGCTCACGCTGCACCTGGAACCCATCCCGGCCGACCCCGAGTGGTGCGCCACGCTGGGCACCGACGGCAGGCACCTGTGGTTCAACCCCGCGTTCGTGAACGGCATCCCCTTTAGCCACCTGCAGTTCTGGCTTGCGCACGAGGCGCTGCACTGCGCGCTCGGCCACTTCGCGCGGCGCGCGCACCGCCGCCGCCATCGCTGGGACATCGCGTGCGATCACACGGTCAATCTGCTGCTGCAGGACGACGGGTTGAGCCTGCCGCCGGACGCCACCTGCGATCCTGCCTTCCGCGGCCTCGCCGCCGAGGAGATCTACCCGCTGGTTCCGGAGGACGCCGCCGAAGTCTCGCGTGACCGGCACGACTTCGACCGCGACACGGCCGGCGGGGGGCTTGCCGGGTTCCTCGGGGAGACGAAGCGCGGGACGGGCGATCTCGGCGGGGTGACCTCCGCCACCACCGGCGACACCGGCGCCGCGCCGGACGAGGACCCCGGCGATTCGTGGGACGACGCCGGCTACGAGAAGCGCCACAAGACACCCGCAGGCAGCCGCGAGACACGCGGAATTCCGCAGCCCAGCCCCATGGAACTGGAACAGGTGTGGCGCAGCCGCCTCGCCACGGCTGCACAGGCGGCGCGCGAGGCCGGCCGGCTGGGGCAGTCGTGGGCGCGGGTGCTGGAGAAGCTCATCGCGCCGACGCTGCCCTGGCGCGCGCTGCTGGCGCGCTACGTGGTCTCGGCCGCGCGGGAGGACTACACGTTCCAGCGCCCGCCGCGGCGGGACGGCACCGCCATCCTCCCGCGCCTCGCGCGAGGGTCCATGCGCATCGTGGCGGTGCTCGACACCAGCGGGTCCATCACCGCCCACGAGCTGAACGAGTTCGCCTCGGAGCTGGATGCGCTGAAGGCCCAGGTGCGCGCGGAGCTCACCATCCACGCCTGCGACGAACGCCTCGCGCCCGGCGGGCCCTGGGTGTTCGATCCGTGGGAGCCCGTGACATTGCCCGAGACGCTGGCGGGCGGCGGCGGCACGCGCTTCACGCCCGTGTTCGAGTGGATCGAGCGCGCCGCGATCGTGCCGGACCTGCTCGTCTACTTTACCGATGCGCAGGGCGAGTTTCCCGGGGGCGAACCGCCGTATCCCGTACTCTGGCTGGTGAAGGGGCGAGCGCCCGTGCCCTTCGGCGAGCGCGTGCAACTCAACTGACGCCGTGGCGCAGTGCCCCGCGGGTGGCATATAGTTGCCGCGGGAGACAGGGGAGGAAGCGATGAGGAAGCTTCTCGGCGGGTGGGTGGTGGCAGGCATGGTCCTGCCTGCTGCGGTGCACGGCG
Source organism: Ottelia alismoides (assembly GCA_037367405.1). Taxonomy (NCBI): domain Eukaryota; kingdom Viridiplantae; phylum Streptophyta; class Magnoliopsida; order Alismatales; family Hydrocharitaceae; genus Ottelia; species Ottelia alismoides. The sequence goes on from JAZKJV010002078.1 coordinate 159,637, forward strand.
ACGAGCCGTCGCGTTTCGAGGGCAAGGTGGTGGTGGAATGGCTGGACGACGACCCGTTCCAGCCCACCATGCGCCTCATGCAGGACTTCTCGTTCCACCAGGCGGCGGGCAAGGTCTGGCGCGTGCCCGGCGGCGAGGTGCTGAAGGGCAAGGGCATGCCGCCGCTGTTCCGCGACCGCATCGGTGCGCCCTTCGAAAGCACGTTCCGCAAGTCCGCCGTCGTCTACGACTACGCCACGCAGCGCATGACCGAGCCCTGGCGCGAGGCGCAGACCATGTTCTACGAGGCCGCGCTCGCGGAGGGCGTGATGCCCGCGGAGGCCAAGGCCATGTATCTCGTCCTGCAGGCACAGGGTTCCCGGTGGGAAGTCCCCGCGTCGCCCTGCTACGGGTTCTGCCACGGCAAGACCGAGAAGCTCATCTGGCGTCCCATGGCCGACGACGCGCGGCTCGCGGACCTGCTCAACTGGGTGCGCGCGAACGATCCCCCTCTGGAGGACGTGGAACGCCGCTCCAAGGCGGCCATCCTCGACCCGGGGCCGCACGTGTTCCCGCAGGACCGGTGCCGGGTGTTCTCGGGGTCGACGCTGGTGAAGGTGTTGTGCTGACGGCCTGGTCGCCGCCATGCCGGGTCGCGCTGCTCACTCCGAGTGCGAATCTGGTGAAACCGATGCGCGCAACCCGAACGCCTCCGCGAGGAGCGCGTAGGAGCGCCGCCGCGCGTCGGGGTCGAATGTCCACGTGACGACGACGAGTTCGTCGAGACCCAAACGCTCCGCGAGCGCCGTGAGCTTCGTCGCCACCTGCTCGCCCGTGCCGACGAACGCCTTGCTCCGCAACCGCTCCACCACCGCCCACTCCTGCGGCGTGTACGGGTAGGCCTCGGCTTCTTCCGGCGAAACGAGCGGCTTGCGCAACCCCTGCTCGAACCCGACGCGCCACAGCTCGCGTGTCTTGAGCAATCGCCACGCTTCGGCCTCCGTATCCGCCGCCAGCGCCCAAACGCAGATCGTTGCCTTGGGCTCTGCGAGAACGGCACTTGGCCGGAAGTTGCGACGGTAGAGCGCGAGCGCCTCTTCTGTCCCCCGCCCATCGCTGAAGAAGTACGCATACGCATAGGGCAACCCGAAGTGCGCGGCGAGCTGCGCTCCGTAGTCCGAACTGCCGAGGATCCACATCTCCGGCGTCGTGGGGCCGGTCGGGTGGGCCTTGATCGTGCGAAACGGGTGGTTGTCCTGCAGCGGCGCGCCGGACACCCATGCACTCAGGTCGATGACCTGCTGCGGGAAATCATCCGCGGCGTTCGCGTGCGGGTTGAGCGCATAGGCCGTGAGTCGGTCCGACCCCGGCGCCCGGCCCAGCCCGAGATCGATGCGCCCCGGCGCAATCGCTTCGAGCACGCGGAACTGCTCGGCCACCTTCAGCGCCGAGTAGTGAGGGAGCATCACCCCCGCACTGCCGACACGGATGCGCGACGTAGTGGCGGCGATGGCCGCCATCAGCACCTCCGGCGCCGTGCCGACGATGCTGTCGCTGTTGTGATGTTCCGAGACCCAGTAGCGTTGGTAACCGAGCGCCTCGCAGTGCTGTGCGAGCGCGATGGATTCGCGGATGGCGGCGTCCTGCGACTGATTGGCCGCGGCGGTGGTCTGATCGAGGATGGAGAGTTTCATGGGTACCCAGGAAAAGCGCGTCGAGACCGTGTGTGTTACGGGAAGTCGCCTTCTCCCACCTGCCGACCAGTTCGAGGACGTCAGCCATGACCTCGCATGGCGCTTCGGTTCGGCAATACCGGGGGACGTCGGAGATCACATGGCCCGGGCGGGCGCGCATCCATGCTTTCACAACCGTATGCGTCACCTGGTCAGGTGCGGCCGCGATTCCCTCGACGAGTAACCGGAGTTGAGTCTGCAGACGAGTCGGCGCCATCCCGGATTCTCCTGCACTCGAGTCCGCGCTCAGTCGAACAAGGCTCCGACAGAGAGCGTTGCGTCCGGAAAGCTCAGCGGGGCAATCCGATCGTCCGACGTTACCTGTCTGACATCCGCATACCGGTCTGCGGCGGGTGACCGATAGACCCAGACACACCGACCGGCAATGTCGATCACCCACAGTTCGGGGATGCCTGCCTTCGCATACAGACCGGGCTTGGTATCCCGATCGAATCTCAGCGAAGAATCGGCCACCTCAATGACCAGAAGGGCGTCGGCGGCCTCGGGAATCCGACTGCGGTAGAAGTCGTCGCGGGCCCTCAGAACCACCAGGTCGGGCTCGGGTTCCGTTGCGGAGTCCAGGCGCAGCGGGTTCTGGGTGGAGACGAGACCCTGCGGATCCACGGCCCGATGCAGCAGGCGTTGAAGCTGAAGAACCACCGCGACATGGAACTTGCCGATGGGAGCCATTTCTATGAGGTCTCCCTCGATGAGTTCGACCCGGTCATCCGGATCGAGGATGCCGGATTCCGCCAGACGGTGATACTCGTCCACAGTGAAGCGGCGTCGCTTCAGGGGCGGCGGCTCCAGTTGCATGGATTGGGTCATCGACAGCTCCCGGGCGGACGGACGCAAGGATGGTAGCACCGGCCCGGCGGCCTCAGTACAGCGCGGACGGAACAATGGAGTACATCCGTTTGCCGCGGTCCCGCTGGACGGTGACAGGCCCATCGCCCGGAACACAGTGGTACGTCAGAAAGCACCGGTCCCGCACATTCGATAGAACCGTCGGCGAGAACACCGCGGCGTTCGTTCCTTCGCACCGCGCCGAGCGCACCATCAGCCCTGCCGAGCCCCCGTCGCGCAAGTAGGCGCCCAGCCGCTGGGTGAAGACGTAGCTCGTGCGGCTCACCAGTTCGGGGGAGGTGGCTTCGCGGCCACGGAGGTCGGTGAGGGTTGCCTCGCAGCGCACGTCGCAAACGCGCCGCTCGCCGGTGATCACGCGGTCCTCGCCGGCGTAGCTGTCCATCAGGAAGCGGTGCCAGTGGTACACGGTCTCAAAGATCGTGGTCTCCAGGTCCGTCGAGCCGTACCAAACACCGTAGCGGCGGCCGTCGCTGAATCGCGTGGCATTCCAGTGCGACGGATCGAAGGAGTAGGCGATCAGCGTGCCGTAGTCGAAGGGCCGGGTGATGACGGCCGAGGTGCCCGGCTTGCCGGTCTCGCCCTCCAGGGCCATGGCCACGGCCCAGTCGTCGGGGCGCGGCGAGAGGTCGTCGAAGAGATCCTGCGCGGTGCGGATGCCCTTGATGTTGCGGACGAGGTCACCCGAGAAGGCGACGGTCCGGTCGCACAGCGGCGCGAACGCGAACGGGGTCACGTGCCGCGTTCGAAGTCGAGATACCGGCGCAGGGCCAGCAGACCTTCGAACCCGCGCTCGATGGCGACGTCCACGGGGCGCGCGCCGAGCAGGCGATTGGGCGCGGTCATCCAGCGGTAGGCGAGATCCCGGTCGTGGGGAAACAGGATGCGCAGGGACTTGTGGATGCCCAGCAGATGGCCGGCGCGGTCGAGCAGATCGCGGCTGTCGGCCAGGGGTTCACCCTTGCGGTAGCGGGCGAGCGTCGAGCGGTTGTCCGGCGAGAGCCCCAGCAGCGCGGCCTGCTCCGCGGTGCCGAGCCGCCAGTGGTCGAAGAGCTGCGTGATCATCCCGGCCAGCGCGACGCGCGACTCGCGGGAGTGCGGATCGGCGAAGCGGGGGGCGGGTTCCTGAACTCTCATGGCCAGACCGTAGCAATTGCTACGAACGCTGTCAAGCCGGCGCGGGGGCGCCGGTGTCTCCCGGCGAAGGGTGCGGGCGCGACTGCAGGTCGGGCAGGTGTTCGCGCTCGCGCGCGACCTTGCCTAGAATCCGAACGATGCACGCGGGTGCGGTACGGGCGTCGTTCCGGCGCCCTTGCGGCACTCCAGGGAGAGAGACAGCATGATCTGGCACACGAGGCCCGAGCTCGCGAACCTCGCGCGTATCCACGAGGGTACCGCCGTGGCGGCGCTGGGCATCACCTTCACCGGGGTCGGCGACGACCATCTCGAAGGGCGCATGCCCGTGGATGCGCGGACGGTGCAGCCGATGGGCATCCTGCATGGCGGCGCGTCGGTGCTGCTCGCGGAGACGCTGGGCAGCTGCGCGGCGAGCTACTGCGTCGACCCCGCGCAGTGGGTGTGCGTGGGTCTCGACATCAATGCCAATCATCTGCGGCCGGTGCGGGCCGGGTTCGTGACCGGGCGGGCGGCACCGCTGCATGTGGGGCGCACCACGCAGGTCTGGGAGATCGACATCCGTGACGACCAGGGCCGGCGCGTCTGCATCGCGCGCCTCACGATGGCAGTGGTCGCGAAGGAGCGCAGCGCATGAATCGCAAGGTGATCATCGTCGGTGGCGGCATCGGCGGACTCGTGACGGCGCTCGCGCTGCACCGGGCCGGCGTGACCGTGGAGGTCTTCGAGGCCGCGCGGGAGGTGAAGCCGCTCGGCGTAGGCATCAACGTCCAGCCGCACGCCGTCGCGATCCTGCACGAGCTGGGGCTGGCGCGCGCGCTGGAGGAAACGGGCATCCAGACCGCCGAGCTGCGCTACGTGAACAAGTTCGGGCAGGCCATCTGGCAGGAGCCCCGCGGGCTTGCCGCGGGGTATGCGGTGCCGCAGTACTCGATCCACCGGGGCGGGCTGCAGATGATCCTCTATCGCGCCGTGATGGAGACGCTTCCGCCGGGCACCGTCCACACCGGCCACGAGCTGACGGCATTCCGCCAGACACCGGATGGCGTGGAGGCGACGTTCGCGAATCGTCTGGCAGACGGCGGGCCGGTCACGGTGACGGGCCGCGCGCTCGTCGCGGCCGACGGCATCCATTCGTTCGTGCGCCGGGCGTTCTTTCCCGACGAGGGGGATCCGAGGTTTTCGGGGCGCATCCTCTGGCGTGCGACGACCGAAACTGCGCCGATGCTGTCAGGTCGCAGCATGGTGTGGGCGGGGCACGACAGCCAGAAGTTCGTGTGCTACCCCATCTCCGAGCACGCGCGGCGCGAGGGCCGAGCGGTGCTCAACTGGATCGCGGAACTGCGGGTGCCGCTGGATGCCACGCCGCCGCGCAGCGACTGGAATCGCCGTGTCGACGCTTCGGTGTTCCGCGCGCCCTTCGACACCTGGGACTTCGGATGGCTGAGCATCCCGGCGCTGATCGACGGCGCAGAGGCCATCTACGAGTTTCCGATGGTGGACCGTGATCCCCTGCCGTGGTGGACACACGGCCGCGTCACGCTGCTCGGCGACGCCGCGCATCCCATGTATCCGGTCGGTTCCAACGGCGCGTCGCAGGCGATTCTCGATGCGGATGCGCTCGCGGCTGCGTGGAAAGCGTCCTCCTCGGTGGAAGAGGCGTTCGCCGCGTACGAGGCGCAGCGCCGTCCTGCGACGGCGGCGGTGGTGCTCGCGAATCGTCGCGGCGGCCCGGATCGTGTGCTGCAGCTCGCGGAGGAACGCGCGCCGAACGGGTTCACAGACGTGGAGTCGGTGATTCCGCGCGCGGAGCTCGAGGCGATCGCCAACGAGTACAAGCAGACGGCGGGGTTCGACCGGGAGACGGTGAATCGGAGAGCGGGATCGGGCGCTGCGCCTTGATTAGCAGGTCCCTTCCCCTTCAAGGGGAAGGACAGGATGAGGATGGGGTGGGGTGTCGCGGGATTCGGCATTCGTATGTGTGCGAGGGACACCCACCCTCACCCCCGCCCCTCTCCCTGAGGGCGAGGGGAGGTTACTGCGGGCTTCGCCCGAGGCTCGGTTCCCTCTCCACCTCGCGCCAGAGGCGCTCGGATTCGGCAGGCACAGCCCAGCACGCAGGTGTTGGCCTGTGTCCAGCCTCATCCTTGAAGGAGAGGGGAGATTCGTGCGGGCTGCGCCCGCCTCTCTGCTCCGTCACTTCCGCTCGATCGGCACCCACCGGATCGTGAGCGCCGTCACCACCGCGAAGCCCACGTAGGCCACGGTGAACACCCACTCGGGGAAGTCGTAGAAGATGACTGCGTGCAGGAGGCGTGCGATGAACGATCGTTCATCGGCGTTTCCGCGCAGTCCGTTCTCGATCTCCGTGAGCGGGCAGGTCATGCCGATGAGCGCCTCGATGGCCACGAAGGTGATGGCCGCGAGATGCGTAGAGCGGAAGGCGTTGTTGCGCACCCAGCGCCACCCCGCGAAGTGGCCGATCCAGATCAGCGCGAAGCCCAGCACCACGAAGGCGACGAACAGGCTGTGGACCACCAGCACGAGGTCGGCGGCCCACGCCATCGTACGTGCTCCCTGATCAGGTCTCGATCGGGCGCGACGGGTCCGCGCACCACTCGCTCCACGAACCCGGGTAGAGCTTCGTGCCGCGCATGCCGGCGACTTCCATCGCGAGGATGTTGTGGGCTGCGAGATGCCGGAGCCGCACGAATGCACCACCTGATCGAGCGGCATGCCGTGCACCAGCGGCTCGAACGCCGCGCGCAGTTCGGCGGCGGGCTTGAAGAAGCCCATCGGGTCCAGGTTGTCGCGGAAGAAGCGGTTCACGGCGCCGGGAATGTGGCCGCCGACGGGGTCGATGGTCTCGTTCTGCCCGCGGAAGCGGTCGGCAGCGCGTGCATCGATCACGCGCATGTCGGGCTTCCCGAGGTGGGCGAGGATGTGATTCACGTCCACCGAACCGCGGGCCGCGCCGGCCTCGTAGGTGGCGGGCGTGGGCACCGGGACGTCGGCGGTGACCGGATGGCCGGTCTTCACCCAGGCGTCCCAGCCGCCGTCGAGCACCGCGACCTTCTCGTGACCCAGCCAGTGTCTGAGCATCCACCACAGCCGCGCGCCGTACATGCCGCCGCCGCTGTCGTAGCCGACCACCTGCGACTGGCGCGTGACACCCATGCGCCCGAGCCACGCAATGAACGTTTCGCGATCAGGCAGGGGATGGCGCCCGTTCTTCCCGGTGAGCGGGCCCGCGAGATCGCGGTCCACGTGTGCGAAGTGCGCGCCGGGCAGATGGGAGCTGGCGTACGACTCGCTGCCGATGGTCTTGTTGATGAGGTCGTGACGGCAGTCGAAGATGACGAGGCCGGGATCGTCGAGGTGACGGGCGAGGTCGGCGACGGAGATGAGCGTGGTGTAGTTCATGCCGGTGATGGATGAGTCAGTGTCGGCACCCTCGGCCAGCCACTCGCGCGCGAGCCCTTCGTCGTCGAAGACCCGGACGTCGGCACTGGTGAGCAGGCGCGTGAGCCAGCCGAGCCAGACGGTGAGATCGTCGCGGGCGAGCACGGCCACGCGGCGAAACTCGTGGGCGTGCGCGCGGACGAACCGGATGTCCTCCCACGCCACGTCGAGGGTGTACGAAAGCATGTCGCGCAGGTCCACCAGCAGATCGACGCGACCGGCGACGCGCAGCGTGGCCAGCACCTCGCGTTCGAAGACCTGGTAGTCGAGACCGTGAACTCACCGAACACACCGGCGGTGATGAGCCTGCCCTCGTGCTGGACCGTGATCATGTGCTGCCTCTCCTCTCGTTGCCCTCGCTCCCAAGCATACGTCCAAACGCCGGTCAGCGGCTCCGGGCCCGAAGGCTGAGCAGCCCGCCGCCGACGATGAGCGCCATCCCGAGCCATCCGTAGTGCCCGAGTGCCTCGCCCCAGAAGGCGAGCCCGAGGACGGCCGAGAGACACGACGGTGGAGTACGACAGGGAGCCCACCACCAGCGTGTGACCGCAGTGGTAGGCGCGCGTCATCGCGTACTGGCCGACGGTGGCGGTCGCGCCCACACCGAGGAGGATCCAGGCATTGTCGAGGGTGATGGGGTGCACACCCGTCAGCGGCATCGCCAGCCCGGCCAGCACGGTGGACAGCAGAGTGAAGTAGAACACCACGCGCCAGCTCGGCTCGCCGGTGGCGCCGAGCTTCGTGACGTTCACGTAAGCCAGCGCGGCAAGAAAGCCCGACGCCAGGCCCAGCGCGGCATCGCCGAGCTGGTCGCCGCGCAGGGTGGGTTCCAGCAGGAACAGCAGCCCCGCGAACGACACGACGATGGCGACCGTCAGCGCGGCGCGGAACGGCTGGATGCAGCAGCAGCGTGGTCATCAGCGCCAGGAACAGCGGCGATGTGTAGTTGAGCGTGACAGCCGTGGCGAGCGGCAGCCGACCGATGCAGTGGAAGTACAGGCCCAGCGAGATCACGCCGGACAGTCCGCGCTGCAGATGCAGCCGCCAGTGCGGGGTGCCGAGCGACCACCCGCGCACGCGCGCCATGAGGCCGAGCGTCACGACGCCGACGATCGACCGGTAGAACACGAGTTCGATGCTGCCGAAGTGCGGCGCGCCGGCCTTCGCGAAGACGCCCATGGCCGCGAAGGCGAGGCCCGCGGTGAGCATCCACAGGGCGCCCATCAGGCGGGGGCTCCGGTCCCGGTGCGAGCGCACGCGGGAAAAACAAACGCCGCCCGGAGGCGGCGTTCGCGGACGGCGGGGGCGGTCACCGGCGGGGTCGCGCCATCGCCGGTTCGAGGTGCCGGCGCACGAACTCATGGAAGTGCACCATGCCGTCCTCCATGGGCGACTGGTACGGCCCCACTTCGTTGTCGCCGCGCAGCCATAGGGCCTTGCGGCCTTCCTGCATGCGCTCGCAGATTTCGCGATCCTCGACGGCGGTCTCGGCATACGCGGCCTGCTCGGCCTCGACGAACTCGGGCTCGAACAGGGCGATGTCCTCGGGGTAGTAGAACTCCACCACGTTCGTGCAGGCCTCGGGCCCGCGCGGCAGGATCGTGGAGATGACCAGAACGTGCGGGTACCACTCGACCATGATGTTCGGGTAGTACGTGAGCCAGATGGCACCGTGGGGCGGGGTCTGGCCGCCGTAGTACTTGAGCACGGCCTCGTGCCAGCGCTGGTAGGTGGGGGTGCCGGGCTTGCCCAGCTGCTGGAACGTGCCCACGGTCTGCACGCTGTACCAGTCACCGAACTCCCACTTGAGGCGGTCGCAGTCGACGAACTGCCGAGCCCCGGGTGGAAGGGGACTACGTGGTAGTCCTCCAGGTAGACCTCGATGAAGGCCTTCCAGTTGACGGCGTACTCGTCGATGACCGTGCTGTGATAAAGGAAGCCCGAGAAGTCGAAGTCCCGGCGCAGCGCGGCGCTCGCGAGATCGGCTGCGATGTTGCGCCGGCCCGAGAACAGCAGCCCGTTCCAGTTCTGCAGCGGGGTCTTGCCCAGATCCAGGCACGGATTGCCCGGGAAATGCGGCGCGCCCAGCAGCTTGCCCCCGGTGTCGTAGGTCCACCGGTGGAGGGGGCAGACGATGTTCTCGGTGTGCCCCCGGCCCTTAAGCATCACGGCCTGCCGGTGCCGGCAGACATTGCTGAGCAATTCCACGCCATTGGCGTTTGCGGAACAGGGTCTTCCCGTGGCCCATCCATTCGAGCGTGTGGTAGTCGCCCGCCTCGGGGACCATCAGCTCGTGGCCCACGTAACCCGCCGTCGTCGAAGAAGAGCTTCAGCTCCAGCTCGTAGATCCCCCGGTCGAAGTACCAGTCGATGGGCAACTGGGTCGGTGTCTTCGTGAGCGCCGAAAGATTGGCCAGATCGGTCATGATGCGTGAGCCACCTCCTGATGTGGGGTCATCGGAAATGAAAAAAGCCGCCCCGGCGACCAAGCGCGAAACGGCCCTTCAAGTTACTGCCGGAAACCCAAGCCCCATCAGGCCGGATTCAACGCAGGCGGGGGATTCTGCCCCCATTCATCGGGTGGGGCAAGCCATTCTTGACCCTGGTGCAGCCCTGGCCGAAGCGTCGCGCTTTCGGGGGCGCATTGACCCCTCTCGGGGCGTTGCGGTAGATTCGGGGCTTCCCCTGCGCATTCCTTCCATGGCCAAGGCCTCGCCCCCCGCGACCCCCGCACCGCCCTCGTTCGAGGCCGCCCTCTCCGAACTGGAGGGCATGGTGGCGTCCCTGGGAAGGCGGGCAGATGTCCCTCGAAGCCTCCCTCGCCGCCTACAAGCGCGGCGCCGAACTCCTGAAGTTCTGCCGTACCGTCCTCGACGATGCCCAGCAGCAGATCCGCATCCTCGAGGGCGACACCTTGCGCGATTTTCCGGGTGCAGACGACGCCGAGTGACCTGGCCGCCTGGATGCAGGCCTGCCGGGATCGCATCGAGGATGTCCTGGAGGGCCTTCTGCCGCCCGTCGCCATCGCGCCGGCCAGGCTGCACGAGGCCATGCGCTATGCGGTCCTGGGTGGCGGCAAGCGTGTGCGCCCCCTGCTCGCCTACGCGGCCGGAGAAGCCGCCGGTGCCGACCCCGTCCGCGTCGACCGTGCCGCGGCCGCGGTCGAACTGATCCACGCCTATTCGCTGTCCCGACGATCTGCCCTCCATGGACAACGACGTCCTGCGACGCGGGCAGCCCACCGACCACGTGAAGTTCGACGAGGCCACCGCCCTGCTGGTGGGCGACGCGCTCCAGAGCCTCGCGTTCGAGGCCCTCACCCGGCCGGGGCTGGCCGGTCGCCCGGAGGACCAGATCGGGATGCTCGCGACGCTGGCACGGGCGTCGGGGTCCCGGGGCATGGCCGGCGGACAGGCCGTGGACCTCGCCAGCCAGGGCAAGGCGCTGACCGTCGAGGAACTGGAGTTCATGCACGTCCACAAGACGGGCGCGCTGATCGCCTGTTCGGTGTCGCTCGGGGCGGCCTGCGGCACGATGAGCCCGACGAGCTGCGCGGCGCCCTGCACTTTGCCCGCTTCATGGGGCTGGCCTTCCAGGTCGTGGACGACGTCCTGGATGCGACCGAATCCACCGAGACCCTCGGCAAGACCGCCGGCAAGGACGCCGCGGGCAGCAAGCCCACCTACGTGAGCGCGATGGGGGTCGAGCGGGCGCGGGCCTACGCCGACGAACTCCTGGACGACGCCCTGTCCGGTCTCGCTCCCTGGGCGACCGGGGGCGGCGCCTGGCGGACCTCGGCCGCTACATCGTCACCCGGAACTCCTGACATGCCGTCCGCGCTGCTCGAGTCCATCGACGGACCCGCGGCGCTGCGCCGGCTGGACGCCGGCAGCTTCCCCAGCTCGCGAAGGAACTGCGCGAATTCATCATCGAGTCCGTGTCGAAGACCGGCGGGCACCTGTCCTCCAATCTCGGCACGATCGAACTCACGATCGCGCTGCACTACGTGTTCGACACGCCCGACGACCGCATCGTCTGGGACGTGGGTCACCAGACCTACGCGCACAAGGTGCTCACCGGGCGCCGCGAGAGCATGGCGGGCCTGCGGCAGCTCGGCGGCATCGCCGGGTTCCCCCGGCGGGAAGAGAGCCCGTTCGACACGTTCGGAACGGCCCACTCCAGCACATCGATCAGCGCGGCCCTGGGCATGGCCATGGCCGCCCGGCTCTCGGGCCTGAAGCGTCACGCCGTCGCGGTCATCGGAGACGGCGCGATGACCGCCGGCATGGCCTTCGAAGCCATGAACAACGCCGGCGCGACCGATGCGAACCTGCTCGTCGTGCTGAACGACAACGACATGTCGATCTCCGAGCCGGTGGGGGCGCTGAACAACTACCTGGCGCGCCTCCTGTCCGGCCGCATGTACACCGCCGCGCGGCGCGCCAGCGAGCGGGTGCTCCGTGTCGTCCCGCCCGCGTGGGAACTCGCCAAACGCGCCGAAGAGCACGTGAAGGGCATGGTGACGCCCGGCACGCTGTTCGAGGAGTTCGGCTTCAACTACATCGGCCCCATCGACGGTCACGATCTGGACGTGCTGGTGTCGACACTGCGCAATGTCCGCCAGCTGGACGGCCCGCAGTTCCTGGCACGTGATCACCCGCAAGGGCAAGGGCATGAAGCGCGCCGAGGACGATCCGATCCTCTATCACGGCGTGTCGAAGTTCGACCCCGACCTCGGCATCGTCGCCAAGGGCGGCGGCAAGCTCACCTATACGCAGCTCTTCGGCGACTGGCTGTGCGACATGGCCGCGGCCGACCCGAGGCTGGTGGGCATCACGCCGGCCATGCGCGAAGGCTCTGGCCTGGTTCGCTTCTCGCAGGAGTACCCCGAGCGCTACTTCGACGTCGGCATTGCCGAGCAGCACGCCGTCACCTTTGCCGCGGGTCTTGCCTGCGACGGGATGAAGCCCGTGGTGGCCATCTACTCCACCTTCCTCCAGCGGGCCTACGATCAGCTGATCCACGACGTGTGCATCCAGAACCTGCCGGTCGTGTTCGCGCTGGACCGGGGCGGGCTGGTGGGCGCGGACGGGCCCACGCACCACGGCGCCTTCGACCTCTCCTACCTCCGATGCCTGCCCAACATGACGGTCATGGCGCCGGCCGACGAGAACGAATGCCGGCAGATGCTCTACACGGCCTTTACGCTCGACACGCCCACGGCCGTGCGGTACCCCCGCGGATCGGGCCCGGGCGTCCCCGTCGAAGCCGAGATGAAGGCCCTGCCCGTGGGCAAGGGCGAGATCCGCCGGCAGGGCAGGCGCATCGCGATCCTGGCCTTCGGGTCCATGGTGTCGCCGGCACTGGCGGCGGCCGAGACGCTCGATGCCACGGTTGCCAACATGCGGTTCGTGAAGCCGCTGGACCACGCCCTGGCCGTGGAACTCGCGGAGACCCACGATCTGGTGGTGACCGTGGAGGAGAACGCCGTCGACGGCGGGGCCGGCTCGGCCGTGGCCGAGGCCCTGGCCGCCCACCGCGTGCCCTGTCAGCTCCTGCACCTGGGCCTGCCGGACCGGTTCGTGGAACACGGGGACCCGGGGCTGCTGCTCAGCCAGTGCGGTCTCGACGCCCCGGGGCTGGTCGCGGCCATCCAGGCCCGCCTGCACCGGTGACCCGCGGACCCGCGGCTATAATTCCCCGTCCTGATCCGGTGCAGGCAGCCGGTCGCCGATGAGATCCCCACCCATGAATTCCCGCGATTCCCTTCCCATCCCGGATGTCCAGGGCTCGGCCGACACGCGCCGGCTGGCGATCGACCGGGTGGGCATCAAGTCGATCCGCCACCCCGTGCGGGTGCGCGATCGCAGCGGCGGGGTGCAGCACACGGTGGCGCACTTCAACATGTACGTGCACCTGCCGCACAACTTCAAGGGGACGCACATGTCCCGCTTCGTGGAGATCCTGAACAGCCACGAGGGCGAGATCTCCGTCGAATCCTTCGAGCCCATGCTGCGCCACATGGTGAAGCGGCTCGAGGCGCAGTCCGGCCACATCGAGATGACCTTCCCGTTCTTCATCGACAAGGCGGCGCCGGTGTCCGGAGTGCGCAGCCTGATGGACTACGAGGTCACCTTCGTGGGCGAGGTGGAGCAGGGCGAGTACCGCTTCGAGATGACCGTGGTGATTCCCGTCACCAGTCTGTGCCCGTGCTCCAAGAAGATTTCCGACTACGGCGCGCACAACCAGCGCTCGCACGTGACCATCAAGACGGTCACGCAGGGTTTCGTGTGGGTCGAGGACATCGTGCGCATCGCCGAGGAGCAGGCGTCCAGCGAGCTGTACGGCCTGCTGAAGCGCCCCGACGAGAAGTTCGTCACCGAGCGCGCCTACGACAACCCGAAGTTCGTGGAGGATCTGGTGCGGGACGTCGCGACGGTGCTGAACGGCGACGAGCGCATCCTGGCGTACACCGTGGAGGCCGAGAACTTCGAGTCCATCCACAATCACAGCGCCTACGCGCTCATCCGCGGGGACAAGCGCGGCGGGTGAGCCCGGGCGGGCTCAGTACCGCTGGGTCATCGTGAGCTGTTCGCGGTCGTGCTTCAGTTCCAGACGGTTCAGGAAGCTCATGCCCAGCAGCGCGAAGGGCATGTCGGCCGATTCGTGCACCAGCCCGTCGATGCCGTTCAGGGTGATCGCGCCCACCTTCACCGTGTTGAACTTCACCTTGTAGACCACCGCGGGGCCGTTGGCCGTGTTGCTGAAGCCGCGCTCGCCCTGCAGGTAGTTGATGCCCAGCCGTCGTGCGTCGGAGGCCCCGAGGCTCACCATCGTGGCGCCGGTGTCCACCAGGAAGCGCATCGGGATGCCGTTGATGGCGCCTTCCGCGTAGTAGTGGCCCCCGTGGTCCGCGGGAATGATGACCGTGGGCTTCGTGCCCTTGGTGTAGCCACCCATGGCCACCTGACCTCCGGTCGTGAGGGTGCGCCGCTTGCCGTCCACTTCGATCACCGCGGCTTCGGACGTGGCGGAGATGAGCTTCACGTTGCCGAGGCTCTGGCCGGCGGACAGGGTGCGCGGCTTGCCGCCATCCACCACGACGATCGCCTTGCCCGAGAAGAGACCGACCACCTGGACCTCGGCCGCGTAAGCGGTGCCGACAGCGGCGAGGCCCAGCACGAAAACTGCAATACGATGCGGTGTCCCCGCGAACCCCAGGAAACGACGCATGAGACCGATCTCCATTTTCCGACACTCTCCAACCGAAGGCCCCGGATTCTTTGCCGAGTACCTGGACGCACGAAACATACCCTGGCGCCTCGTGGCCATCGACGAGGGCGCGCCCGTGCCGACCGATCCGACCGGGTCCAGCGGCCTCGTGTTCATGGGCGGGCCCATGAGCGTGAACGACAACTTGCCGTGGATTCCTCCGGTGCTCGAGCTCATCCGCAAGGCCGATGCCGCGGGGGTGCCGGTGCTGGGTCACTGTCTCGGCGGGCAGCTCATGTCGCGGGCGCTCGGCGGGGCCGTCACGCGCAACGCCACGAAGGAGATCGGCTGGGGCGAAATCCGGGTCGAGGATAACACCGTGGCCCGCGACTGGTTCGGGCCGGACATCCGGTCGTTCCTGTCCTTCCACTGGCATGGCGAGACCTTCTCGCTGCCGCCCGGTGCCACGAGGATCATGGCCAGCGCGCACTGCGGCAACCAGGGGTTCGTGGTCGGGCCGCATCTGGGCATGCAGTGCCACGTGGAGATGACCGAGCGCCTGATCGAGACCTGGTGCGAGAACGGCCAGACCGAGATCGACGAGAGCCCGGGGCCCGCGGTGCAGAAGCCGGACGAGATGCGCGCCGGCATCGACCGCAAGGTGCAGGCGCTGCACGACGTGGCCACGCGCCTCTACGACCGCTGGACGCAGGGACTGCGCCGCTGACCCCATGACCTCGAACGACCGGCAGCTCGCCCGCGCGCTGGTGGGCGGGCAGTTTCTCCTCCTGGGTCTGTGGGCCGTCACCGGTCATGCGCTGGCTGCGGCCGTCTGGGCGCGAGGCGTGCAGGTCGCGGGGCTGGTCCTCGCGTGCTGGGCCTTCGCGGTGATGACGCTCGCTCAGCGCCGCCTGTTCCGCATCTCGCCGGACCCGACCGGGCACACGACGCTGGTGCGCTCGGGGCCGTACCGGTGGATCCGCCACCCGATGTACACGTCGATCCTCATGGTGGTCGGCGCTTCCGTCGCCGACTGGGGCACAGGCACCGGCTGGATGCTGTTCGCGGCACTCGCGGCGGTGCTGTGGAGCAAGCTGCACTTCGAGGAGCGGCTGCTGCTCGCGGCGTTTCCCGAGTACGCCGCATATCGCACGCAGTCCTGGCGGCTGATTCCGCCCGTCTACTGACGGCGCGGTTCAGGTCCGAACGGCGGTCTCGGTTTCGCGCCCGAGCGTCTCCGCGTCGACTTCGTCGCCCACGTGCTGCAGGAACGCGCGTGCCACCGCCGAGAGGTGCTTCTGTCGCAGGTGCACCACCTGCCACGTGGAGTGGATCGGAAAGGTCTCCACGTCGAGGATGGCCACGTCCTCGCTCCAGCCCTTGCTGCGGTGGAGCGCGTACTCCGAGAGGATCGACAGCCCCAGCCCGGCCGCGACGGCTTCCTTGATGGCGACGTTGCTGCCGAACTCCATGCGCACATTGAGCTTGGCGCCGTGCTGTGCCAGATGCCTCTCGATCGCGACGCGTGTGCCCGACCCCGCCTCGCGCAGGATGAAACGCTCCTCGGCCACACGGGACAGCGGTATGGCGCGGCGCTTCGCCAGCGGATGGTCGCGCGCGGCGATCATCACGAGCGGGTTGTCGAGGAAGGCCTGCACCGTCAGGTCGAGGTCCGACGGCGGCGAGGACATGATGTACAGATCGTCGAGATTGCCCTGGATGCGCTCGACCACCTGATCGAGGTTCGCCACCACGAGCTTCACCTCGATGCCGGGATACCGTGTGCAGAAAGGCGTCAGCAGGCGGGGGACGAAGTACTTGACGGTGCTGACCACCGCGAGGCGCAGGGTGCCGCTCTGCAGCCCCTTCAGTTCGCTCACCTCGTCCTCGAAGGCGCGCCACTCGGCCTGCATCGTCTGCCAGCGCGCGTAGAGGCGCCTGCCTGCCTCGGTGAGGTGCACCTTGCGACCGATCTGTTCCAGAAGCGGCAGGCCCACGCTGTCGGTGAGCTGGCGGATCTGCTGCGACACGGCGGGTTGCGTGAGACAGAGATCCTCGGCCGCGCGGGTGAAGCTGCCGCAGTCCGCCACGGTGGCGAAGACCTGCAGTTGCCGCAACGTGAAGTGCATGCCGGCCAAGCGACGCGTCCCCTGTTGAACACTCTCCCGTGATTCTAGGGAATGTTCTTAACTGGCGGACAGTGAATTTTGTGCGGCGGCATTGCGGAAAAGGCTCGCGTGCGCGGGCCGGCGGGAATGCTGCAGTGCGTCCGGGTCAGCGCTTGCGGGAGATTCGTCGAGGCGCCGTCCTGAACAGCGTGCTCCGATTCGAGGCGCGGCCGATGCGGCGCGCGCCCCGGCGAGGACCTCAGGCGGCGGGGCGTCCGATCGCGGCCGCCTTCTCGAGCAGTGCCCGGGCCATGCGGATGCTTGCGATGTCGATGAGCCGTCCGTCCAAGGACACGGCCCCCTTGCCTTCGCGCGCGGCTTGGTCCATGGCCTCCATGATGCGGCGCGCTTTCGTGACCTCGGCTTCGGACGGCGTGAACACATCGTTCGCCAGCGCGATCTGGGACGGATGGATCGCCCACTTGCCCTCGTAGCCCAGAACCGCGGCGCGATTTGCGGCCGCCTTGAAGCCTTCGGGATCGCCGAAGTCACCGAAGGGGCCGTCCACCGGACGCAGCCCGTAGGCGCGGCACGCGACCATCATGCGTGTTTGCGCGGCGTGCCACGGGTCGGTCCAGAAGGTCTCGCGCCGGCCCTCGGCGTCGCGATCGGTCAGGACCACGGAGTCCTTGTTCACGCCGCCGATCACCGTCGTGCGAGCCCGCGTCGACGCCGCGTAGTCCGCGACGCCGAACGACATGGCCTCCAGACGCCGCGACGACTGCGCGATCGCCTCCACGTTCGCCATGCCGAGCGCCGTCTCGATGAGCACCTCGAAGCCGATGCGCTTCGTGCGACCCATCGCGGCCTCGATCTGCGTGACCAGCATGTCAATCGCGTAGACGTCCGCGGGCACGCCGACCTTCGGGATCAGGAGCATGTCGAGGCGGGGGCAGGCTTCCACCACGTCGATCACGTCGCGATACATGTAGTGCGTGTCGAGGCCGTTGATGCGCACCATCATCGTCTTGGCGCCCCAGTCCACCTCGTTCAGGGCCTGGACGATGTTCGTGCGTGCGCGGGCCTTGTCGTCGGGGGCGACGGCGTCCTCCAGGTCGAGAAAGATCACGTCCGCGGCGGAGGCGGCCGCCTTCTCGAACATGCCGGGATTGGATCCGGGGACGGCCAGTTCGGAGCGATGCAGGCGCGGGGTGGCCTGCTCGATGATGGTGAAGCTCATGGGACGGAGTCTCCGGTCAGCCGGTGGCGCCGAGACCGGCGGCGGCGCAGTTGAGTGAAAGCAGAAGGGCGGTGCGGACTTCGTCGTCCCCGCCCTCGCGGAAGGCGCGCAGCAGCTGGACCTGCTGGCGGCTCACCGCGTTCATGGTGGGCAGGCGCCGCGCGAGCCGGCGGCCATGGGCACCGAGCCGGGCGCCGAGCGCCGACTCGCCGGTCACGCGCAGCACCATGCGGCGCGTGAGCGCGAATTCCTCCTCCACCGAGGAGAACACGGCCTGGCGTACCGCTGCGTCTTCGACGAGACCGGCGAATTCGCGCGCCACGGCCAGATCCACGGTGAGCATCGTCTTCTCCACCTCGTCGATCACGAGACGGAACGGGCGGAAGCTCTGGAACATGCGCCGCAGCAGCGATTCGCCGGCCTCGCCCCGCACGTCGAGGAAGCCGCGGATGCCGGAGCCCACGCCGTACCAGCCCGGCAGCATGTGCCGGTTCTGGGACCACGCGAACACCCACGGGATCGCCCGCAGATCCGACAGCGCGCAGGCGCGGCCGCGCCGCGCGGGACGGGAGCCCAGGTTGAGGAGCGACCACTCCTCCAGCGGACTCGCCGCCTGCAGATAGGGCAGCAGCGCAGGCGATTCCATCAGGCGGCGGTAGGCCGTCCACGACAGACCGGAGAGCGCCTCCATGGCCTCGTGATACTCGTGGCGGGGCACGGCCGCGTCGGCGCGCGTGCCGCGCAGGACGTGGTCCGTCACCGCCGATGCCATCAGTTCCACCTGGTAGGCCGCGGTGCCGCGGTTCGCGTACTTGAGGGACACCACCTCGCCCTGCTCGGTCACCCGGAACTGGCCCTGGATGGAACCCTCGGGCAGCGCTGCGATGCCGTCGCCCGTGGGCGCGCCGCCGCGGCTCACCGAGCCGCCCCGGCCGTGGAAGAACGCCACCGTCACGCCGAGCTCGCGGCCCAGCCTCGACAGCACGCTCTGCGCCTTGTAGAGCTCCCAGTTGGCCGCGAGATAGCCGCCGTCCTTGTTGGAGTCGGAGTAGCCGATCATGACCTCCTGCACGGCGCCGCGCCCGTGCACGGTGCGCTGCACGAGCGGCACGGCGAGCAGGTCGCGCAGCACCGCGGGCGCCCGCCGCAGGTCGTCGATGGTCTCGAAGAGCGGCACCACCGGCAGGCTGCAGCGTTCCACACCCGCGGCATCGGTGAACAGGCCCGCGAGCTTGGCCAGCAGATACACCCCCAGCACGTCGGCAGCCGAGCGCGTCATGCTGAGGATGAGCGCGCCGAAGGCTTCGCGGTCCGCTGCGTGACGCAGTTCGGCGATGGTCCGGAACGTCGACATCGTCTCGGTGGCGTCGGCCGACAGGCCGACGTGTCCGGCGCTGCGGTGATCGGCGCGGCGAGTTCCGCGAGCAGCCAGCGCTTCCATTCCGCCGTGTCGGGCGAAGGCGTGGTCCCGTCGGGATGCCGCAGACGGTGCAGCTCCGTCAGCGTCGCGTTGATGCGGCCCGTGTTCTCGCGCACGTCGAGCCGCACGGTGCTGAACCGGAACACGGTCACCTCGCGCCAGAAGGGATCCAGGCGCGCGGCGGCAATCCGTTCGGCGCCCGACTGCCGGCAGGCGTCACGCATGGCGGCGATGTCGGCCAGGAGATCCTCCACCGCGCGGTAGCCGGTGTCCTCGGGAGCGGGCTCCTCGCGTTCCGCGCACGCGATGGACACGTCGAGACGGGAGGCCATGCAGCTCAGGAACTGGCGGAACAGCTCGCCCGGATTGCGCGCTGCGACCCGGTCGCCCTCGGGATGGGCGGAGAGCGCGCGCGTCACCGTCGCGCGAAAGCCGTCGGGCAGGGCGAGGGCCTTCTCGGAGACGCTGAGTTCGTGGATGAGCTGGGTCACGCGGGTGCGGTAGCGCTTCAGCGCGCACAGCCGCGTGCGCCAGACGGCCCGCCGCGTGACGGCGCTCGTCGCGTACGGGTTGCCGTCGCGGTCGCCGCCGATCCAGGACCCGAACGTCACGATCGGGGCGAGATCGCAGGGCTCGCCGGGGAACAGGGACGCGAACGCCGCCTCGAGACGGCCGAGGACCGACGGCACCACGTCGAACAGCGTCTCCTCGAAGAAGTGCAGTCCCCACGCGACCTCCTGGTCGACCGTGGGCTTCTCCAGCTTGAGTTCTCCGGTAAGCCACACCAGCTCGATCTCGTCGCTGATCGCACGGCGGATGTCGTCACGCTCCCGGTCGGTCCAGTGCGCGTACTCGAGTTCGAGCAGCCGGCGGTAGATGTGGCGGTGACGCTCCAGCACGGTGACACGCCGCGACTCGGTGGGGTGTGCCGTGATCACGGGCCGGATGCGAAGACCCTTCAGTGCCGCGCGGATCTCGTGCGGGGAGAGCCCGCGGTCGGATGCGTGACGCAGGACCTGCTCGAAGGTCTCCGGTGCCAGTCCCTGGACACGTTCGGCGTCCCGGCGGCGCCGCATGTCGCGGTTCTGCTCGGCGATGGCCAGCAACGCGAACCACAGCGCCTCGGCCTGGAGCGTGCGCGCGAGCAGTCGCGGCGAACGCGTCTGTCCCAGCCCGTCACCGCGGAGGATGGCCGCGACCTCGGGATCGTGGCGCCCGATGACTTCGAGCAGTGCGTTACGCAGGAACTCGGAGCGCGAGAAGTCCCTCGCGGGGGCGTCTCCCGCCGCGGCGGCTGCGGCGGCCGGAACGCCGGCATCGATGATGGCCGTCATGGCGGAGGCTCCCGGTCAGGCGGCCTTCGCCAGCGCAAGCGCCCGCGCGACCGTTTCACCCAGTTCAGCGGCGCTCGGTGCCACGTGCAGACCGAAGGACCGCATGATCTCCGCCTTCTCGGCGGCGGTGTCGCCGACCGCGGAGATGATCGCGCCCGCGTGGCCCATGCGACGCCCCTTGGGTGCGGTGAGACCTGCCACGTAGCCCACCACGGGCTTGCTCATGTTCTCCTTGGCCCACTCCGCGGCTTCGGCTTCCTGCGGCCCGCCGATCTCGCCGATCATCACGACCGCGTGCGTGTCGGGGTCCGCCTCGAAGCGTGCGAGATGGTCGAGGAACGAACTGCCGTTGATGGGATCGCCGCCGATGCCCACGCTGGTGCTGACGCCGATGCCCAGCGCCTTCATCTGCGCGGCGGCCTCGTAGCCCAGCGTGCCGGAGCGGGAGACGATGCCCACGTGGCCCGGCAGGTAGATGTGGCCCGGCATGATGCCCAGCATCGCCTTGCCCGCGCTGATGATGCCGGCGCAGTTCGGGCCCACGATCGTGGTGCGCTTCTCCCGCGGGTAGCGCTTGAGGTAGCGCTTCACCCA